>JAPDVU010000009.1:38834829-39152329 GCA_026230045.1 Corynorhinus townsendii
GCCAGCTCCCTAGCCACCCCCACCCCCCTTAGTCTCCCAGAGAACCAGACTGGGTTTTGATCAAGCAAATAGAAATGGATGTTTCTCACTGTGCAGTAAATAGCCTGGCCCCATGCTCAAACACAGCTTTTTCCCTGAAGCCATGCAGAACTGGGAGAACCACTGTCTGTTCTTTTGCTTCTTGGATGTTTGGGGGATCCTCTGATCCCACACTGCAATCTGTTCAGGCCACCAGAAAAATCTGAGAGCCTCCTTTGGACAAGTGACCCAAGGAGGTGTCTGCCATCCCTGCCTGTTTAGTGTCACTCACCTTACCACGTGCCTCAGTGGTTAGGAATGTGGGGTTTGCCGCCTGACAGTTTGGATTTGGGTTCAAATCTTAGTTCAATCTTTCACGTACATGCTCTGTTACTTTGGGCAAGTCACTTAACCTCTCTGGGATCCCCCTTTTTTATTTCTAAAATGGGGATAATACTATAAACCTCATGATACTTTTGGCAGGAGGGTTTTCCCTCTTTGATTTATTCCACTGACATCAGGAATACCCATCATGTGCATCTCTTCCTGGCCACCACCATGGTTCACACACAGGCCTCATCAGCTCTGCTCTGTCTAGAGATGTGCCTGGTGAGACAGGATTTCCTTAAAAGCCAGAGGAGCTGCTGTTTGGATGTCAGCCTCTTCACCTGAGAAGGGACATGAAGTCACCTCAGAGATTTCCTTCATCCTGGGAAGAATTCCTGACAGGAGCCCCTTAGTAATGGAACCAGGGGTGAAGGTGCTCACTCTCCTAAAAGAAAGAAACAAGGGGACCTTTTCTGAGGCTTGATGGAGGCTAAACCTACCAATATCCCAGAGCTGGTGACTGGGAGGGAAGTGGGAAAATTAGGGGCCTCCTTGGAAAAAAAGTTGCAAGAGCCAAACTTCTTCCTCACATCTGAGGCTCAATGATACAGTTTGAGGTTGTCCTGATCCAGTGTTCTGGCAGAAAAGGACACCAAAGCCCTAGAGAAGTCACCTTCAGGGAAGGTAGTAAGCTGGGTGCAATCCCGGGCCTGGGCTGTGGGTTTCTCTGGCCCAGAGTGGCTGTGGCTTGAGGCCTCTCTTTCTCAGGCACACTTCCCAGAGGATGTGGTCTGGAAGGATCCTGGCGCAGGAGAGTGTGAACTAAGGAGACTATCCTCGGGAACTGCAGTGGTGTTGACATGACCTCTGTGACTCAGGGGATCCTCGTGACTCCTCGCTGGCACTTCCTCTGCATCGCCACGCTTCCCACGCCCGTGGCCTCTGGACAGTACCCAGCCCATCGCAGGCCCTGAGGAAGAATCACTGCAGCCTGCTAGCCTGCGAATCTGCTCTGTTCAATTGAGTAGCCATTAGCCTCATGTGACTGCTTAAGATTAAAATTAAATTAATTAAAATGAAATAAAATTGAAAGGAGTTCCTCAGCCACAACCAGACACATTTCAAGAGTTCAATGGCCACATGTGGGTTAGTGATTGCATTAGACTGTGCTGAATTATAGAGCGTTTCCATCGCTGCAGAAAGTTCAATTGGATGGTGCTAATCTATGGGAGCATTTGTCAACATAGGTGCTGCTGACATGTGGGGCCTGGCGACTTTGTTGTAGGGCTGTCTGTGCATTGTAGGATGTTGAGCAGCTTCTCTGGCGTCTTCTCACTAAATTCCAAGTGTACCCATCCCACTACCAGCTGTGACAACCAAAATGATTCCAGATATTGCCAAATGTCTCTTTGTGGAGGGTTGGGAGGAAAATTGCTCCCGGCTGAGAACCACTGGGCTAGCCCATGTAGAACATCATGGGTCACCATGGATGGAGACAAAGATTCAACGAGCTGGACCAGTTTTCCGCAGGGCTCTGGGATGGTTGCAGCAGAGTACACAGATGCCCCATCAGAATGGACTGGGCGCTGTCCAGAGTCCTTGGACAAAAGGAAGAGTGGAAATGGAGAGGGCGGGTGGGCAAGGAGTTGTAAGGATCCCCTGGGTCTGCATCGCTGCAGTTGCCTCCTGCGTGGCCTCTGTGCCTCCTACTTCCTCCTCCATGATTAACTTGTTTCCTATGAACTTTTTCAGGTTCATCAACACTTCCTTATAATTTCCCACAGACCATACTGTTCCCTGCCCAAGCCACACCTTTGTATGCTCCTGTGAATTTGCATATGCTGTTCCCTGTACCTGGAATGCCCTGTCTCTCTGCTCTGTCCATTAAAATCTCACTCATCTTTCCTATTTAATCTCTAGACCACCCACATGCTCACCGATTTGCCAGAAGAACTCATGGGATAGAGAATACAGTTGTCTTTGTGGCTATAGGTTATTATAGTGAAAAGACACACAATAAGACCAACCAGGAAAAAGACACCAGACGAAGTCTAGAGAGATTCACACACAGCCTCCTATGCTCACCCTCCTACGAGTGGCCACACTGGGCATGCTCCATTCTCTAGCAGGGAGAAGGCAGCCACATGTGTGCAGTGTTTCTGCCCAGGCAAGCATGTTTGAGACTCGAAGGTTAGGGTTTTTACTGGGGGCTGCTCATATGGGCATTCTTTGCCTAGAAACTACCAAAATTTCAGACTCCTCCTCCCGCCCCCCCCCCCCCGCCCCTCAAAAAAGCAAGTTATGTTCCACATAAAACACATTGTACTGTCTAGTCACAAGACAGCAGCTTTATCATTAGGGGATGTTTCAAAAACCAAGTTTTAAGACTCCAGCCAAGGACAAACCTTGCAAGCAAGCCCTTCTAGCAATAGCAGCTTCAAGCTGGCTATGTTAATTCTGTTCGGCCCATTTCTTTCCCCAGATCAAAGGCCACACTCATTGTAAATCCTTCCTGACCTCCTCTTCCCCCTCCCCCTGGTAAAGCTAGTTCCTGGTCTCTAGTCTCTGTGGCTTCCTCTGACTCCTTGTGTCACAAAAGAAGCCATTAGGGCCTTGTCATTGCCTGTGTGTTTCTCCTCCAGACTATAGCACCTTGTAGGCAGGGACTTGCATTTTGTCTTGGTGTTTTCAGGGCCTGATACCCATCAAGGACTTGACATGTGTTTGCTGAATAAATGGGCAACTTAAAAGCACTCACATGCAAGAGACTGAGGAAGCAGAGGGTACATATGGAAAAGACATGGCCCCTGCACAGGGGAACGTGTGAATGCCCAGCCAAGTGAGATGGAATAGGCGAGCACAGCTAGACAGAGCTCCCATCCATCCATGTCCACCCTGGCCACCACCCCACAGACAGACTTGGTGGTCCATCAGATGGAAGGACGAACAGAAGCCTGAGCTTATATCCCTCTGCTGCCAATCAAAGAGACCACACCTTCTCTAGGTGGCAGCTCATTGTCTGGGAACATCAGGTTTGGAGCACTGAGATCCCTGCTGGGCATTTGACAAGCATGTCAAGGTACCCATGTCCACTAGGTAAGAGGAGGAGATGTCACTGGCCAGAGAAGAATGCTAAGCATCCCTTTAAGAGAAGGGCACTAGTAGCATGCTACCAGAGAGGAATGAGGCAGAAGGAGAAGCTGTCCTCCAAGTTCCAGGTTCCTTTAATTGAAAAATGGAGTCCACTCCCACCCCTGGACTTTGGGGGTTCAGGTCCCCTGAGTTGGAATATTCTAGCTCCACTGTTTGCTGTAAGATCTGGCAAGTGCCTTAGCTTCCCTGACCCTCAGTTGCCTCATCTATCACATGGGAATGGCACTCCTTCAAGGCTGCTATGAGGGTCAAATGAAATAAGTCATTTGGCACAGTGCCTGGCCAGTGCCCAGGGTGGAGCTGGTTGTGACCACCACCATCATGGCATTGCATGCTCCCTGTGGGGCTTAGTTGGCTCTGCTCCCTTGAGTGATGAGTGGAAGAAAGCCCAGCTTGGCCAGTGTTTGGGATAGTGGCTCCAGTTGCCACAAGGGTGTGTGGGCCCCAGAGCTCACCACATGCTGCTGTCCAATTTGATCAGCCAGGCTTGCCCTGGGCAAGCATCTACTATCTCTTGCCAAAATAAAAAACAACCTCAAGACTTTGGAGTAACCATGGCAACTGCCTTTGGAGCGGGATTATTGCAACTATATCAGAAAGCTCTCTTTTCCATCAGCTTTCCGGTGCTCCAAAGTTCACTGAATGTTGAAGTGGGGTTTTATTGTATCGTGGAGCAAAACCTTTCTGCAGCAGAAACACTTCCCTAACTCAGTAATGCAAGCCAAGTGTCTAGACATCCTCTCCAATGACAACTGTCTTTCCCAAGGTACCCGACCACCATCCATTTTAACCCCTAGTGACTAGAACCGGGCAAGGTGACACGGCTATCAGGTTGCCTTTCTGTGGATGACTGGTTTCCTCTCCTGGGTCTCCTCCAAGCCTCGCCACTGCTGCGGCCCAGCAGGCACAGGGAGCTGTGAGGTCCTCCGCAGGGACTCTGGCAGACCCAGGTCTTTGGTGAGCTCTGGGGGCACTTCGCAGGGACAAATGAATGAGAAGTGCAAGTCCATCCCAGTGTCCAGCGATGAGACTGCAGGTGAGACCTTTTCCCTCTTGGGCCCAGATGCTTCACTGCAAAGGGTAAGGATACTACGCAGCCAGCTCAGCATATTGCCTGGCATCTAATAAGTGCTCTCTAATGGATTGAATGAGTGAATCAATTAATTCCTCGCTATGTCGCTTGCAAGGCTCAAATGCAAGTTCATTATAAGCCACAAAGTGCTCTTAAGTGCCCAGATGGCTGTCGTTGTGGTTAACAATGAAAACACCAGTGGCTCCCCTGGCTGCCAGCAGAATCACCTCCTGCAAATCCCGAGGGTGCAGGTCAGTTCTGCAGGCCCTGACATCCTATCTCCTCACAGAGCAGAGCCCACGGGCTCAGGCTTGGGAGTGAAGGCCCTGCAGTCTGGTTCTACCCCAGCTCTCCAGGAGAACCTCCTTTGTATCCTCCCATCCTCCACCTGTCAGGGTTCAGACTGAAAGCCACCTCTTTCAGGGTCAGAGAGGGAAAATCAATGCCAAAGCCGCGATGTCAGAACTGACATTCTTCAGGTCCTTCCTGGAGTTCAATTCTGTCCCCACAAATATGCCCATGCCATGCTTTGCCCTGTGAGTTTAGAGTCTGCACCGAGGACATTTGTTTCCCAACTGCTTTAAGGTGCTTTGGACAAGAAGGGAGAGAAGAGAGGTGTCAGACTCAGACAGGAGGCTGGTTCCCGCGTGTTCGGTGGTGGACCCCAGCAGTGCTGTGGATGATGCTGCATACAGCTCGACAGGCTGCCCACACCCCTACTGGCCAGTGTCCAGCAAAGTGCCTAGACAGTCACCTATTCTGGAATTAACGCTGGGACCCACATGACTACCCTTCTCCCAGTCAGCCTGGCAGGCTAGATGTGCTGGGGGCAGGGCGGGGGTAGGACACCAGCTAAGAGCTGGAGTGTGAGGAACAGGAGGGGCTGGGACTGCGTGGAGCACCCTTCACTCTCTCGGTGGCAGCCTGAGTGGAGACACTCTTAGTGAGGGAATGAAAGGCCCTCGTCCCAGAGCTATCTGTGTTGTTGGGCCATAGCTAACCCCATCTCATGGCATTTTTCTGGTGCCCACGACCTGGCTTCCTGCTCTGTCCACCCCAGAGCAGCTGCCTATGGGGCAGGGAGGAAGGGCAGGGTGAGGGTGGCTAGGAAAAGCAAGGAGAAAGCGGAGATTGCACCTTACCCCTTCTATAAGTCCTGCCCAGTGGAAACTGTTGCCTTTCCAGGGGCACTTTTTCTTTGCTGACTTACCGAGTGCAGACTATTTATACCCACACCACCAATGCCCAGGGGGCCCAACGTAGGCACCTTATAAACATTTGCTTCACTCGTGAGCAATGGCATCTTGGGGACCACATTGCTGGAGCAGCTCTAGGAAGGTTGCTTTTAGCCTATTATCCCGCGGACCTTAGTGTCTAAAATTAGCTGGTCAGCACTGTGGGTACCGCTGAGAGGTCAGGTCGCCCGCAGCCCTCGGTGGGAGAAATCTCAGCACCGAATGGCTTGACCAATTGCGAAAGCACAGCTGTTTAAAATGTTAAAGTTGACTTGGAAAGTGCTCAGGGCTGGGTTGTCTAAGTGCTCCTGTGACCAAGGCCACCATGTCCTGCTCCATGAACAGCCCCTGTGCCATCTGCCCAAGCCGGGCCTCAGGGGTGGCCTTGCCATTTCACCTGCATGACCGCTCAGCTCCCTTCCTCTGATCTCCCTGACCCTCCATTCACCTTCCAAACTGGTCCCTGAGAGACTGCATAAAGAACATGCATTATTATTGCTAAGTTATGTGAGCATCTACTGAAGGCTAATATAGGCCAAGCCCAGCACTTTATAGGTATTCATTCACTTACACCTTGGAACCACCCTAGGACAAAACTATTATCATTCCCATGTTATAGATGTGGAAACTGAGGCTCAAAGTAGATGAACATATTGCTTACAGGCCACAGCTACTAAGTAGCAAATCTGAGATTCCAAGCTAGACTTGTTGGATTCTATGCCCTTATTCTTTTTTTTTTAAGGGCTGGTGTGGGTCAGTGGTTGAGCATTGACCTATGACCCAGGAGGTCACGGCTCGATTCTGGTCAGAGCACATGTCTGGGTTGTGGGCTTTATCCCCAGTGTGGGGCATGCAGGAGGAAGCTAACCAATGATTCTTTCTCATCATTAATGTTTCTATGTCTCTCTCCTTCTCTCTTCCTTTCTCTGAAATCAAGAAAAAACACATATATTTTTAATAAGTTTTAAAAATGTGTTTTTATTGATAATTTTAAAGAGAGAGGAAGAGAGATGGTGAAGAAAGAGAGGAAAAAACCCAGCAACATTAGAGAGAAATGTCAATCGGTTGCCTCCTGCATGCACCCCGAGGACAGGTGGAACCCTCGACTTGGGCGTGTGCCCTGGCCGGGAATCCAACTGGCCACCTTTTCATGCACAGGATGACACTCAACCAACTGAGCCATGCTGGGTGGGCCATCGTCCTTATTCTTAACCTCCATCCCATGCTGAGCTTCTGCAGGGAGCTCGGTGTCTTAGGAAGGAAAGCAGGCGCAGAGAACGGCTATGAAACAATGAGGTAGGTGCTTTTGGAGTGAACGAAGTGCTGCCAGATTATGCATTTAACCGGCTGGGAGACCTGGATGGGGTCATTACCTTGCTGAGTACTTGGCCTGTGAACGGGTGGAAGGGATGGATGATGGATGGGAGGGGAAGGGCATTTTGTGCAGAGGAAACAGCATATTGGGGGGCTTGGCAGGCTGGGTAAAACAGTGTTCTGACCTGGGTAGTAAAAGAAGGAATAGGGACAAAGCAGGAGTAACCAGTGTCCCCAAGGCAGCTCCTGCCTCAGCCATTCTTATCTCTGTTGAGGGCGGATGCTCAGACCAAAGTTCTTGGTGTTTTCCTTTATGCCTCCCTTAATCTGGTCCAGCAGCAAATCCATTCAGCTCTACTTTCAAATGGTGCCCGGAATCTGATCACCCACCACGCCCTCTGCTCCTGCACCCCACCCAAGCTACACCACCTTGATTTTGCTCTTGGGTTATTGCTGGAGGCTCTAAACTTGACCTTGCCCCTGTAGTCTAGTCTCTACAGGGATCAGAGGGACCCTTTTTAAGAGTCAGTCAGATCATGTCAATCTTCTGCTCAAACCTCCCAGTGGCTCCCATGAGAGTAAGTCAGAGTCAAGGACAAGAAGAGAAGAGAGCACGCAGGGCCCATAGGACCTGCTCACCTTGGGTCTCCATTTCTCCTCCTTTCTCTTGTTCTCTCCTTTGAGCCTCAGTTTCCTCATCTGCAAAATGGCAATCAAGATGTCTAATTTGTAAGGTTCCTGTAGAAATCACATTAAATTAAATTAAAGAGATCCATATGCACACAGACTACATGGCCTATACTTAGTGCTCAACAAACAGTAACTGTTCATTTCACCACTCACTTCTCTGAGTCCCAATTTCTTCATCTGTGCAAAGGGGTTGGGGTTCCAATATATGGAGTTGTCACAAGGACGAAATGACAGTAGGTGGATAACAATTTTTGCAACCAGTGAAGTCTTGGGCAGTGTGAGCTATACCATACAACACCAATCTACCTACTCTTTCCCGAACATTCCTTCTTCTTCCACACCTGAGCCTCTGATCAAGCTGTTCTCTCTACCTGAAAGGCTTCCCTCCAGAGATCACTCGCCCACGCCTGGCCTCCCCAGCCCCTCCCCAGTCTTTCTAGTCCCAGAGCTCTTTATTCCTTCATTAGTTACTGTTGCCTCCCAGTGAGAGTGTGGGCTCCTGTCGGGCACAGAGTGGGGGTCTCCCACCAGGCTCTGCAGTTCCTGCCCAAAGCTGTGCCCACAGTGGGCACTTGATAAATGTTGGTTTAATTAGATTATAATAAAAGAATCAAGGGGAGCAGGCATCTCTTCCTCCATCCCTCTTCCAATCAGATGTCTAACGGCTTCTCCAGGAGAGGGATTAATTGAATCAAGAGCCATTTTCCTAGAGAAAGAGAGCCAATTTAGAATTTTAGAAATAATTGCAGTTCTGTGTGATGTCCCATTTGGGGAAGGAGAGTGGACTGAGATAAACAAACTCACAGCAAGCAGGCAGAGGTGTCACCATTTCTCTTAATAAAGGATGCATTTAATCTCTTTAGATCATTTACAAAGTGCCCTCCCACTGGCCAAGATTCCTTCAAATGTCTAAACACCAGCACCCACTGCATGGGGGTTCAGGGTGGGAGCCACAAGCCTCCTGGCTTCTCTTCAAGTTCTGGCTGCTGCAGTATCTTCAGGGTGGCATTCACCCAGCCTTTGCCAAACTCCAGGAGGTCCCGCTTCCTTGGAGCTATGGGGGTCACCGGCTTTTTCCCCCTGCCTCCCTCATAGCTCATCTCCCAGGCCTCAGTGGGTCTCTGGCCTGGACCATCATATGGACTAGCCTGTCTCCCTGCTTCCCCCCTCTCAACCCCCAGTCTATCCATTACACTAGCTGTCATGAGGATCTTTCTGGAATACCCATATGACAATGTCTATCCCTCCTTTTTTCAATAAGAAAACTCCTACCTCCCTTCAAAACCCAGCTTAAATATCCCTTCATTTCTAAATCTTTTCACTCGCCTTTTCTGAACAGAAGGCTACTCCCTTCACTACTGTGCATCTCTTTTTAACATTTGCCACATTGCACAGGATTATTTTGATGTCTCTCTTACCTACCTGGACAGTGTTCAAGAAACTGTGTTTCTAGTGCCAGCAGAGGTGAGTGGATAGAGGAACGAAGGGAGCCTGCTTTCCTCTGCACCTTGAGTATGGCCCAAGCCCCCCAGGAGCAGGTTTGTCTGTCACTCACAGGGTCCTTTGCAATGCCCTGGCGTAGCAGCTGGAGCTGAGAAGGGTTGGCAATTTCAGCCACATGGACAGAATTCAGAGCAAGGCCCTGTCCCAGTGCGAGGACTGGAGAGCCAATCAGGAAACCATTGCCCAGTGTGAGACCTGGGAGATTGTAGCGGCTACCTGGGCACTGCCTGCTTGGGCACTGAATGGCACAGGGCTTACTCTCAAAACAGGTAACAGGGCCTCGCAGAGGTGCTGACAGAGAGCCTGGGCCTGGCAAGCCGACTGCTCCTAACTCACCAGGCTGTGAGATCCTCGGGGACCGAGATTGTCTGGTTTCTCTGCTCCCAGCACCTCCTAGCAGAAAGTGGAGCACGGGGCATATTTGTGGAACGAACTAACTGAAGGGCGGCTGGCTTGCTGGGGTAGAGACCAGAGGACAGAGAGCCTGCAGATTGGAGTATCAGCAACTGGAGCCACCCAGAGCTGGCGAAAGCAGGGGCAACACAGATCCCAGGAGTCCAGCCCCTCTTCACCCTCCAACTACTAACCACCCCGCACTCTGCTGTAGTTAGCTTGGGCTGCCTTCCCAGGAGCCCTGATGTCTGTCCATCTCCTCATGGTGACTTAGAGGCCCTTTGGAGCAGGAGCAGGTGGCCTTTGCACCTACAAGAGCGGCTGGACAGTGGCTCTGCATGTGCCATTAGGGGTGTGGTTTTCCCAGCTCCAGCTGGAGGCTGCAGCCAGACTGTGGGCTCCAGTGGTGGATTTCCAGAGAGTGCCATCAAGCAGAAGCTACATCAACTTCTAAGCAGTGATTCTCCCTGAGTGATGGGTGTTCAGGAAAGTTTAACCATCGTCCTTATCCTCGTCAACATCTTCCTAACGTTGGCTCCATATATATATCTCCCATGATATATATATAGAAAATGTAACAACTAATGCTATCTTACTGCATAGAGAAAATATCATGAGAGTATTGCCTGTGTGCTCTGGGGTCACATGGTTAGGACAGTTAGGAAAAATGTAAGAAGGTGTTTATTATTTTGGAAGGCTGGCAGGTGGTAAAAGCAGAGGGAAGCCACATGGATTCCCGGCCAGAGGATCCTGCTGTTGGGTTGGAGGCCAGGGTCTGCTGAGATGCCATGGGAGATGTGGCTGTAGCAGGAGGGTGGGACCAATGGTGCCAAGCTCTGAATACCAGAGAGACACAAACTTGATCTTGAAGGTGATAGGGGACCATCAGGGACCTATGAGCCCGGGGCTCCAGGTCAGGGCCGAGCTGTTGATGGACTGCTCTGGCTGCAGTCACCACATGGAAAGCAGTTGTTGTAGGGGATGAGATGGGAGGGAGACGCGCTGCAGTGGTGGGTGTAGAAGGAAGCAGTGAGAGGCAGTGCATGATCGGGCAGGCAAACGTTCTGAGCCAAAGAGGTGGGAGGCCCATTTGAAGAGATGGGCTGTTGGGGAGGCAGAGGGGAGGGTGCAAGCAGGGGAGTGATAAGTTCAGACCTGCCCCAGGTGGACCTCTCTATAGCCCTCCAGCCACAGACTTAATTCAAGTCCCCAGCCTCTCTCCCCTGAATTACTATGCCTGCTTCCTGACAGTACTGTGTGCTTGCCTGTGGCTTCCATCCAGCTTCCAGGAACAGCCAGGGGGACTTAGTAAAGCAGGGCTCCTCAGGCAGCCTGCAGTCAGGAGCTCAGGAGTGCTGGCCCTGCCCTGATCCTGTCCCACCTTCAATCCTGTCTCTTCTGAGATCGGCAACACCTTGGCCCACAGCTGTGACTGCCCGGTCCCTGCTGCCTGCATGCTGCTTGAACAGTTCACCAAGGCTTCAGGTCTGGCATCTGGCATCAGGTCTAGGCTGGACTCTGTGGCTGGAGTCCTATTCTCATTACTCACTTGGCCTCATAGATGCTATTATCTGAGCTCTATCACGACTCTGTCACCTTCCACTGGACAGCTACTGGCACCAGCATGATCACCATCTTCTCCAGAGTCAATGCCAACCTGGTCAGGATGGAAATGTCTCCTTCATGGACAGTAGGGAATTATTTCCTGATACTATCCCATCCCTATGATGGAATATCACAAAATATTCCCACCAGCTCAGCTGAGGACTCATTTTCAGGCCTGTTACCCAAGGTTGCACCATTCCATTGCACTGTGTCTATGAATGGTGCCCATTGGAGCTGTGCATGTGGTGACCTTCATCCTGTGGCCAGGAACCTTTCCATAAACCACAACCAGGCTAACATGGGGCTAGGAGACATCGTATGAGCATATGAAACCCCACTGAGTCAATCCTGTAGCCTCTAGGATTCTGATGGCAGGTTATGGAGATAAAATACCAGCTGAAGCGATTCCATTTGCCTCCATAAGTCACCGGTTGTTTTAGAAGCTCATCTTTTTCTGCAATCACAGGCCAAATGCTGACGACCTCTCCTGAGTCTGTGAAGGGCATGGGAAAGAGGACCCATCATTAGGGAATCTGATAAAGAGCTGATTCCTGCTAGCCATGCTGGATTTTCCTTTTAAATTATTCATGCGCACGCGTTTAAATGTTTGTGCCCAGGCAGCTGCCTAAAAACTAAATAAGCTGATGCCGTTAGGAAACATCACCCTGTCGGAAACACCAAAACTGAATTTGACAACTGATTATTCTATGAATGAACTTACTCTGTTTTTCGTATCTCAGCTAGACTTTGGGGGCTTGTGTCGAAAGGAAGGAGGGGGAAGTGTGTATTGTGTTGGTATTTAACCCTGTGCTCTTCTGACCCAAAATATGGGCCTGCTTATCCCTGTGACACTGAGCCTAGCCCCTTCTTAGGCTTTCTCTAAGCCCTGAAACCCTGCTCTTAGTCCTGACACCGGGTTCTCTGGAGCCCTCTTGGTAGAATGTGCAGGAATCTTGCATGTGGTCTATCAAAGAGTACTTCTGTAAACTATTGGACAGAGAAAATTGAGACTTTCCAGAGAGTCATACTTTGAATTAGCAAATCTCACATTTGAGAGTTTTATACTAAGGAGATAAGTCACATGTGCAAAAAAAAAAAAAAAAAAAAGATAAAGTCATGGTTGCTAGGTGTGGGGGTGGGGGTAGGATGAGTAAGAGAAGCACAGAGGATTTTCAGGGCAGTTAATACTCTGTATGATATTATAATGGTGGATTCATGTCAGTATACATTAGGTGCAACTCCAAGAGGGAGCCCTCATGTAAACTGTGGGCTTTGGGTGATTATAGTGCATTAATGTAGGTTCATCATGTAACAAATGCACCATCCTGGTGGGGGATGTAGATCATAAGGGAGGCTGTGCATGTGTTGGGGCAAGGGTATATGGAAAATCTCTGTACCTTCCTCTTAATTTTGCTAGGAACCTAAAACCACTCTAAAAAACGAGTTTTATGGAAAAGATAAAAGCAAAAGAAAGCTCATGAAAGCATTGTCTAAAATAGCAAATGATATGTTGAGAACTTGGTTTGATAGAATTTGGGGAACAAACATTGAAATTTAGTTTACATCAAAGAGAAGGGGTCCTTATAAATACACCCCAGGCATTTAGTCAGGACCCCTGGAGGATCAGATTGAATGGCTAATGGCTAACCAGAAAGAAATAGATCAGGCTTTAAATGATTAAAGCACAGTTTCAAATTGCCACATGAATAGAATAATTATATAATCATCTCAATAAAGGCAACATTGCATATAAAACTCAATATCCATTTATGATTTAAACTATATAGAAATTTAAGAATCAAGTCTTTCTTAGTCTGATAACCCTACAGCAAATATTATTCTAAATGACAGAATATTAGCAGCTTTTCCCTAGAGTTTTGGGAACATTTTACTACCAGAAATCTATTCTGCATTGTATTAGAGGTCTTTACCAGTACAATAAGAAAAGAAAATATTTTTAAATGTCTAAGCTTATAAATAAAAATATTAAACTGGCACTTTCATCTATGACATGATTGCACACATAGAAAATAATTCAGAAGAATCCACAAATAAATTATTAGGGTACTGGTAAACACATGAATTTAGACAAGTCACTGGATATAAGATCAACATACAAAACAAATTATGTTTCTATATGCTAGCCACAAAAAGAACACAAAATTTTTTAAAGTCTACCACTTAGAATAGCATAAAACATCAAATAATTCATATAAATATAACAGAAGATTTTTGAGTACTTCACCTGGAAATGATATAACATTATTGAGATAAGTCAAAAAAAGACCTAAATAAATGAGAGGATTTAGCATGTTTGTGAACTGGAAGACTTGATATCATTAAGACATCAGTTTTCTACAAGTTGATTTAAAGATTCAACATAACATCAGTAAAAATCCCAGAAGTTGCTGTGAATATGTAGAAATTGATAACACAATTTTAAAATTTACATAAAATTTAAAAGCTAAAAATGTCCAAAATAAAATTTGCACTATCAGATTTCATGATTTTTTAAAAGTAAAGGTACACAAAAAGAGGAACACCTGTAATCTGAACAATAAAGATTTATTTTAAAAATAAAAAGATAAAATTAAAGTAAAGGTACAGTAATTAAGATAGTATGTTTTTTTTGTACAAGGATAAGCAATAAAGAACCCAAAAGTGATCCACCTGTATGTGTGCACACATGACTGATTTATAACAAAGATGGTGCTGAGCAGCAGTGGGGGAAGGACAGTCTTCTGAGTAACTTATGATAAGTCAGCTACTGAATAGCCATATGGGAAAAATGAGTGTTCACTCCTCCCTCACGTCCTACACAAAAATTAACTCTATCTGGATTACAGATGTAAATATAAAAGGTAAAGCAATAAAGCTTCTAGCCACAATGAAGAACTATCTTCATAATCTTGGAGTAGATAAAGATTTCTCAAACAGGATACAAAAACACTAAGCTTTAAAATTAGACTACCTTAAAATTAAGAACTTCACTTATTAAATGACACCATTGAGAAAGTGAAAAGGCAAACTGATGTGGAAAGAGATGATTTCAACACGTATAACTGACAGAGGACTAATATATAATATACTAAGAACAACTACAAATAAGAGAAAAAGGTCATAGAAAACTAGGCAAAATATTTGAACAGGTACTTTACAAAAGAAGGTATTTAAATGACCAATAAACTAAAAATTATTCAAAGTCATCAGTAAACAGGGAAACATATTAAAACTATTGTCCATTCAACAGATTAAAATAAAAAAGACTTTAAGTACTGACAAAGATGTGGAGTTACTGGATGCTCTTATGCTGCTCATGGGAATTTAAATTTTTACAACCATTTTAGAAAAAAAGTTTGGCGGTACTTACCAAAGTTGAATAGATGTATACATTATAACCAGTAATTCCAGTCCTGGGCATGTGACCAAGAGAAATGCCCACCTATGTCTATACAAGATAGGCATGAGAATGTCCATGCCAATATTACCTGCGATAGGAAAAGTTGGAAATAACTCCAATGCCCATCAAAGCAGAATGAGTAAATAAACTGTAGTATATGCATAGTACGGAATATTAGACAACAATGAAAATACACAATCAACAGAAACTCACAGTAACACTAATGAATCTTATGAATAATGTTGCACAAAAAGCAATACACAGGAAAACACATATCCTATGATCGCATTTATATAAAATTCAAAATTAGGCAAAACTAGTTTCTGATGTTGGCTGTCAGGACAATGGTGCCCTCTGAGAAAGATTGAGTGAGTTTCTAAAGGGCTGATAGTGTTCTATTTGTTAAGCTGGATAGAGTTTATATGGATGTGGTCACAGTGAGACATTTTAACAGTCTATCTGTAATCTGTGTACCTCTCCTCCAATAAAATTACACACACACACACACACACACACACACACACACACACAACTTTGATCTGGAAGTAAGGCTAACAGGCGAGAAGTAGAAAAGGAAGGTCTTATATGCATTATGAGGTTGGTGCAACCCCCTCTCCCCCATCAGGTGGTGAACACTCCTGGGTGGACCGGGAAGGGAAAGGTGATGAGGAGAGGCTGCAGTTTCTATGACCTTTTCCCCTAAATTCTAGGAGATGAAATTGTCAGCCAGGCTCTTCCCAATTGAGACTCACCACAGATCCTTAATAACTTGTTTCTTTATATTTGGTGAGAATAAACTTACGTGCTCTGTTGAATTGATGATGATTCTATTGCCTTGGGAATTGGGATTGTTTCTTGTTTTCTGCTTCCTTAGCTAAATGTTTCATCATGCTGTAGTCCAAACACAGCCCCTGTCGAAGAGGAGGGGGGGAAAAATCAATAGAGGACTTGAGTTTATTGGGTATGATCTTATGACTTTCTATCATAAAATAATTTCTAGAATTAGAATCCAGAAAGTGAAAACAAGTCACTGAAAGAACATAGATTTTGCAATATCTTTGGCAATATCTTTGTTTCACCACCTCCACCTTTGACGCATCTGCCTGTGGTTTGTAATGCTGGGTCTTTCTCAATGTTATGTCAAAACATGCCTGTGCACACACACACACAGGTTTTCTGGCTCTCAGCCCACACTCTTCCCATTATTTCCTGAATCCTCTTTACACATCTCTTTACTGAGTAACAAATTCTTGGCCTCAGTTTCCCCGCCTAAACGTTCAAGGAGCTGGGTAAGATTATTGCTCTGACCCCATCTTACTCAGACCCCAGACCACGGTTCTCTGAATCCCACTGCCTCTCTTAGAAGCAAACATGCAGACATAGGAGAAACACAGGCAATGCTGAAAGACCTTTTATCCTGTTAAGGACTCAATAAATTGAACTCTAGGTTGAGAAAAATCAGCTTAGGCCCCAGAGTGACTTCACAGTTTCAGTTTCTTCCTCTACCCATTGTCAGGAGTCTTTGTTCTCTGCACAGGAGGTTGGGAATGAACCAGTTAGGCTTTTGAAATATCCTCTCCCCACTTTTCACCACAACAGCCACCTCCACCTTTGACGCATCTGCCTGTGGTTTTTAATTCTGGGTCTTTCTCAATGTTTCTTTGCCTCTAATTGCCACTCTTCTGCTCCATCCATCCATCCATCCATCCATCCATCCATCTCCTCATCATTTATAATTCATGAATTCCACACTTGGAATTTGACAAGTTTTAGAGCTTGAAAAGCCCCCAAAATCATCAGATACAAATCTTCACCTTAGTAGGTCAATTTCTAACCACTAGCTGTTACATTTATAATTATGTTGGCAATGTCACTGGCCAGGGACTGCACAGCCCTCCTGAGGAACAACCCCAAAGGCTGTGGGTCAGGAAGAATCTATACTTTTGGATGTCTAGCTCCAACAGGCACCATTGCTGCTGACCATGGCTTCTTATGACTCCCCCTCCCAGGAACCAAGAAGCCAGAGTTTAAAGAGTTCACCTTTTGGGGACCAGCCCCTGGACTGATGTCCAGCTCCCCTGGGGCATGAGATACTGTTGCATCCCCAGGGATTGGTCTAAGTGACAGCTGCCAGGGCTCATGTGACTTTCATGAGCAGCTGCATTGATGCTGCTCTTGGACTCAGCTCATCACATTACCTGGCATGATTTCAGCACAGAGGCTGCTCAGCCAAGGGTGTAATTTCCTGGCTCTAATGCATGACAAGGTTTCATTTAAAGGATAAAATAGAATCACCTTGGGAGGGAGACTCTGGGAGGTCATAGATATGACCCACAGGGACATGCCAGGCTGGATAGATTGGAGAAAGCACCTGTGAGTCTCTGGTGCTGATGACGAGGACAGCTGTCCTTGGACTTGCAGGTCCTAGTTCCAGCGCCAGGGGCAGGGCTCGGCGGGGCCA
Organism: Corynorhinus townsendii; assembly: GCA_026230045.1. NCBI lineage: Eukaryota > Metazoa > Chordata > Mammalia > Chiroptera > Vespertilionidae > Corynorhinus > Corynorhinus townsendii. The sequence goes on from JAPDVU010000009.1 coordinate 38,852,001, forward strand.
AGGTTGGAGTGTAGTCTGGCTGAAGTCAGAACCCTATTTGTGGTCACAGTGTGTAGCTGTCCTCAATCGAATTGGCCCTTTCGTGACTGCAATCTATAACATTGGGAACAGCTGTCCCATGCTCTTCTAACCAATGACTCCTCTGGCCACTTCTTCTCCAGTAAGGATCCCTCATGAAGGTCAGAAGCTTCACCAGTCACACACGTGGCCTCACTGAAGCCTCCCGCAGCCCATCAGGTTACATGGAACAAAGTGGAACTGGGCCTGAGAGCAGGGTGGGGACTTACCCAAGGTTATTGAGGGAGTCACTGACCTAGAAGGAAGTTCCTGAAGTGAGGAGACAAAGCCACACAAGAATGGTGAAGAAGCACCTGACCGGTTTGGCTTAGTGGATAGAGCGTCGGCCTGTGGACTGAAAGGTCCCAGGTTCGATTCCAGTCAAGGGCATGTACCTTGGTTGCGGGCACATCCCCAGTGGGAGGTGTGCAGGAGGCAGCTGATCGATGTTTCTCTCTCATTGATGTTTCTAACTCTCTATCCCTCCCTCTTCCTCTCTGTAAAAAATCAATAAAATATATTAAAAAAAAAAAAAAAAGAATGGTGAAGAAGCAACCCAACCTTCCATTCCGACTACCATTGGATGCCATCCTGATGGGTGTAGGAAGAAGAAGGAGAGGATGGAAGTAGCAGACAGGATACATGAAGGAGGATCCGGCCTGGGAGGTGGTCCCACACTGAACATCCTCCTCCTGGGAGGCACATGTCCAGAACAGAGCATCCTGGCCACTCTTCTCCTACCCTCCCTCCTGCAGGGTGACTAAAACCAAGTTCATGCCTGGAGGCCCCAGGGGATGCTGGGAAGAAATGTACATCCTCCAGCCCTGGCTTCAGGAGCAGCTTAGCAGGCCCTGCCTCAGCCACCCACACAAGGACACACTCATCAGGGACAGGTGAGCTGCACCAGGCACTGGGATTCATCTTGGGGATGGCTCTTCACGAACCCACTTGTGCTCCAGGTCACAGGCAAAAGGGTTTATTATTCCCAGAGGACAAGGAGGGGCTAGGTTCTGGGCACCAGTCCTGGAATTCTAGGGCTATATGCCTGCTTCCATTTCTGTCAGGGACTGGGAGGAACCCAGACTTCTGGGACCTCCTCTGGGATGGGAGTAAGGAATCTAGGTGACTCCAGAGCTGGCCCTCACTGAAGGACCACAGTCAAGGGAGTCAGTGGTAATCAGAGGTGCCTTTAGCGTTCTCCCTCAGCCTCCTGACCTTGCTTTTAGGCAAGGACAGAAGCACCAACGTGCAGGAGATGAGCTGTGATTAGGAGCATGTCTGGGTTCAAGTCTTACACAGATACTAACCCATGGGTGAGTAAATTGGGAGGTGTTGGGCTCTACAGCAGAGAAACAACCCGAGAGGCTGCTTGGAGAGGACAGGAGGACAGAAGGCTCCAGCCTGGCCAGAAACGCCCTGGGTGACCACAGACAGAGCCATTCTTCCCTTCAAACCTCCACTTCCTCCATTTTGAAGTCTCCAGTTGTGAACTAGAGATGGCCTCTGAGGGACTTCCGCCTCTGAGACTCTGGGTAAGAGCCAGATAAACATGAGGCATAAAATGAGATCCGTGAAAATTCAGGCAGAAGAGGCATCCTCCACTCGCTGGCCAGTTCACCAAAGCTTCAGGATCGTCAGGCCTTAACGAAAGTGTCTGCTCAGAGCTGACTGGCTGCACTTGAACTGCCCTGTCTTCAAGGATGCAACCCCAACCACTTGGAATATTCCTGGAGTGAGCCGCACTCAAGCAGAGCTTTGGGGCTAAGCATTACAGTTGGACGTGCAGGTTGCAAAGAGACCTGTTGTAGAGCTGTTTTGACATTTTCCCAGGGTTTAGCCATTGGTGCCTGATGAGAGCAGCCCAGATGCAGGGACCATTACTCTTAAAGTGTGTCTGTCCAGTCATTTCGGAAGCACAGAGACATTCCCAGCTAGAAAGGGCCAGGAGCTACTTTGGAAAACTGGCTGTTGGACCTGATATTTCACTCATAGGTATTTGTCCAGGAGTAATAAAAACACATGTCCACAAAAAGCCTTTTAAGAGGCAGATTCACAGCTCTTTCATGATCATCAACCCAGATGCCCACCATCAAGAGAATGGACGAACGGTGGTATAGCCATGCAATGAAATGTTACTCAGCAATAACTTTTTAAAATCTACTGAGATACATTGCGATAAGGATAAATATAAAAAATAACATGCTAAATGAAATAAGCCAAATACAAAAGAGTACAGTGGGGTTCCATGTATTCAGAACTCTGGACTAGGCCAATGCCTCTGTGGTGATGGAAAGCAGATCAGGGGTTGCTTTGGGGTGAGACTGACTGGGAATGGACACAAAGAAACTCTCTGGAGTGATGAAAATGGCCTGTCTTGGCTTCATCCCAGGCCTTCCCCTCCATGCCTTTTGTTCTAGTCCAACAGATGGATTTCCTGTCCCCAGACTCCCTGTCTTCTGTTTTGGCTCATGCCTTTCCCTCTCCCTGGAAAACTCCTTAGCCAGTCCCTGCAGGCCCAGAGGCTTTCTATCCCCAAGGAGCTAGTTACAATTCCACCTCTCCAAGAAGCCCTCTGTGCTCTACCCCTACCTAGTGCCACGGACCCTTTCCTTTCAGCCTGGAGCCTGCAGTTTGGGTTTTATCCCCTATCTTTCTTTTGGTCCTAAATACTCTGTATTTTTGTTAGCAGCCGGTTATATCCCTGCTAAATTGTGACCTTGCTGGCCAGGGCTGTGTAGATTCCATCCACCCCCACTCCCAATAAGGCCCATAGTAGATGCCTGATACAAATACATATGGGGGATGGAGGAATTAATTGAATGAGTCTTTTCTGTTTTTGTCAGACACTATACTGGATTGGACTCTGACTCCTGTGTTTTTCAGCCACATAGGATGCGAGCCACACTGATCTTTGCAGGATCATCCTCTGGGCCCCAGAAAAGGCCGGGCTGCCAACTTCTCATGGAGTAATTAAATGACAAATTACCTGCAGGCTCTCAGCTGGAAAACCTGTAGGAGCACAGCCTTTCCATATTCATGGGATTTAATCAAATCTTAAAGCTGGGGAGACCTTCACAACCTTTGTTCTAAAGGCTTGCACTTACAGATGGGGAAGTTGAGGCTCCAAGCAGGATGGTGACTCATTCAGAGATATACAGGGCTTTCGTGGGATGGGATGCTTATCATCCTCCCCTCAGGTTGTCACGAAGAGAGGCAGCTTCCATTCTGTCCCCAGGATGGGACAGGATCGGAGGAAAATTTTTCTCCCACCTCTTCCTGCAAGAAAGAGGGAAACCATGTCATATTGGAGAGACAAGGGTAGAGGCCTAGTGTGTCCTGGTTTTTCTCACAGACCGTATTCTCCTCCAGCCACTTCCTCAATGCATTAGGTTCAGGGGCAGGACTCCATCCCCACACCAAACAGACACATGCCCAGGGGAGGCCAGATTCCCCAGACACTCCTGGTGGATAAATATAATTCAGGAGTAAAGGACTTGTGTGTCATATGGTGGGCTCAGTCCAAGGTGAGCTCATCAATTCACCTTTATTGGTAATACAGTTGATATTGTATTTTGATCCTTATATGGCTTCTTGTGTCTGTTCTCAGATTTGTGGTTAATTTTCACCTCACTCTCAACATGGGGCCAGCGGCAGTGCCCAGGGATAGCCAGGCCTCCCACCCAAACAATTTCCCTAGAAGTGAGGAAGGAATCAGAGGCCACAGGGTCCACTTCCAAACTCACTCCTGTGGCTGTTGGAAGGAGACTGCAGTTCCTCCTCACCTGGGCCTCTCTGTAGGGAGGCTATGACATGGCAGCTGGCTTCCCCCAGAATTAGTGATCTGAGGGGGGGATGTCTCAACCTGAAGCCACAATGTCTTTTATAATCTCTGTATAACCTAATTTTGGAAGCAATATAGCATCATCAGCTCTAAAACATTCCTTGGTCATACAGACTAACCTTTGAGAGAGGACTCTACAAGAGCATGATACCAAGAGGCAGGGGTCATGGGCACCATCTTGGAGGTTGGTTACCATGTCACTGAATAATCCATATTTTTCTAAACCATGCGCGACTTCTGAAATCAACTCTGGCACATTTGGGAGGCCACAGGAGCTCCAAAGACACCCTAGTGTATATGCATGCTTATACCCCCGCACCCCTACATGCACACACTCCTTAAAGAGAGGGACAATCCTGCTTTCCCAGCTATCCTTGAATGATGCTTCTGAGCATCGTTTAGCTGTCTGGGTGATGGCACCTAGAAGATGGGTGCTGGGTCAATAGCTGTCAGGTTCCTTAGACAAGAGGCCAAGGAAGAGAGGCAGGGAGGAAATGGTTGCTATGACTACACCTAAGTGAAGTCAGAAGGGAGTGGGGATAGATGGTTAGCAGGAGGGGGCTGTCATTGGTTGGAACTCTCCCTGGTGCTCCAGGACTGGGACACTTGCCGCAGTTTTAGCATTGGAGATGACCATGGTGGACCATGAATGTGATTGAGATGGAGGTGGGGGTAGGAAATGTCATTTGTAGGAGAGTTGTAATCAAGGAGATTAGTTATTTTTATTATCTCTCTCCACTGTTATTTATTTTTTTTAAATCCTTACCCAAGGATATTTTTTATTTTTTCCGTTGATCTTTAGAGAGACAGTAGAAGGAAGGGAAGGAAAGGGGGCGGGGGGAGGGAGAGAGAAACATTGATGTGAGAGAGACACATCAACTGGTTGCCTCCCAAACAAGCCCCAAGCAGGGGAGAGGATGGAACCTGCAACCCAGGTACATGCCCTTGACTGGGAATTAAACCAGAGACCCTTTAGTCGTCAGACTGTGCTCTAACTACTGAGCCAAACCGGCCAGGGCGCCACTATTTTTATAGCCCCATTTTATATTTGGAGATTTCTACTACTCTTGTGTCTAATTTAACATATTTGCGATTTTTCTTTTCTTAATTAGGTTAGCTAGTGGCTTACTTACTTTATTCTTTGTTCCCCTGAAGCACCAACCCTTACATTTATTTATTAGTTCTACTGTTTTTAATTCATTACTTTCTGTCCTTATCTTTGGCAAGTCCTTTTCTTACTTTACTTAAGCTAATTTCGTTCTTGTTTTTCCTAACTTTGGGACCTGAGCCCTTCGTTCATTAATTTTCATTTCTCAAATGAGTAATGGGAGTATTTAAGATCAGGACTTTTATTCTGAGCTTTGTTCTCATTATAGTCCATGAGATTAGATACATGGTATTGTAATGTTCTGATTTTTAAAATAGTCTGCAATTTTGCTTTGAAATTTCTGACAGTACAGTGAGAGTTTTTGAGGTCTTGATTTGTTTGATTTTAGGTGACAGATTGTGTTGTGGTTATATTTTATTGTTATAATTCTCTGATGTTATCAAATAGCAGATAGGAAGTGTTTTCTGGATAATTTCTGCTCTTTGGAAACCTGAGGGTTATCTGTGATCTAATCCCACATGACCAATTTGATAAATGTTGCAACAGGCATTTCAGACAGGAGGCTAACCATTGTTGTGATGTAGTTATATAGTTTAATTCTTTATAGTTTATTAGTTTTACTAGATTAGCCACTACATTATTTTTAGGACCAATTATTTTCATCTATTTCATCCATCACAGACTTAGAAATGAGTTGCATTTCTGTTTTCCTTTTATTTTCTGCATTTTTCTTTTATAAATTTCATTGCCATGTTTTGATTTTAAAATATTTAAAGTGGATCACTGAGGACTGTAAACTTTACAGTATAAAAGGCTCAATAGCTGTCAGGTTTAAGAGTTTTGTTTAACTCTTTTTGCCCTAAATTCAGTCTTCTCTGATATCAGGACTGACTTCTCCTTTCCTTTTGCTGCATTTGCCAAATATGGGCTCAGCCATCCTTTTATTTTTCATCTGCCTTTGGTTCTTGGTTTTAGATGCTCTTGTCTGTTGCATATCACTTGCCACTGCTTTTGAAGCAATCTGAAATGCAGACGTTTTCTTTAATCGGAGTGTTTATCTCATTTGCAATTACAAATAAGGCATTCATGTTTGTTCTTTGTCTTGTCATCTTTTTTATGTTCTTTTTCACTTCAAATGCTTCTTTTTGTTTGTTCGTTTTTAGAATGTTGGGTTATAGAGCCTGTTTTATGTATTTTTTTTCAGATGTTTTCTTTCTGATAATTTCAAAGGTTTAGAACTTGTTTTTATTTTCTTTAACTGTTGCATTTTTAACTTTACAGTTGGCACTTGTATCAGCCATCTTTGATGCATCACTTCAGGTCCTCTAGACCTCACCTGTCTCTTATTCCATTGGCAGGTACAACCTGACAATGTCTTGTACCTCTTGCTTTCCCGGGTCTTTCCTATCCAGGCTGATACATGGGACATCAGGAGACCCTGTGTAGCATCCACACAAGTGCAACGCACAAGTGCAGGGGTTCATAAATCCCATGGAGGGAGCCATCCACCAATGAGAGTTTGTGGATAAAGTCTTCCCACTTTCTCTTCCTGGACAGACTGTCCTGGGACACAGTGTACTAGCCTGCCTAGGCTGCCATAACACATACCTCAGACTGAGTGGCTTAAACAACAGACATTTATTTTCCCATAGCTCTGGAGGCTAGAAGTCCAAGATCAAGGTGTCTGCAGGTTTTGCTCCTGCTGAAATATTTCTCCTTGGCTTGAAAATGGTTGAGTTCTTGCTGTGTCTTCACACAGTCATACCTGGGTCTGTCTGTGGCTTAATCCCCTCTTCTTCTAAAGTCATGTTGGATTAGGGCCCGCTAATATGACTTCATTTTAAAGGCTTGTCTCTAAATACAGTCATATCCTAATGCGCTGGGGGTAGGACTTTAACATATGAATTTTGGGGGTAGGTAGACAAGTCAGCCCATACCACACAGTTTGCACGGCTTCCCTGAGTGCTGTAGCAGGAGGTGAAAGAGTCACGGGCATTTGGTGCAGTCAGCCTGACTATAAGACCTGTTGGCTTTCCTTCTTCCCTGTGCCAATCTCCTACTTCCTGGGATTGAAGTCCCTGATAAATTATACTCCATAAGCCTTTGTCTAAACTTGGGCTTTGTAGGAAGCCAGGCCAAGGCAATGTTTAAACCCAAAGTTGTCATCTTTCGAGGGTATCTGTTGATTCTCTATGATGAGCCATGAGAAATTAATATAGTTCATGTCCCCACCTCTTCCCATTGCATCTCATTTTCCTATTCTAATAACCACATTGTTATTGAATACTTTTAATAGTCATCTTTATACCTTCCAGTTACATATTTATATATCCACTATTTGCTTTATCTCTCCAAGCCATACCATTTGGCCCTAGGTATGAAAGATGAGAAAATCTCCATACTTACTCCTCTTCCACTTTGCTTCCCATTATGTGTCTAAATTATTAAATTTATATTATTATTATTGCATCGTCATTGTTTATAACAATTTATTTTGTGTGCTGTCAACTATATTTCTCAGTGTTTCTAGTCTCAGCTCCACAATTTAAATGGAAACATTGCTTAACATTTGTCTTTTTTTTTTTTCAAAAAAAACGTGTGGTAATTACATTCTAGGAATTATTACATATTTAAAGATAATCTTCTCTTATCCTTTTCTGAGATGACAGCTTAGCAGGAAATAAATTGTTCATAGGTGACACTGGGAAGAGTATATTAGTATTAATTGCCAAATAGTATTTGCCCTCTCTGTATGAGGATCACACATCCTTGCCTCATTTATGTGTCCCACAGTAGGTGGGATATATGTCCCTCTCCCATTGGTCATGTGACTCACTTTAACCAATCAAGGGTTACTTTAAGAGCCATATGCCCCTTCTGAGCAGAAGATTGAAGCACCATCATGTGTGTTTTTCTGCTCTTTTATCCCTTCTATAAGAATGGACTCTCCCAAGTAGGGGCTGCCCCTGCAGCCTGATACTGGATGAAGAAAAGACTAGAATGAAGACAAAACCCGGAGAACAGGCAGCTGACCCAGAGATGCTATAGCCAAGATGTGAGCAGGAAACAAACATACTGGTTCTAAGCTCTTGAGATCTGATGGTTCTTATAGATACAGCATCTCCTGGTGGAAACTGCACTGAATATGCTGAGCAAAACTGGAGGGCAGCCTGGTTTCCTCTTTTATTGGCGACTTGGATTTTTGGCCTGAGTACCCATTGAATTTTTTTCTTTACTTTTGAAATCCAGAAACATTACTATGATACATCTTCATTTTAGTCATTTTCTCTTTTTTTTTCTAGGGCAGAGTAAATCCTTTCAATCTGCCTATTTGACTCTTCATTTTAGGCAAGTTTTCTTCTATAGAGATGGATGCTATTTTCATTATTAATGTCCATGAAGAAGAAAAAGAAAGTAGAACAGAAAAATAAGTTTAGCTATAATAAAAGGTAAATATTATTGAGTCTTTTAATATATTTGCAAAGGTTCTTATTCAGTGTTTTCAATCTGTTTTGCCTTTCACAGATAACATTTCTTTCATTTCATTATATTTGATTTTCTCCACAAAAAACAAAAACAAAAACTTGTTTATGTTTTTGGTGATTTTCTCCTCCTGATTGCTGTTCTCATTTGACCTTTTTTTTAAAAAAAATAATGGAGATGATGACAATAACAATTACATAGGTCTCACTAATTGCAAGTCTGTGAGCTCAACAATGCAGCAGTGCTACTTATGTACGTTCATCAGGAGACGAACACAAAAAGCATCCAGAGCTGCATTTTCCTTACTAGCCTCACACTGGACATAGCCCAAATGGCCGCCATAAGTAGAGTGGATAAATAGTGATTTACTCAAATAGTGAACCATTGTAGACAATGATAGGATGTGACTATAGTTGCATACAACAGCATGGATGGAGTTTACAAGCAATTTTAAATGAAGGGAACAAAGGACCACATAGAAGCCGAAGCTTTGTATAAGTCCACGTACATATATAAACAACCATTTCGTCCATAACTGGGGTGGTGGACACAGAACCCCATGTCTTTGCCAAAACCCATAATGCTTTCCATCATAAACAATGAGCATCAATGTACACAATTTTTTTTTTAAATCAACTGGAATGTCACAGTGGACCCCAGAATCGAATGCAGACTGTAACAAATGAACCTAACCTACTACAATGTCTGGCATAACTGAAATAAAAGGGGCCGAAGGAAGAGCCAACCTAATACATTTTGGAAAACTGTTTTGATTGAAAATTGTAAGGCTAAAGATGAAGAGAACTATGAATAAGCATTGCACACTGATTGGTAAATGTTTTTCTTCCAGAAGTAAAATTGAACAATTCTGAAACTGCATTACATGTATCCTAAGGTTGAATAAATATGTTAATAAAAGGCAGATAGTGGGAGCCAGGTTTTTTTCTATCGGAAAAAGCTACAAATAAGCAAGGCAGTGAGGCTAGAAGGAACACTTAATCCTGGACTAGAGTAAGACAGTCTGAATTCATGTTCAGTTTACTTTATATGCAGGCAGACAGATGCAGAAATAATCGTAGGTATGTATGAGCACATGGTTTAGTATACACTCATGTTCTTAGTTCTGTCTGCTGGGAGGGCCTAGACGCAGTGACCCCCAACCCCCACCCACCCAGTATCGATGAGCACACCCAGGGCTCAGATCTTGCTTTCCAGGTAAGTATCCTCAATTAAAGGAACCATGGCTCCTTGGAGAAATGGCTACTCTAGACCTGGAGCAGACATGCAAGGAGAGCCTGGAGCACTTTACAGTGCTGGCAAGTAAAGGAAGGGCTCAGAAAGCAAATGATGGGGCTTGTTCAAGGGTGCAGGAGCCAACCTAGAGGAGCATTTAAGGGCCAGGGCTGGGACAAGTTGAGAACACAATAAATCATAGTATCAATTGAAAATCCCAGTATAAAATAAGTATGCACTGGTCCATATTGATGTAAACAAGTGCTTGAATAACTAAATAAAGCAGTAAAGGGAAAATTTTGTTTGCAGAAGAATTCCAAGTAATATAGGTAGATCATCCTTTCTCCAAGATTCCTTACCCTAATCCTCATTGAATGAGGACTGGATTTAGGGACTTGCTCCCTAAAAATAGGGTAGGAAAGGGGGGAAAGAGCAAGTTGACAGGGGAAAACCAAGGCAAACACTACCTTTCGGGACTCTGTGAGGTCAATCACAAAGAGATAAAGTCTAAGACACAGAGAGACAAGCGGTGACCAAGGAGACATGATGGCCAAATGCAGTGTCAGACCCTGGGTGGGGATCCTGGAACAGAAAAAGGACATGAGAGGAAAAACTGGTGAAATCCAAATAGAATCTAGGGTTTAGTTAACAATAATGTGCCAATGGTAATTTCTTTGTCTTGATAAATGTGCCATGATTGTGAAAAATGTGAATGGTAGAGAAAACCTGGCAGAGGGTATGTGAGAACTCTCTGTACTTCCTTTGAAACTTTTTGGTAAATATAAAATTATTCCAAAATAAAGCGTTTATTCAACACAGCAATCACCCTCCTAGGCATTTACCCAACTGGTTTAAAAAAATGTGTGTCCATACAGAAATCTCTTGTCTTTCCCAGTGTCTTAGACTTCCCTTGCTGTTTGATGACCTTGACAGTTTGAAGAATCCTGGTTGAGTATTTTGTAGAATGCCTTTTAATTTTTGTTTGTCTGATTTTGTTTCCATGATAAGACTGGGGTTATGAGTTTTGAGAAGGCTCTCACAGAAAGGATGTGTCCTCACCACACCTAGGAGGGGTGCATGACACCCACATGACTTTTTTTCTGTCATAAAGCTGCTACAAACATGAATTCTTATAGCAGCTTCATTTATGACCTCCCCAAACTGTAAACAACCAAGATGCTCTTCAATAGGTGAGTTACTGGATCAACAAAGGAATGAGTTCCCACACCATGAAAGGACATGGATGAATCCTAGAAGCATATTGTTGAGTTGAAGAAGCCAGTCTGAAAAGGTTACATACTATATGATTCCAATTATATAACATTCTAGAAAAGACAAAATTACAGATAGTGAAACAATCAGTGCTTGCCAGGGCGTTGGGAGGGGGTTGGGTTGAATAAGTGAAAGGCAAAGGATTTCTTTTCAAGGCAATGAGATTACTCTGCGTGATACTTTAATGATGAACATATGACACTATGTGCTTGTCAATATGCATAGGACTTTATAGCACAGCGTGAACCTTAATGTATACAAAGTGTAACAAAAGATTTAGGAGGTCAGGGGATCCCAGGATGAAATGCAGAAGATGACAAAAGAATCCTATATAATAGAATGCTAATATGCAAATCAACCGAATGGCAGAATGACCAGTTGCTATGATGTGCACTGACCACCAGGGGGCAGATGCTCAATGCAGGAACTGCCCCCTGGTGGTCAGTGCACTCCCACAGGGTGAACGCTGCTCAGCCAGAAGCCCTGAGCTGGGCTCATGGCTGGTAAGTGCAGCGGCGGTGGTGGGAGCCTCTCCCGCTTCTGCAGCAACACTAAGGATGTCTGACTGATGGCTCCCGGACTGCGAGAGGGCACAGGCGGAGCTGAAGGACCACTCCCTTCCCCCGAGTGCATGAATTTCATGCACTGGGCATCTAGTCAAATCATATTACAAAAGAAAATGGAGAAAAGATGCTGATCTAAGTAACCTTGGGAATGAGTGGAGTCTGTAAGACTAAACGCAAAAGAAACTATATAAGGACTCTATTTGATAAAGTTGTTTCCCATGGAGGTGGATGGTGGGAGCAATATTGCTCAGTGTGAGTGGGAGGTTACAAACAAGCACGGGGAGGAGGCTAGACTATCCATGTGGCAATGGATGAGAGTTATAGGCATCAGTATGAACTCATGTTTAGATTAATACAAAGAGAGAAGTTTACAAATAGAAATATTTCTAGACATGGATATATATGTAGGTTACCATACATAAGCATATTCTATTGTTTTGTCAGCTGAGAAGATCTAGAATCAACTACATCCCAATAACAATTAACACACCTAGCATGAAGATCTTGGTTTCTACTACCATTCTCATAGAAACCAGGACGATGGAGAAATGGTTGATTCTAGAACTTGGTGGGAAATATATAGGATGAGCCTGGAGCATCTTGTAGTGCCAGAGAATAAGTGCTCAACACACTTGCACATGTACATGCAAAGACAGGGACATGTCAAGGAATACAAGAATCACCTAAAAACAACTCCCAAAGGCCAAAGCTGGAATATTCTGGGCCACAAAATAAATAAAGCTGTATTGAGTTAAGCCCAAAGCATAAACTAAATATTCATGAGTCCATACTGATCTAAAAAATTATTGAATAAATAAATAAATAAATGGCATAGAAGAGACAAATGTCTATGCAGAAAAATTATGTAGAGATTCTGCCTTCAAATCCTTAACTCTGGACTGTGCATAGGGACTTCCTTCCAAAAAGTACAATCATGAAGGCAAGGCGAAAAAATAGTTACAGCAAAGAAACCTGACAAGCACTACCTGAAACCAGGTGGTCAAGGTCAACACTGGCAGTGACATGCCATGTTGATAGTATGTGCCCTGGGTAAGATGTGATGAGAACTGCACTTTACCTCTGTGGTCTCCCTCCTCCCAACCCATAATTCCAGTCTAATTGTGAGAAAAACATCAGACAAATTGAAATTGAGAAATATTCTGCAAAATTTCTAATTAATACTCTTCAAGACTGTGAAGGTCAATCACAAACAAGGAAAATCTGGAAACTGTCATAGCTTAGAGGAACCGAATGAAACATGAAGATCAAATGTAAGGCGATATCTTGAGTGGGATCTCAGAAGAGATAAAGATCATTTGGTTAAACAAAAACACTGATATAATCTGAATTAAGTGTGAACTTTGGTGATAATGATGTATCGATATCAGTTTGTGCATTGAAACAAATGTACCATACTAATGAAAGATGCTAATAATAGCAGAAACTGAGTGTAAGGTATAAGGGAACTCTCTGTACTATCTGCCCAATCATTCTGTAAATCTGAAACTGTTCTAAAATTAGAAGTTCACTTAAGAAAACGGAATACCACTCAAAAAAGTATTAGCATACTAACGGGGGGGGGGGGTGGAGAAGAAGTTTACTGGGAAAAAATATTAATGCTCCTGGGTTTACTGATCTTACAGAATGACAGGTTGTTAGAATAAATAATGTTTAGGAAAATGAAAATAAAGACAATACAGAACAGAAAAAATTAAACCTTGGCATTTAGCAATACATCTTTGGGTGGAAAAACTGTAAGGAAAATCCAGGAATTCATTACTGTAAGAGTCAAGATAGTGATTAATTTTGGTGGAGAGGAGACAGGTGGGTGGTTTCTGGGGCACCGGCAATGCTCTATTTCCTCACCTGGGTGGGGATGCATGAGTGGTAAATGTGTGGTACATTTGTGATAAATTATGAGCTCTTTTTTTTTTTTTGTACTTCTTTATGTGTGCTCTAAGTCACAGCAAAGGTTAGGGAGAAAACGGACATACAAGAAAGAGGGAGTGGGTAAAAGTATTCTGTAATTGATGAAATACATAGATCTTCAGATGGAAGAATACTGAAACTGATTAAAATTCTTTTTTTAAAAAAAGTAAATGCACACCTAGACATATGACATTAATGATTAGAGAAAAAGCAAATATGGCAAAATGTTACTATTTTATTAAACCTGGTGATTTAATTCAGGAGTATAATATTATTTTTGTGTGTTTCTGAATGAACAAAATATCTTATAATTATGTTTTTAAATTAAAAAAAAAAACACCAGAAAGATAATGTAGAAATATTTACAAAATGCCTGTAAAGTCAGAATGATTAGCTCATTGGAGAGGCTCAGGAATCAACTGTGATTGACTGGTAAGTGGTATAAATGCACCTGGGAGCTGGGAATGCTTATGTCTTGATCTGGTCAGTGGTTGCATGGGTTACACCTACATAAAAACCTGTCCAGCAGTGTACTTAAGGTGAGTGAACTTTACATACATTAATGCACATGTCAAACATCGATTAACAAGTTTAAAAGAAACTTAAACACAAATGCCTATGGCAAGGCCTGGCACATAATGGGTAGTGATATCCAAGGTCTGGCCTAATAATGAATTGGTAGGACTTTCCTTGCAATAAATGAAGATCCCCTGGAGCCTGAGTAAAAAGGGTCCATCGGAAGACAAGGGAAACTCTCAGAACCTACAGGTAGGGGCCACCTGGGTCTCCAAACCCAGAGGGAGCTGGAACACTAGCTGCCTGGATTCTGCCTCCATCTTCCCTCTGTGCTCCTCTCTGTCCACTGGTCTCATTTCTCTCTCTCCCAGATGCCTGGTTTCTCTTCTCCCCCGGACCACAAGACAGCACACAGGTTTCTTATAACTCCTGAGATGAATTCTGCTTTTTAAAAAAAGTATAGTCAGAACCAGGATGGAGTGCCTTTCAAATTCCTCAGGAAGGGGCCTGATTGGTCAGCTTCAGTCCCCAACCCTGAGCTAACTGTGCAACCCAGGCTAGTGGACACTGTGGAAAGGACTGTAGCTGGTACAGGCTGAATCAGGGCCTCATTGACGATAGCCAAGGCAACAGCAACAATGTGCTGTCATACAAAACAGCTGATATGAGCAAGGAGAACTAAGAGAATGGGCTGACAACCCAGTAGGTGTCCGCTACACTATGGTGAGGGGACTGCCTATGCACTCAATCAAAGGCGTGGCCCTAATCCCTTAGGGCTGAAGTGTGTTCTATCTTTCAAGGAACTTTTCCATTCATGATTACATTTTCTCCTTTGTATATTTTAGGAATTTGATGTAAAACCCAATTTACAAATGAGATGTGTTCATGGAAGAAAGTGACAGGTGATCACTCACTTTGTGAATACATAGATAAGTCAGACCTTTGCCCCAGGTGTGCATTGCAATGCAGCAATAGGACCAGGGCATCCCAGCATGCTCCTCCCTGGTTCCACTTCTGAGGCTAAAGCTCACCTGTGGTGAAGCCAGAGGTCCAGATTGTGTATATTCGCATATGGCCCCTCATTCACCTGGCCAGGACTTGTGCATGCCACATTGAAAAACCTCTTTGACCACGAGAGCCATTGCCACTGTGAGGATGTCCCTACCAGTTCACTAGAGCCAGCAGCTGTCACAGAAATCTCCCCAGCTAACCCCACTGCAGGCCTTTGGCTGACACAGGGCCTGGCATTCAGTCCCATGACAATGCAAACTGCCAAGTGCCTGCGTGACTGCAGGGAGCACAGAGCAGCACAGAGGTGGTGTCTCCTGACATTGGTCTCTTGGTTGCTGCCTGCTCCTCTCTTCCCCATGAAAGACCTGGCTCTGTGGGATAACTTCTGAATAGCATATCCCAATTCAAAAGAGCACATTGGTGTCCACTTGTTGACACAATGGACCCTTATAATCACTCTTGGAGTTCTGGTATGAGAACAGGAAACTGGGTCTCCTAAGGGTTTACTGGCAGGTGTGGGATTCCGACCATATCTCCTGACCTCAAGTCCCATGCTCTGCCCACTGCTCTATACTACTCCTTGCACAAATAAGACAATGACAGAGAATGGGACAAAACTATACACAAAGTGCTGGGCCGATATTGCAAGTGCTATGAGAGAATGAAGCTACTGTGTTCATGCTTTATAACCCCCCGTTACTCCTCTCTCCACTGTACCCCAACCTAACAGGTGAGGCCACACAACCTTTTCTGTTTTTCAAAGAATCTCACAGCAAGAAAGGAAAAAGGGCAGAGTCCAACATTTTAAGGCTGGAAGTTATAAAGTTTTTATTAAAGCAGATCCTGCTTTTATCATTAGCATGTAATGAATTATTCTCAGCTTTCTATGCTGTGGTAATTGTCTCTCCAAAGAATCTCATTAAACATTGCTGGATACTTTTGATCATTATTAATAGAAGTGATAACGGGATAATCTTGCGTTTCTCAGTTGAGGCTGCAAACCTAAAGCATTATGATAGATAATTAATGACAGGTGGAACTCTTCAGGGACAGCCTCCAGGGGTAGTTTGTCTTCGTTCTTCCCAGCAAGCCCTCCTAGATTAGGGGAAGGTTTGCCAACTGAGTCAGACTGTCTGTCTGACAGGTATCTTGTGTTCCTGCTCTACCTTTTCCTGGTCATGGATGTGTGGGCACATTTTTTCTCTGAGCATCCATTTTCTCACCAGGTTTTCTTAATTACCAGTGAGAGAATAAACTTCAAGGCTGAAGCACAGAAAATGCTCACAAAATGCCAAGTTAGAGTATTAGTCAAGAAATATGTACTCAGATGAGTTTATTTAAAACTTAAAATTGTGAGACTTTATTTGGAAGCTCACACCACAAGCCAACCATGAGTTAATGGCAGTCCATTTGAATCAGGATTCCTCTGTGTTAGACTATGTCATTATATATAAATGACATAAATTATTCTCTTTCTACATTTCAAGCTCTATGCTAAGACTTTTAATTATAAAATTTATTATCTTTAAACTAAGACAATATGGATTATCTCATTTGATGCTATAGTAATTCTGAGAAGTAGGAACTACTATCCCCATTTTACAGAGGAAGAAAATAAGGTCAGAGGGGTTATTTAATTTTTCCAAACTCACTTCAGAAATAAACAATGGAGGTTCAAACCCTAGGAACCAGTACACGCCTCTATCTTATACATTTATTTCAAACTTTTGGGGTTTAATGTGCCCTTTATGAAATCAGAGAACAGATGGATTCAGAATCCACTCATTCTATCCCCAACTTTCTATCCCAAAATTTCCCAATGGACAATGTCCAATCTTCACCAGCCTGCTTCTAAATCTTTGTCATCAGGTAGATCATTTTTTCCAAAAATAGTCTGCCATCATCTCCCATCCCACATGCCCTCCTTCGAGTCTGATTTGATACGTTTCCCATTATGAAATGGGTCCATGTTCCCTCTTCTTAAATCTGGGAGGTTTTGTTGCCATGTGACTTCCAAGGGTAGGTCATGAAAGCTTCCACGGTGTCCTGTTGAGATGCTTGCTCTTGGAACTCATCACCATGCTGTGAGGAAGCACAACATTTGGTGAAAAAAACCAAGAGGAGAAGCTCCAATGGAAAGGGACTGAGACCCCCACCCTCAGACCTTGCTGAAGTCCAGCTGACAGCCAGTGTGCGCTTGCCAGCTACGTGAGTGAGTGAGCCACATCGAAGGCAAATCTTCCAGCCTTCAGGTAAGCAAATCTAGCTGATACTACATAGAACAGGGGCACATATTCCTTACCAAACTCTGTCTAAATTGCAGATTCATGACCTAAAAAAAAAAAAAAAACACAGTTTTTTTAGGATATTATGTTTTGAGTGGTTTGTTACACAGCAATAGATAAACTGGAACAAATTCCAACCTCTTTCTTTGCTTTCCACACCCATATACACTGAGTGGCCAGATTATTATGATCTCTGAATGCATAATAATCTGGCCACTCATTGTAGACTGACCACAGAGTTAGGATTTTAAAATAAGTTTTTTCCATGTATAAGAACTGCATTGTGGGTAGTTAGAAAGAAGCAGAGGACTTACTAGCCAGAGGCTGGGGGTCACTATCTCCTGGTCCCTTGACATATCAAGATTTGCAAGCTTTCCCTTATACATAAGTACACTGAGTGGCCAGATTATTATGCGTTCAGAGATCATAATAATCTGGGCACTCAGTGCAGTCAGCTGCCTCCTGCACATGTTCACTTGAATATCCCCAAACCACTTCAAACTTAATGTGTTTAGGGAGCTTTACTTCCAGTTTGAACCTAGAAATTCCCCCAGAAATGTCACTCCCATTCTCATTAGGGGGGAAAGCCAGATCATGTATAAAACCATAACTTTTTTGGAACCCATCAGAGAGCTGAGCTCATAAGCAGCCAAGTGAAGGGAATTGCAAAGAGTGATGGGCCACATGCAATGTTTCATCTTTTAAGATGCATGGAGAAAAGATGTGGCCGCCTTAAAAGTAGATAGAAAGAAATCAGCTAAAATTATAACACATTCTTAAAGACTGAGGGTTGGCTTGCATGGCAGAATAGCAAATTGAGAGCCCCTAACACAAAGGAAGTTTGTTTTCACTTGCAAGCTTTTTCTAACAGGCCCCTGCATCATTCTCATGGAAAGACAAGAAGGAGGGTAGGAAACTGGAGAGGGCTCAAGTCAGTGTTGCAGGCATGCAGGTGGATGTTCAATGGCAGCTGGACCATAGGTACGAGTGTCAGACTTTTCTCTCCCGAAGTGAAAGTCTTAAGCCCATGGGAGAAGTGATAGAGAACACTCCTGCTCCCAAATCTTAAGCAGAGACACTCTATTTAGGGGGTACGAGTGAAACCCTGATTATGGGGGAGCAGCAGAAGCAAAAGCCAACACTCCGAGGCCCAGGCTCTTGCTCTGATACAAGGCATAGGTCTGCTACTGCCAACCATGAACACAAGGCAGTACTGGTTGCCACAGAGAGGAGGAGCAGAACTGTTGGTAAAGTCTCATCCCTGAGGCCCAGATACAGGACTGTCTAAGGTTGAAGCTGAACAGGAGGCATCATATGCCTCACAGAGAGTAGAACAGCAGTCTACTGTTGGAGTAGGTGCAAGACCATGGAGAAAGACTCCTTCTGTGGTGCAGGTGTACAGAAGCTGCTGGAAGCTATGGGTATAAAATAGGAAGATCAAAAACTGCCTGGTACTCCAGGCCTGATGCTTAGCACAAGATAATAGCAGACCACATCTGGAGAAATTGGAAGCCTGTGGTGCTCTGAAAGGAATGCTAGCAACAAAAACCCTCAACCCCTCATTAGATTGAACTCCCACATTAAGATTCTGACAGAAGAAGTGTGCGTATTTCCAGGAGTAAAAAAAATCATTGACTTCAGCCTCTACTGTTCTATATATATTGCTCGACATAAAATAAAATTGGGAGACATACAAAAAAGAGAAGGAATATATAATCCATTCTCAAGATATAAAGTAATCAACAGAACCAGACTCAGAAATGATACTGATGTTGAAAATATCAGCCTGTGACTTGCAAATAACTATGATTAATGTGATAAAGTATCTAGGAAAAGGTGGAGAAGACATGTGAGACAATGGAGAATTTCAGTCAAGAAATGGATATTGTTCTAAAAGTAGAAAAATTAAAATGCTATAAAAATAAAAATATGTTACCAGAGATGAAGAATTCCTTTAATAGACTTATTAGTGCAGTAGATGCAGCTGAGGAAAAGTTGGTGAACCTGAATGCAAGTCAATGGAAATTGTCCAAACTAAACATAAAGGGAAAGACAAAAGAGAGCACCTAAAAGCTGTGAAACAACATAAAACTGTGTAACATATATGTAATTAGAGCCCAAGGGGGGGGGGGAGAGAGAGAGGAGAGAGAGAGAGAGAGAGAGAGAGAGAGAGAGAGAGAGAGAGAGAGAGAGAGGGAGGGAGAGAGGTAGAAGATATATTTGAAGGGATATGGCTAATAATTTTCCAAAAGTAATGAAGCACAGCAAACCATAGATCCTAGAAGTTCAGAGAACATCAAGGAGGATAAATTACTACACATACAGACACACTCAGACACACACACACACACACACACACACACACACACACTCATGTGCACACATTCAGACATATCATAGTTAAACCTTTGAAAACCTAAACATGAAAAATAAAAAGAAAATTTTGAAGATAGCCAGAGAAAAAAGAAACATTACACACAGAAAAACAAACATGAGAATTCAGCAGACTCCTTGGAAGAAATAATGAAAGTCAGAATAAAAGGAATGGAGTGACACCTTTAAAGTACCAAAAGAAAAAACCTGTTAACCTAGAATTCCATATAAAACAAAAATATCTTTGAGAAACGAAGGTAAAATAGAAAACGTTCATACAAAGTCTGAAAGAATACATTGCTAGCAGACCTGCACTACAAGAAATATTAAACAAAATTCTTTCAGCAGAATGATGGTAATACTAGATGGAAATTTAGATCTACATAAAGAAATAAAGTACATCAAAAAGTGTAAAAATGCAAGCCCAGCCAGCGTGGCTCAGTCGTTGAGCATCAACCTATGAACCAGGAGGTCACAGTTTGATTCCTGGTCAGGATGCCTGGGTTGTAGGTTAGATCCCCAGTAGGGGGCGTGTGGGAGGCAGCCGATCAATGATTCTCTCTCATCATTGATGTTTCTCACTCTCTCTCCCTCTCTCTTCCTCTCTGAAATCAATAAAAGTCTATTTTTTAAAAAGTGTAAAAATGTGGATAAAATACAAAACTGATTTTTAAACTGCTTTAAAATATAATTTACTATCTAAAGAAGAAAGCCATAATGTATTTGAGATTTATACAAGTAGCATACATAGAAGTAATACATGTAACCTATAGCATCAAAAATGAGAGTGAGGAAATGAAAATATACTGTCCTAAGATTCTTACACTATATACAAAATAATATATTATATAAAAACCGTGGTAAGCTAAAAGTGTATAATATAAACCCCAGAGTAATCACTAAAGTAAAAAAGAGATATAATAAGTGAAGCAATCATGGAGATAAAAGAAAATTATGAAAAATATCCAACTGATCTGAAAGAAGGCAGAAAAGGAGAACAAGGTGAACAAAAACAAGATATAGCAAATAGCAAACATCCAGCAAGATTAATAAGAACACTCTTCCCCTTCAGATTTATCTTCTCCTAAGCCTGGGGTAATATTTAAGTGAAAGTGCAGCACTTGTAGTGAGTCTCGGCCCCTGTCATCAGCACCCAGCATTCTACGGGTTATTTCTGCAGGTGTCAAGGCCATTGGTGGAGGAAAATAGATTCTTCTCCCTCATTCACCAGGTCACAGCCACAGAAAATTACAAGCTCTGAAGATTCTTTACAAAAGGTTATTGATTCTATCAAGGGTGGATCAGGGTCAAGCTTGTTATATGAAGATAGGCCTGTTCGAGCTGCTTAGCAAGTGAAAGATCACCTGGGAAACAAAGACCTCCATAAACTCCTTCTTCCTTCACGCTCGCCTCCTGCTACTCATCCCAGAGCTCCACATGTTTGTTTTAAGCTGAAGTAGAATTTTAAAGCAAGATGTTTTTAGGATAAAATCAGGTGTTTCAAAAAAAGTGAAAGGAGAACAACTAGCAAAATTGTATATTTAAATATGGACATTAAATACGACTAGGTCAGTAATTGTATTACATTCAATTAATGGTCTAAGAAACGCAACTAAAAAAGAAATGTCATATTTGATTAATTAAAAGCAAGAGCAACCTCTATGTTATCTACAGGAAAGCACAGTTTAAAGATAAAATCATAGAGTAAAAGGAAAAGAATAAAAAAATATACATCACATGAAAACTAATCAAAAGAAAGCTGAAGTGGCTATATTAATATAGAACTAAGTAGACTACAGAACAAGGAACAGTTCCAGAAGAGAGACACTACATAATTTTTTAAAAAAATTTTGTAATGTGGATGCACTTACCAACAGAGCTTCAAAATAAATAAAGCAAAAATTGATAGAAATGTACAGAGAAATAGGCAAATCCACAATTATAATTGGAAACCTCACCACTCTCTCAGTAATCAATAGGACATGTAGACAGAAAATCAGTAAGGGTATAAATGACCCGAACATGAGAACCAGAGAATATTATGAACCTAAACTCTCTTCCAGAAAATAGAAGGGAAGGGAAGACTTTCCAACTCATTTTATGATAACAGCATTACTCTAATACTTAAGCCAGATAAAGAAATTACAAGGAAAAAAAAAACACCTACAGACCAATGTCCCTCTTGCACATAGATGCAAAAATCTTTTTAAAATAGTAGAAAACTGAATTTTAAAAACCTAGTAAAAGGCTAATACGACATGATCAAATGAGGATCAGCCCAGGAATTCAAGATTCAGTCAAAACCCAACCAATGTCAGACATGATAACAACAGGCTGAAAAATAAAAATCACATAGTTATCTCAATAAATGCTGAAAAAGCACTTAGCAATATTCACTATCTATATTTGTGATATTTTAAAATGCCCTCCTCAATTTAAGAATAGAAAAACGTTCACAACCTAATGAAAGACAACTATGAAAAAACTGACGGCTAACATCATGCCCAATAATAAAGGCCAAATGCTTTCCCTCAACGATTAGGAATAAGAAAGGATGTCTTCCTTCACCACTCCTATTCAATATTGCACTGGAAGTTCTATCAATGCAAAAGATAAGATAAAGAAATGAAAAACATATGGATCACAAAGGAAGAACTACAATTCCATATTAGCAGATGAGATTATTTGTCTATAAAAAAAATCTCACAAATCTTCAAAATGTTAAGCAACTTCAACAAGCTTGGTGATAGAATACTCTAACATCTACAAAATATTGCTGAGAGACAGTAAAGAAACCAAAATGAATGGAGAGATATACCATATTCATGAATCAAAGTTTCAATATTCTTAAGATGTCAATAGTGCACAAATTGATAACAATCTTAAATCAAAATATTAAAAAAGAATATGGAGTTTCCTCAAAAAATTAAAAATGGAATTTCCATTTGACCCAGTGATCCCACTTCTGGGAATATATCCTAAGATTCCCAAAACATTAATCAGAAAGAATATATGCAACCTTATATTCAGAGCAGTGTTATTTAAAATATCTAAGATCTGGAAATAGCCCAAGTGCCCATCAGTAGATAAGTGGATAAAAAATCTGTGGTATAGCCCTGGCCAGTGTGGTTCAGTTAGTTAGAGCGTCCTCCTGTACACCAAAGGGTCAAGGGTTCAATTCCCAGTGAGGGCACATACCCAGGTCATGGGTTCATTCCCCAGTTGGGGCACATGTAGGAGGCAACCAGTAGAGAGCTCTCTCTCTGTCTCTCTCTCTGTCTCTCTCTGTCTTTCTCTCTCTCCTTCCTCTCTCTCTCTAGAATCCATGAAAAACATATCCTCAGGTGAAGATTTAAAAAAAAAAAAGCTGTGGTATAGTTACACAATGGAATACTATGTGGCTGTAAAAAAGAAGGATCTCTTACCCCTTGTAACAGTATGAATGGACCTGGAGATTATTATGCTAAGCAAAATAAGCCAGTCAGAGAAATAGAAATATCACATGACCTCACGCTTATGTGGAGTCTAATGAACAAAATAAAATGATGAACAAAATAGGTCCAGAGGCATGGATATATGGAACAGACTGACAGATGGCAGAGGGGAGAGAGGTGGGGGATGGAAAGAGATGGACCAAAGAACATAGATGCACATATGCATAACCCATGGGCACAGACAATAATGTAGTGAAGGCCTGGGGTGGGGCAGGTGCTGGGTAGAGGTGGAGAAAGCAGGGGAATAGAGGACATCTGTAACACTGTGAACAATAAAAAAACTTTCTTTAATAAAATAAAAAATAGGAGGCATTTTGGTAAAAAATTAACAAGTAGATTCTAGAATTTATCAGTGGCCCAGTGCACAAAATTCCTGCATGGGGTGGGGGATGTTCCTTAGCCTTGCCTGCACCCTCTCCAATCCAGGACCCGTCCAGGGATGTCCAACTGCTGGTTTAAGCCTGATCCTAAACCGGCAGTCAGACATCCCTCTCACAATCTGGGACCTCTGGCTCCTAACTGCTTACCTGCCTGCCTGCCTGATCGCCCTTAACAACTCTGCCTGCGGGCCTGCTCGCCCCCAAATGCCCTGCCCCCCCCCACCAGCCTGCTCATCCCCAACTGTCCCCCACACCAGCCTGATCGCCCCCAACTGCCCCCCTGCTGGCCTGCTCACCCTCAACTGCCCCCCTCCTCCCACACGGCCTGATTGCCTCCAACTGCCCTTCCCTCCTGGCCTGATCACCCCTAACCACCTCTGCCTCAGCCCCACCACCATGGCTTTGTCTGGAAGGACATCCAGAAGGTCTCCCAGAAGGTCTCCTGGTCTAATTAGCATATTACCCTTTTATTAGTATAGATACTGTGAACTGTTTTTTATAATGTATAATTTTATATGGAAAAGGACTAAAATAGCCAAAATAAATTTGAAAACAAACAATGGTGAAGAATGCACATTAACTGATTTCAAGACTATCAAACTATAGTAAACAAGGAGAAACATATGTATATCAATGAAACAGAATAGAAAATCCAGAAATAAACATACACATACACATTGATTTCCAGTGAAAGTGTTCAGGAAATTAAATGGTAAAAGAATACCTTCTTCAATAAATAAGGTTAAGACTTCACAAAGTGACTGCACTGTTTTTCTAAGACTTCCTGATCATCTTGTCCGTGGGGTCATTCCCTGGGGTAGCCACATTTTAATGAAGAGAGAAAAGAAACATACATATGAAGCTAACAGTAAGTGCGGTCTAGTTGGCTCTATTTGGGAAAAAGATCCAGAGAGTAATTGCAGCAGGGAGAGTCGAGTTGTGCCCCAGATAAGTAATGAGGTTATGAAGGAAAAAAAAGGTGAGTTACACACCACGCTAATGGATCCCGAGTAGCTAAGGATGAGTTTCTGGGTGTACCCATCACGTTTGCCCCGACTTTAGTTGAAGCCAGTGTAGGTTGTACAGCATGTGGTTACATAGCTATATTGTTTTGCTATCTACTCCTCAGTCTCACTGCCTGGATGAAACCTTGAGGCGGTGAGGGGGGCAGGGCAGAAGCTAACTTTTATGATGCTCAGCATAAGCTGGCCCGGGATCCAAACATATATCTCAGTAAGCTGCCTAGATTGTGTTTTTTGTTCCTGCCTATGGCTCAAGGGGCTTAGAGAGGATCAAACTGTGGCCAACAATTGGAAGGGGGTTTGATTGCTTTAAATACTGGCTAGCAGACCATCTGTGCACAGGGGCAATGAGCGCCCTCCTCCCCGCTCCCCCATGATAGGAAGCTAATGGTCTACCTCTTGCGTATGTCATTTTAGACAGGGCAGTGCCATCTGGGGCTTAACTGTAGGGGTTCAGCACCTAGAACCAGAGAAGCCCCCTGAGATTGGGCTGGTAATTGGAAATCAACATGGAAAAGTATGAGCAATCAGAAACATCCGGAAGGAATTTGGCAGAACATGGTGACTGGAGAGCATGGGTAATAGAAATCAGAGGATCACTAGGAGCAGTGGTGAGCATCTTGGCCCTGTTTTAGTTTCCTGGGTGGCTGAAACAGCAGGCATTTATTCTTGCACAGCTCTGGAGGTTAGAGCAGTGGTCGACAAACTCATTAGTCAACAGAGCGGCAAACTGCGGCTCGTGAGCCGCATGTGGCTCTCGATCCGCAGTGTGGCTCTCGATCGGCAGTGTGGCTCGCTATCCGCAGTTTGCCAACCACTGGGTTAGAGGAACAAAGTCAAGGTGTTGGCAAGGTTGGTTTTTTTTTGGAGAGCTCGGAGGGGAAATCTGTTCCATGCCTCTCTCCCAGCTTCTGGGGCTGCTGGAAATCCTTGCAATGCTTGGCTTATAGAGGCATCACCCCAATCTCTGCCCTTTGTCATTACATGGCATTCTCCCTGGGTGTTTGTCTTTCTGTGTCTCTTCTTATAAGGCACTGGCCATATTGGATTAGAGCCCTCCCTAATGACCATATTTTAATTTGATTACATCTTCAAAGACCTTATTTCCAAACTAGAGGCCTGATGCACAAAATTTGTGCAAGAGTAGGCCTTCCTTCCCCTGGCCACTGGCAGGCACCCAGGACCCGGGCTTCCCTTGCAATCCTGGCTTCGTTCAGAAGGTCGTCCAGAAGGACATCCAGAAGGATGTCTGGTCTAATTAGCATGTTATGCTTTTATTGTTATAGATAAGATCTTATCCATAGGTACTGTGAATTAGGGCTTGAACACTTTTACTTGGGGAGGGGATGGAGAACACCATTCAACCCATAACAAGCCTCAACTACAGAGAGTTGTGACTCCAACAAGGAGATAGAGCCTCTACATGAGGCAGCTGAGAGAAAGTGATACTCAAAAATCCAAAAAGGCATCAACCTCACCAATGATCATCAAGCTGAACCCAGTGGGTTGAAGGTCGTGGGTGTTGGTGAGCAAGGCTGGCAAGACCAAAGCAAGGAAATCCCAGGCCTTAGCATTCCACCATGTGGGGTGGATCATCACGATTGGACATTCAGATATAACACAGGGTGTCTAGGTCAGGATATGACCAGGCTATTCCTGGGCTGAGTACCTTCCTCAGAGCTACTTAGAGCCCCACCAATCTGGATCTGTGTGATCTGGTAGGTGGCAGCAAGAGGTCCCTGCTATGAGGGGGGAAGAGCTGGAGAGGGACAAGAGGGGACTGGATCCAGTGAGGCTAACTGTGACCCCAGGTGATGAACTCTTGGCAAGAAATCATCCCTTCATAATGTCCCTTCTCCAGCCCAGGATCTGCCGGTGGAAATAAGACAGGTTCCTTCCATGCTGAACTACAACCCACCCACACCGTCAAGCTTCTCCCTACGCGGTGACTCACTGGTCTGAGCACGCTTCTCTCCACGTCAGGGGTGGGAAACACGGAAGATGGTTCAGTGCCCTCTAAAGTCATTGGCAACCGCAATGGAAGTCACTGGGGTCAACAGTAAGTTAGGGGCTAAAATTAATCAAGCTCTTAAAATGGGATAATAAGGTAACTTTCCTCTTCCTGATATGAGCTCATTTAATTGTAAAGATCTTAATAAATTCAGCCTGATTAACTCCAACCTTGTGGGGGAAGGTTATCCAGTGTAGCGGAATTAATTTTAAACAGAAGGAAAAAAAAAATAGGGCAAGAAGAAAGAAAACTCCAGGGCAGGAGAGGAGGGAGGGAGATTTGTGCACAGGAAGTGAGAACCCTGCTCCTGCAAACCACACATCATGCCCTTTGTTTAAGAATTTACTTTCTCAAACTTGGTGGAGCCACAAGCAATTGCCTCAATCCCTGGAACAGCTTGATTGTTCGCAGCTCAGCACTGAAAGTGAAGAGTGGCCCCTGGTGCGCTCTTGCCCTTGACTATTTCCCGTGTCCCTGTGCCCAGGACCCAGGCAGCCATGGTTTCACATCCTGGCTCCTCTACTTGCCCGCTGACTAACCTTTGTTAGCTGCCTCAACTTTATCTTCTCCCTGAATGAAATTGACCCTGGTCCAGGCATAATTGCTGGACAGAGACAGGGCTCTTTGTTTGGGGTGGGGAGGCACTTAGAAGGGACAGAGTTCCCCAGATGAGCTCACTACACAGGAGGAAAAAGGCAGAGGGCAGGAAGCGCTGGGCTTCGGGTTAAGCCAGAGGGAGCGAAGCACAGAGCTGCGACCACTTGGGTTTATTTTAGGGCCCTATCTGTGTGGGGAGCAAACACAAGACAGGTATGCTCTCCATACACTGGCCAGCTGTGCTGTCTAACTCTCCCTCTCCCCGCAACAGAGCGCATGACTTGCTGGTGCTTTCTGTATCTGAAAGTCTGTCTCTGTTGGTTTAAAACACGCGTTGCATAACTGATTCAGAGCTCTCCCTTCCCTCCCTAGGCTGTCAAGGTTAGCACTCTCAGGACCTAAAGCGAGGAGGGGGCTCCCTTTGCTCCTCCATCCCTCTGCCTCCCTTCTTTGGAGCAAGGGGAGGCAGGTTCTACCTTGAAGACCTGTCTTCCTCTCTCTAACTCAGGCTCTAAGCCTGCTCCCCACACCACCTCTCCATCCCTAAGCCTGTTCCTCACACCACCTCTCCATCCCTAAGCCTGCTCCCCACACCACCTCTCCATCCCTAAGCCTGCTCCCCACACCACCTCTCCATCCCTAAGCCTGCTCCCCACACCACCTCTCCATCCCTAAGCCTGCTGCCCACACCACCTCTCCATCTCTAAGCCTGCTTCCCATACCACCTCTCCATGTTAGCTCAGCCCTGGACAAGCACAAACAAGGTTGAAGTAAGAGGCCAGGACAGAGCGAAAGTGAAGAGGGCACGGTCAGAAGCCCAGAGTCTTATAGACAAAGAAACCCTCAAGGCCACCCAGCCCCATGGCAATTTTTCTTGAATGTGCCATTCTCTCCATTGGCATCATCGCTGCCTCCTTCCTAAACCTCTGCTGTTTCCTGAGGCCTACAGGGCTGCCACTGAAGTGGCTTCCTGCCTGCCGGGGGGGGGGGGGGGTGGGGGGGGTGGGGGGAAGGCTCCCTTTCCTCCTCTCTCCTCCCACTGGAGGCACCTGCTTGTCATTCACATCACATTCTCTGACGACCCTGATAACCAGGCTCCCTGCAACCTTGTATCTGCACTCCCCTGCCCGGTCTGCTGTACCCACATCCACTCTCCACACAGCAAAAGGCCTTAATCCTTTGCTTAACAGCCCTTAAGAACTTTTCATTGCCCTCATCTATGTTCCTTATAAAACTCCCCACCTGACTCTTGGCCCCTCCCTCACCCTCTTCCCCAACATCTGTGCTCCAGATGAGCTGAACTTACAGCTTCTCAGGTGCCAGATGTTGCTCCCTTCCACTCTCCCCTCCTGGCATTTGCCTGTGTTTTTTTTTATCAGCCCCAAATGCTGTTTCTTCCACACCTTTTGCCTAAGAACCCTCCTCCTATAAGTCTCACTTTATATGCCCCCTCCGCAGGAGGCCTTGCCCAACAAGGTTAAGGTGGACCTTCAGCAAGCACCATTGGTCAGTGATGCTGTTGTTATTTAACCCATGATTATGACCCATGAGCAATCATGGAAATCAATTATTCAGAATACGACTAGCAATTTCTAAAATGTAAAATTGAATAGAATAGAAAACATCAGTGTTGTTTGGTAAAGCTTTGTTGAAATTGTATGTGCATGCATGCATGCCTGTGTGAGTATGGGTGTGTGTTGAGGAGGGGGTGTGCACAGTGCACACCTGTGCATGCTCACATGTGCACCTGGGTTGTGATGCAAAATGTGTGTATTACTTTGGATGATGGTCCAAAACTTGGAAAGCCACAGTGGTAGGTGACTGTTGCCCAGGCAGGCTGAGAATCATGGCTTTAGTTTTTGAGGTCTCTCAGAGCAATGGAATTGTTGACTGAAATAAATGGTCAGAAGGACAGGAAGGAAGGCAGTTGTTAGCATTGGTACAGGTTCTCATGGGAGTTGCTGCTGAAGTACACTAGCTATGTTCGGATTATCTTTCTGAGTCTTATTCCTCCCCAGACAGCCATCACCCGTGTTCTAAATTGCATGTTCCCCAAAATCCGTATGCTAAAATTCTACCCCTAGATAGAATGGCATTAGATTAGGTTTAGATGAGGGCATGAGGGTGGAGCCCCATGGTAGGAGGAGTGAGAGCTCCCGCTCTCTTTGCTATGAGAGGACACAAGGCTGTCTGCAAACCAGGAAGCGGTTCCTCACCAGACACCAGACCTGCCAGCACCCTGATCCTGGACTGCCCGGCTTCCAGACTGTAAGAAAGAAATGTCTGTTGTTTAAGCCATCCAGTCTATGGTATTTTTGTTACAGCAGCTCAAGCTGCTAAGATAGCCCTTGCGTTTTCAACCCTCACCTTACACAGTTTATAACAGTAGCTTATAGATATTAGTGGCCCAGATGTGTCTGTTGGCTGGTGAATGTCCTGCAGGTACAACACAGGGCAGCCACCTTGAAAGACTAAGCTGACTCTCAGATGGTGGTGACAGAAGCTGCCACCAGCTGCCACATTTTATTATACCCCAACCATGCAAGTCCTGGGATCTACCCTTGGCAAGTGGCATGTACTTGGCTTTGGTGTCCCCACTGTAGCCCACAGCTGAGAGAGAGTGTTAGGTAGCCAACTGATGCACACCTTGCTTCAGATCCAAGCCCATTGGCTCCCCGAGAACAGCACTTAGCTGGCTTCCATAAACAAGGACATTCGTCTCTGTCAGCCCTAATGAACTGAATTTGTCAGGCTAGAACCAGAGAGCAGCTGTGTTGGAGGGAGACAAATCATTTAGTCCAAGGCTCCTGGTGTGGCAGCCCCTAGCACAGTAGAGATCATGGCACTTAACTACGGAGGGGGCTGGAGGACCCACATGGGGGAAGGCTGGCTGCCCTTGACTTCCTGTTGGGAGGCAGTGTGTGAGCTGCCAAGCCAGTGTGTGCGTTGGCTGGTAACTCTCTCCTTGATGCTGCACCTGGTTCAGGGGTGTGTACTCAGCAGGAAGAGAGATGGGGGGGAGGGGATCGGGATGGGGTGGAGCAGCTTCTGTTCCCAGGGTGATGCAGACCCAGGAACAATGACTATGTTCACAGTGATCCCTTCCAGTCCCACCAACTTGCATTTCTTTTAAGGTTGTGTAGGAAAGATCCTTGGATTTCAAAGGGAAGAAACCCACCTCAAATGAGCATAGACAAAGGGGGTGTATTGACTCATGGACCATGAGGTTGAACAGCTGGCTGTAGGCAAAGTGGGGGTCCAGACAGGCTTCATGAGCAAGTGTACCCAGGAACTCAAACAAGGCACCTTTGCTTTCTCCCCATGCTGCCCTCTGCATGCCAGCTTGGTCCCTCTCCCTGTATACAGGTTTCCTCCATCAGGGAAATTTGAACACTCACAGCTCTCCAGTTTTACCTCTTTATAACCATACGAGGGGGGTTGGTATGAGTTTTCTCTGGCCCCAAACTGAAACAGAAACAAAACCCCAGCTCTGATTGGCCACTGCAGTTCAACCAATGCCATTTCTGTGTCATTGGGCCTGGAGTCATCTGGCAGCTCCCATGGGAACCCCATGGCTGAAATCAGGATGGAGCAGTTCTCCGAGCAAAGGCAGAGCCCTTCCCTGACAGGGTAGCACATGTCCACTTGGATGGTCTTTGATCCTCCCTTTTCATCCATATCCAACTCAGCTCCTCCTCCTCTGTCCTTATTTTCATGTCTAGAGAGAGAAGGCTGTTCATTACCCTGTAGACACTCCGGAATGAGAGCAGAGAGGATGGGAGGGGTTTTAAGCTGCTGCTTCCTGCCCATCAATCTCAGTGCTACATGTGACATTCAGAGCTGGTATCAGACACATGCTGGACTCAACAGGCACTTTCCCTTTGTTGGTTTTGACAGTCAAATCTTCCTGAGGCCAGGATCCTGGTTGATTCTGCACAGTTACTGCACATGGTTGCCATGTCTGCATACACTGGGGTTGCAACCCTTTCTTTTTCCTGAATAAGTCTCTTTTGGTGACGAGACACCTGATTGGTTTTATTTTTCAGTGGACATGGCCTTCCCCAGCAAGGAGTCACATGGGAGGGAAGCTATCTAGGACACACCAGACTGACTCATGTGGAGCAGAAGACTCTCCCAGCTGAGCCCTGCCCTAATTCCACACCCATGGGATTGTGAGATACAATAAACTGGTTGTTGTCTTAGGTCACTACATTTGGGATGTTTTGCTCTGCAACAGTAGGTAGAGCCTGAACATGACCTTCAACAGCTCCAGACGGTCAGCCGGAAGGCTCTTGGTGGCCCCTGCCTCTTCTCCCTATAACTCAAAATGGGTTGGGTAAGGCTTACCCGCACCATGTGGATTCTTCTGAGAACATGCTTAGACACACACCCACCCTCTTCTCTCTCCTCCTCGGTGGCCTGGCTCCATGTCTTCAGGCACAGACTCCCTTTTATCTGAGCCGATAAGATGCACTAGTTGGAGCCTTGGGGGCATCTCCTACATGCTAACAGGTCCAAGTGGGCCACTGGCCGCCCATAGGTGCTTTTTATTTGGGGCAAACCGGAGAGAAGGAGACTGCCAACTGACAGGGCAAAGTGCCGGGTGTGGAAATCAGCATGAATAATAGAAGAGCATTTCTTGTGTTTCTACATGAGTCCCAAGGTACCTTGTCTGATGGATGGCGGAGGGAGGAAAACAGCCTTGAAATCACAAGGTTTGTCTTCTGCAGAGGGAGCTTTGTACACTCAGGCCTGACACCATGCTGTGAGGAGTGAAGGGTCCACCCGCCTTCCCCAGGAGAATGCCCCACAGGGTCTGGGGGTGGGGAGTGGGGAAGGCAGGGGTAGTGGGGGAGCTGTAGGAACTGCTGGTTAATATTTACTCACATTAATAAGATGTTGAGCAACAGACTCTCCATAAAAGCCACAGTTAAAATTAGTAAGTAGTTCATCCTGGTCTAACAATATGGAATAATTAATTTTCACACTCATGTGCGTTTTTTTTCATAAACAGTAATTAAAGAGAAATATGATATTGTTGCACCTGTTTTTCACTTCCGGCTTCCCACAGTGAGTAAACCCGATCTTTTATTGATGAGAAGAGACGCATGCTGGAAAACCGCAGGGAGAACATCAAAACCCCTCCAGCCTTCCCTTGAGACAGTAAGAAATCTCAAATGATTAAGCCACATGGAGGGCGCGTACTGCAAACGGGCCATTTCCAGCGTGGGGCCGAGGCCTAATTTCCTGACTTCCAGTCCTTTGAAGGTTTGTGGGCTGGTGGGGAGGAAGACTTGTCTCCAGGAGTAAGGAGACCCTTGTGAGTTGGCTGCCCTGAGGACAAGGACAGAGCTGATTTCCCTGTTCAGTTACTGCTCCTTTCTGACTGGACCCGAATTCTCTGCCCCCCAGTGAGGGTGCCAGAGTGGTCCCCAGGGAAGACAGAGCAAGCAGTTCAAGTTCAGAGGCTCCTGGGCCCCTCCCTGGGCTTCCGCTAACACCAGCCAGCTTACCCCACCTCACACCAAAGGCTTCAGCCACCCTGGAAAAGTGAGGCCAGGGCAGGAGAGCTATTTGCACAGCACTTCACAGTTTGCTCTTTACGGCTCTTACATCCATCATGCAAAGTAGTTCTGTTCTCCAGCTAAATCCCAGCAGGGCTCCTGCCAGAGCTCTGCCTGGAAATTCTGATTTCTGCCTGGGTGTCTGAGGCCACCCTGCAGATGGCACCTGGGTGAGGACGGCCAGACCCTGGCCCAGCCCTTAGAGAGCACTTTCCTCTGCTCTGCTTCCTCTCCATCTGCGAAAACCTGCCCTGGGGCTAGATCTGTCCTTCAACTCCTGGAAAGAGGCCATTTGTCAAAATAAGTGAGCAGCATTGGATTTCTTTCACTCAGTGAGGATCAAAGCCACAATCAGAGGCGATGGACCCTGGTTGAGGACACAGACAAGAGCTCCATTTAACTCCCAACGATATACAGTGGGCCCCACAGGCCCTAACAGAGCCGAATTTTGCAGCACCGGTCACACTTCCTATAACCCTCCAGACCGTGACCTCACTGAGGCCAAGAGACTGTCTTACTCCTTGTCAAACCCCCTGCTCTGTGGCATGGAAGAGACGTCCTGTAATGATTTCATGAAGTAACAACTGGGGATGTAAGTGATCACCTGGGAGAGAGACTGGCACCAGGCAGGAGACAATTGCCTGAGACTAGCACCAGGGGCACCTTTTTCTAAGCTGGAGTATTCTGGTGTTAAGCCCCCTCCCACAACCCCCATAACTTCTGCCATTGTCCAGTCTTCTACTTCTGCCCAAGCCTCCCAGGGGCACCACAAGGATGGGGACAATGGGCTAAGCCCTGGGTGCTGAACTGCTGAATTTTTACTCAGGGCACTAGGAGCACCCAATCCTTCCCCTGGACACCCATTTTCTGCCCCTGATAAGTGATTCTAGGGTTCATGTCCAAGCAGCAATGTTAAGAGGATTCCAGAAGAGGTAAGGTAGGTAAGCCCCTGCCTAGTCTATTACTTACAGTGACTTGACCGGGGTTGGAGGGAGTTGAAATAGGTCCCTAGAACCCTGGGGGTGTCAGCTGAAGTTACCCCATTTACCTGCATTCTTCTTCCTAACAACATCATCCCCTGTGGCACAGCCCTCCCAAACTTTGTAAAGCCTCTCTCTGGTCTGGTTGACCATGGTTTTCAACTGAGTTTATCAACTCAACTCCTTGATGTTTCTTCCCCCCTCCTCTAGTGACCCCCCACGTTGGGCAGAATCATGCTCCCCTCCCCACCCAAAGATGCCCACATCCTAATCTCTAGGACCTGTGAATGTGTTGTTACATAACAAAGGAGAATTAAGGATGATAATCAGCTGAATATTATATGATCCGGGTGGACCCAATGTAATCACAAGGGAAGTGGGAGAGCAAACCAGAGAGACTCAGACCACCATTACTGACAATGGTGGAAAGGGACACTACAGTCTTAGGAGTATGTCATTGCCCCTGCAAGGCTATGACTCAGGCCATAGAGCCTGCATGCAAGAAGGACGAGGACTGCTTCATGGTTCCAATTCTCTCCTACTGGTGCCCTTGGTGGCATGGGCCCACTATGCTGGCTGGGCTGCTGCTCAAAGTGTCTTGGGGCAGGGTCCCTAGACTCATGGTGGGTCTGGGACTTGTCCTGTTGCACTACAAGGAAGTGGGCCAGCTGAAAAAGGGCAGTCTGGGGTGGAGGGATCCTGGGTCATACGTGGGTTGGGATGGACAGGCACTTTGGGCAGTAGTAGTTAGGGCCATGAACAAGGTCCTAGAGATTACTGGGGTCCACCACCAAGGAAACAAGTGCTATTGGCAATCTAAAGGACTTTGGGGACATAGGGAAGCACCAGAGAGGGAGGCAGAATGAGGAGGAGGAGTATTAGGGAATGGCTGTGGAAAAGCTGATGAGATTGGGCCATGTTAAGCCTCTGTTCTGAGACTGAGCCCCTCTGCCCAGCAGGTATTCGGCACGTGGCCTGCTGGGTGAGACCGCCTGGTGGCCCCCATCATAGCGCCTGCACAGCTGATGCTCAATCAATGACTCAACTCTTGACTCTAATTGATTTTGACTGGTTCACCCGCCTCTGACCACAGCACTGATACACTTTGAATAGTTGCCATTATAAGCGTTCATGCATGGCTAGTGGGAGCAATTTGGCAAAACATATTAATAACCTCAAAAATATTCAGATCGTCTGACCTGGTAATTGTCCTTCTGCCACTCTAGCCTAAGAGTATCATCAGAGATATGGACAAAGACTTGGCTTAAAGAAGTTCATCACAACATAATTGAGAATAGAAAACAACAACAGAGAAATTGTCCCATGTTCAACAAAAGAAAAATGGTGGTTGTGTATAGAAAAGTCCCTCTGGTGAGATATTATGCAGCCATGGAAACTGATTACAAAGACATTTGGGGGCGGCAACATGCTTATTACATAAAATGCATACCCCAAATGATTAAAAGGATGTTAATTTAAAAAAAATAATAATAACACCCGAGTAGGAGAATTTGGATATTTGCTACTTTTTGTGTATAATTTTCTAATTAAAAAACAAATACCCAGAGTACACACACACTGCTTTTAGACTCAGAAGAAGAGGAAAAAATGGCTGCCCTCTCCAGGCCCTTAGAGAGTTAGTTTCCTGAAACCTGTGTCCCTCATTAAGGCAGCGGAGGTTTATGAAGCCAGCTGCACGCACTCTATCAGCCTCGGCCTGGCACCGCCCAGCAGGAAAGTTGTGTGTTTGGCTCTAATTCTAACTCCCAATAAAAACACTGCAGCTGCTTTTCTTCTGAATTCTCATCACTGCAGAAGAGAAAGGTTCCCTCTTGCTTTCGATTCTCTTTTGATTCTCTGCACTACCAATCTCTCCTTTCATGCAAAGAGTAAATATACTTTAATGGATCCAGGTTGTTCCTGGTGTAGCTGACATTGGGATACTATGGGCACCATCAGTGGAGTCCTCAGATGCTGAGGTCAGGTATTCAGGTCTCTACAGAGGGTGGACATCAATCCAGTTCAGTCTGGAGAATTGTCTCAGTTTCAGATGGAAAAGCTAATTCCACCTGGCTTAAAAAATATAGGACATTTATTCTCTCATTGAAATGAGAAGTCTGAGGTACGTGGGCTTCAGGCACAGCTTGATCCAGTGGTTCATGGCAGCATTAAGCCCGAGCACCATTTTCTCTGCTTCCTTGTCTCAGTGCCATCCTCAGGCTGGCTTTCCTGGGGGCTGCAGCAGTCTGGGGGGGGGGGGGGGGAGGGGTTGTCCGCAGTGTCCTATACAGAAGAAGAGAGAATGCTATTGTCCCAACCTGCCCAGCAGGAATACTAAGATTTGCTCTGATTGGGCCATTTCCTCTCAGGTGCTCACACCTGAACTGTGACCAGAGGGACGCGGTGCATTCATTATTGTAGGCCTGCTAAGTGCAGAACTAGAACTAGGGGTTGAGTCCATTTCTCCAGAATCACATGGACCCCCAAACAGCAAGCAAGACAGCTAGAAAGAGGGAGATGAATGCCAGGAGGTTACTGCAAATGCCACACAGGCAAGCTGTTCTTTGACATTCCTTTTGGGAATACGTCTAAAGAATTGTTTTGCAAGTATTAGCTGCAGGAACAGTTATGAATGTTCAATTCCAATGTTTTATTCTGCAAACATTTACCATTAATTTACAAATCTAGTTAAAGAAAATATTTTCCTTTTTCATTGTTTCTGGCACTTCCAGGAAATTAATGTTTAAAAACCATTGATTCCAGATACTGCCAGGGCCCAAGGAAACAAAGATTAGGAACCTAATTACAGCTTTTCTTTTTGGGCAGCAAAGAAAATACGAGTTTAATCCATAGACCGATGAAATCCAACCTTGAGGACAGACTCCTTCCTTGGATCTTACCAGCCTTACTCAAGTTGCCCTCTGCCCAAATGCCCCTCCCCTCCCTTCTCTGCTAAAAAGGCCTCCTCACACATCCATAGCCCTCTCCTTCCCGATCCTCTCTTCACTCAGTACATAGAACCAGTGGTTGTCTCTGTGGGCTCCCACCACAGTTGGCTCACTCACAGTTCTGGCATTTATTTTTGGGTGCCATGTTCCTGCCTGCTGCGCTATAGAACAAAACTTGGGGTGGGGAGGGGCTGGGTGAGAAGGTGGTGTGTAAAGGACAAGTGATCAAGAAAAAGTCCTAGAGGTGAAGATGGCCAAAGGATATTTAAACCCAAATTTTCAGCCAGCCCTGTCACATGGAGTTCCCCGGGCAAAGGGCAAATGGGGTAAGTGGAGCTGTGCTTCCCATGTGAGCTGATGTGTGATAGGAGGCTGGTGAGCGCTAAGAGAGTCCAGGCGTAAAGGAAGGGACACAGGAGCCTTTCAGGAGCCCCTGGGGATTTGGAGAGGGGCCCCGGATTTCCACCACATGTAGCAGGATGCCTGGGAGTTGGTCCTTGATGTCTTAGGATCACATAAGGATAGGTACTTGGGGGATTATTTAGACGCCTGACATCTGGCTTATCTTAGGGCTGAAAAGGAACTGTGCTCCTTTTGTTCTTATTTAAAGGCCCATCTCCAGCATCTGAAGTTTCCTACCACCCAGGGGACCCAGAAAATGTTTTTTTGAGCAGAAACATGTCTCATTTCAGAAAATACAGGGTGTCCCCAAAAAATGGGTACACACTTTGAATAATTATAAAGGCAGTGTTTATTAAAATACATTTCCTTTTTCAAAATGTAATTGAATCAGCTGTTAAAGTGTGTCTACATTTTGGGGGACACTCTGTAGGTCCACACCACAAACACTTCTCTCTCTCTTTCTGTCTCTTAAGAACTGGTGGCCCTGGCCCTGGCCTGGGCCTGGGCCCGAAGCTGCCCTCCACTGTCACCCTGTGCCCCTTCCTGCTGTGCCCTGTGGAAGCTGTGCTGGCCATGGTCTATTGGCACCGTCCAGCCCGGGGCACGGGAAGGCCCTTCATTGTTTAGATCTGGGGTCTGCAAGCTACAACCAGTGGGTCAAGTCCAGCACACCACCTGCTTTTGACCATGAAAATAGTTCCCACATTGTTAAAGTGTTGGCAGAAAAAATCGAAAGAAGAATGAAATTTCAGGACGTGAAAATTTTATAAAATTAAATGTTGGCATCCGTAAAGGGTCCAATGAAGTTTTATTGGAACACAGCCCCGCTCATTCATTTCCGTATCATTTGCATCTACTTTCATGCCACAGCAGCAGATGCCCTCTGACCGGCAAAGGTGGAACTCCCTGGGCCTTTCCAGGAACGGTTTGCTAACCCCTTAAACTTGGCTCCGCTCTGAGAAGTCAGACATGTCAATGACCTTTCTCTCTGATTCTACTAGGGACAACCTCACTGTGGCTGAATAAACCAAAGACACCTGCTCCCACTTTGTAGTGCTAACAGCTTCCCAGACTCAGCTTAGATGCCGACTCTGCCAACCCTGGGGCCAGGTTGAGAGCCTCTCAGCTTGTCAAGATCACCCATGAAGGCAGAAGGTCCAGAAACTGATTCTTTCATATATGCTCAGAGGCCCTAGCCATCCTGGCCCAAAGCTGCCCATCATGCTCGCCACTCAGGAAGCAGAAAGCTGTCCTTTCCCACCCCCTACCTCACTCCCCAAAACAAGGGCTCATCCCCTATCAGGTAGTCTGCCATAACCCAGACAGCTTCTGGACACCATACATACTCTAACCACCAAAAGAAGCCACCAGTTTTCAAAACTCATTTGAAATTGAAACGTGCTGATGAAATCGCCCATTTCTGACTAAATGCTTTTCTTTCTTACAGAATAAAGCAGATGGTTGAAGTTGCTATTCAAACGTGAAAGTTCCCTTTGATAGTTCAGATGAGGCATAGAGTGCGCTCTTGGAGGCTGATGAAGCCTGCAGTTTCCTTCAGTCCTACCGGTGGAGCCGGTAAAGTCTCAGGAAGAAGGCCCTTGTTTGAAAGGCCCCCGGAGAGCGTGTGGCTCAGTGTGACTTTGCAGCAGGTTTTAAAGCTGGTGGAGTCCTGGTCAGGGCCCTGTGAGAGGTCCTCAGACTTGAGCCAGCTTTGTGGCCTCCCAGGCAGTGCTGGGGTCACTTCTGAAAGGAGCCTGGGATGGCGTGGACATGGGCAGATCCCAGTGTGACCCCTGCTTTTGCCATGCAAACTAGGAAAATTAATTCCCCTCTCTGAGCCTGAGGTTTTTCCTCTGTGAGAGGAATGAGAAGATTCACAGCATCCCTGCAAGGAACTTGGGGGATTAAATAAATGATATAACATCTACGAGCACACAGACCTGGCACTCAGTGCACCGTTAATGGACAGGTAAACAGCAGTGATGGAAGCATTTGGTTTCCTGGGGAACTTAAGCCCCCTGGGAATACAAGAGTAAACTTCGTGTTTCCTTAGCACCTTTGCTTAAAACTGATGAAGACCATCTGCTATGCTTCCCCCAACACACGCCAGCAAAAACCAAGGACAACCAACAACAAAACTGACACGTGCAGAGCACTCACCAGGTGCGGGGCAAGTGCATTGCATATTCTGCCACTGGAGTCTCCTAAGGACCCTGCAAGGCAGGTATGAGTGCCATGTTTTTCCACTTTATAAGTGAAGACCTAGGCATGGAGAGGTAAAGATGACTGGGTAGTAGGTAGTGAAGGCTCCTGTCATTTCCCAGGCAAGGTAATTCAGTGCCTATAACTACACTCCACGGCTATACTGTCTTCAATGAATAAATGGGAAAGAAAATAGGTGGGTGGACACTTAGATGGATAAGTGTGACAGACGGTGAATAGGTGAGTACATTAATGCCTTGCATCCAGGTTGCCTGGGCTAAAGGCAGATACAGAGTTCAGAGAGGCAACCCGTTAAGGGCTGGCTTGCAGTCACTGCAAATGAAGTGGCACGAGATGCATGTCTGCCTCCTATGCCCATCTGGTGCCTCTACTTAGCATGCTGTCCCAACCAAGCCCTTGAAAGCAAAAAGTCAAAGCACCAAAGAGAGGTCCAGAAGGTCTGGGCTCAGAACAGGATGCTCTGAGCAACCCCAGTGGATCACACCTGCTCATAAGTTCAATGATCCCACCCCAATGATCCCACCTGTTCTCATCTGCTGTTGATAAATGTCTTCTTAGCTCAGTAGACCCTGTAGGAGAAGGTGGAGGAAAATTCTTTGTTGGGAATTCCTTTGTAGACTGAAGAGCCATTTGGGGGTCCTGGGGGGCATCTCACTGCTCCAAACCTACTAGCAGGGCCTGGAGTTTAATGTTCCTGCAACTGCAGCTGTGGAGGCCTGGGTAGCCCTTCAGAGGGCACCAATTGCAAATGTTTTCCGCATTCAATAATGTTGAGTTAAAGAAACAGCATTGTTTAACTTGGGATTATTTGCTTCTCACGGTCAAAAAGATGCAGGTGGGTTTTGCAGGGGGAAGCATCTCAGATAGAATGTGGCCATCCTGGCCACACTGACTGGGTCACAGAACCATGCCCTCCTATGAGCCTATGGGGGAGAAGAGAGAGAGGGAAGGAAATATTTTACTGATCATTTATAGTGACCCAGGCACTGAGGTGAGCATTTTACAGTTGGGCATCGTGATAAGGACACAAGGTTAATGGCCAGAAAAACAGGGCTCTGAGTCCCAGCTCTTAAACTGACTAGCTCTGTGACCCTGGGCAAATTCTTTAACCTATTTGCATCAGTTATCTACTAATGGTTTCCAAACTACCTCAGAAGTTAAGAGCTTAAAACAGTAACAGTTTAGCTTATGAATCTACAGTCAGGGCAGGGCTCAGTGGGGCAGTTCATCCCCGCTTCATGTGGATGAAGGGTGGAGAATCAACTTTCAGAATGGCTCACTCTCATTGCCGTTGCCGGTAGGCGGTTGCAGGCTAATGAGCAGAAGTGCTGCTGAGGCTATAGGCTGAAGCTGTCCCTTTTGTGTGAGTTGTTTGGATTTCCTGCTGGCAAAGGATGAACAATCCTAAGAAAACAAGAAGGGAATGTATGGCATTTTTATGATGTAGTCTCTAAAAGTCACAAACATCACCTCTGCCATCCTCTGTTGATTGAGGCAGTCATAAAGGGACATTATCAGGGGTGGCCCTGACATAATTTGGGAAGCCCTTCAAAAGGTGGTCAAAACGTCAGAAACGCTAACTCTTGCTAGTCTTAAAGAAGCAAGCACCATGAGGTCCACAGATGCAAGGACGTAGATTCTGCCATCGACTCCATGAACTTGGGAGAGGACCCTGGCTTCAGAGGAGCCCACAACCCCAGCTGACACCTTGATCAAAGTCTTGAGAGACCCGAATCCGGGACCCAGGAAAGCCATGCTCAGACTCCTGGCCCATGGAAGCTGTGAGATAATAAGCACATGTTGTTTTATGCTGCTGCGTGATGCTCACTCACTTATCATGCAGCAATAGAACCCTTGAATGCCTGGATTATTGCAATGGTCATCTAACTCCCATTATCCTGCTATGCTCTTGCCCTTTTTGAGGTTACTGTCAACTCATGAGTAGTCCAAATTCAGCATCTCTCCAAGCTGTGCCACAGAAGCTCCCTATCCCTGACCATGCTCCAACCCCATAGCCTCCACCCCGTCACTCTTATTTTTCATACTATATGAAATTAGCCCTGGCCAGAAATATGACCAAAGGAACAAACTGTTGATGACCAGCTGGAAGAACCTGTGGAGCTGCCTCTCAGTGGTCTTGAGGACCAGCCCCTCAGCAGCCCTTCTCAGAGCATCTGTCAACCCCTCCTCCCTTTTCTTTCTCCAGCCTGAGGGGAGGTGACTGCTTTCTGCAGTTACTAATCTCTGGGCCAACTCAGTCACCTCCTGTTTGCTCTTTCATTCTTCCCATATCCAGGCAACCAGTTCCCTCTGTTTACAATACCAATGAGCCTTCTGTGTTTCTGCCCTACTCATTCCTCTTCCTTAGTCAGCCCAAGTCTGACTCTAACATCGAGGTGTGTGACTTACCCGCAGATACTAATAGATGCAGCAGAGATTTGAATCGGGGTCCTCTCATTGCAAGATCAGCACTCCCCTGTAGTTTGGGAATAATACAGACCACTCCAAAATAAGTTTGTAACATGGATGAATGAAGATGCTAACAACCACAAGTACTGTGTACTCTGACCCTCTTCCCTTGGGCAAAAAAATGGATTAACGCTTTGTTGCCTGAAAGCCTTTAAATTACCTTTCCTTCAGCAAAACACCCAGAGACTAGGCTCTTGTCCAAACTCCTCTCACATCCCAGTCTGCAATTTCCTCTGAACAAAGTGATTGCACTATCCTTTTACGGGGAAGATTAGTCTTCTCAGCCGGGTGACAGGTGCCAAATGGGAGGTGAAGCGTTCTGCCTTCTCTCCACCATCTGTTAACATAACCCCCAGCTACCCTCAGTTCCGGGCTGTCCCTGCTTGGCTTGCTCTGAACGGGGCTGCCAATGCCTTGATTGCTTTTCTCCTGGTGTGTGCACTCTGAGTGCACCCCGTATCCCCACTTCCTTCTCCCGCCTCTGCAGAAGAAGCATCCGATGGGATGTGCATCTGCTGGCTGAGCACAGACCACAGATCCAGGAAGGATGGAGTGATGGCAGATGAGCGGAATCAGCAGCAGGGATGGGTTTTGCACATTCAGGCCACTTGGTTTTTTATTGCCGTGTGGACTTCTGTTCACATGTTATTCTCAGCCTGGGTCATTTATACAGAGCTGTTTGGGGCCGAGTTGAATTCAACAAGATGACCCATTATTGCTGCAAAAATAAGACCTGACAAATTCAACATACAACTCTGTGGAAACTCAGGAGAGACCCGTATGCAATTGTGGACAAGAGTCCCAACAAGCAAGCCAAATGCTTTCCTCTGGGTCTGCTTAGGAGAAAATGAGGGAGAGGACAGAGACCCACCCCAGCCCGTGACACCTGCACCATTTTATTTATGCATTTCCTGATAAAGGTGAAGCAGACATCACTGTCCAAGGCAATTACATCTTTTCAAATCATGTAATACCACCGACATGACAAGAGCCAATAGAGGCAGGAAATTCAATCCCTTCTGATGTCTGCACAGAAGATTAACCACCTCAAAGAAATTAGGAAAGAGTCTTCATAACAGTGACTTAAAGACGTTGCTATTCAATGTGTTAATGAAAAATCCATTGATGTTTGGCATTTATCAAGTGTCAAAAATTACATTTAGCTGTCCTGTGTCTTTAATTAGTGTTAACCCAGTTAAGCCAGGAAGACACCGTCATCTGCATATCTTTTCATTGGCTGACATGTAGGGAAGGGGAGGGTGGCATGGAAAAGCTTTATGAGAAGGTGATATTTGAACAAGACTTTGAAGGAGTTTGACAACTCAAAGGAGAGAAGCTTGTGCTGGGAAGAATGAAAAGTATGTGCAAAGGGTAGAGGCTTAAAAGAACAAGGCCCATTCTCAGAATAGCAAATAGTCCAGTTTGCCTAGAGAGCGATGAGGAGAGGAGAGGGAGAGGCAGATAGGAGCCCGGTTGTGAATGGTATCAAAGCTAGAGAAGAAATCATCTTGTAGAAATGGGGAGTGATGAAAAGCTTTGGGGGGAAATGTGACTTGATAATATTTGAGTTTTAGAAAGAGCACTCTGGGATCTGTGTAGTGGGCTGACTGAAAGGTAGGAAACTGCGTGGGAGGATTCAGGAAATATTCCAGGGGCTTCTTGCAGTCAGAACATCACAAGGTCGAGGAGATGAGAGAGAACTTTTGTGCCATCTCTGCAATAGGTGTATAAAGAATGATCAGATCACTAGCTCATTATGGTACTGAAGGTAAGGGTTTGACAGCGATTTGACAGTACAAGCAGAAGTAGGTGTCACGGCTTCTGTGATCTTGGGACATAGCATCAGAGGCCAGAGCAGGAAAGGGTGGTTCTAAAGGGCTACTAGTAAGTGTGCAGTCTTCATAGAGCCTCCACAGCCCGAGGGAGGGAAACAGAACCTCTTGAGGAGCAGGGTGTGTGTGGGAGGGAGGGGCGAGGAGGGGAGAGAGATAGTAAACAGTTTGCATGTTTTCCTGAGAACAACATAGCATCTTTGAAAAAAGTAAAGGCTCTAGAGTCAATATGCATGCAAGGTGGTTTTAAAATATGCTCATGAGCCCTGGCCAGGT
Organism: Corynorhinus townsendii; assembly: GCA_026230045.1. Lineage (NCBI taxonomy): Eukaryota > Metazoa > Chordata > Mammalia > Chiroptera > Vespertilionidae > Corynorhinus > Corynorhinus townsendii. Next base: position 38,895,873 of record JAPDVU010000009.1, read on the forward strand.
GGCTGAGTTGGATGGAGCATCATTCCATACAGCAAAAGGTGGTGGGTTCAGTTCCACATCAGGAGACATACCTAGGTTGTGGGTTTGGTCCCTGGTCATGGTGTATACAGGAAGCAACTGATTGATGTTTCTCTCTCTTCCTCTCTCTCTCTCTCTCTCTCTCTCTCTCTCTCTCTCTCTCTCTCTCTCTCTCCTTCCCCCTTTCCCTCCCTTTTTCTCTCTTTAAAATCAATAAAAACATCTCTTCAAGTGAGGATTAAAATAAATAAAGTTTAAAATATATCTAGTAACAAATTCTTCAATACTTCTCCCTTCAAAAGGTAGCCTAAATTCCTTCCCCTTAAGTGTGGATTGGACATGATGGAATACTTACATGGACATGAATAGAATATACTAGTATTACTTTCAAAAGTAGGTTTTAAGAGGCATCTTCCTTGCTCTGTCTCTCAAATCGCTCAAGCTAGAGGAAGCCAGCTGCCATTTCATAGGGACATTCACACAGTCCTATGACAAGGAACTGAGCTCTCCGACTAACAGCCATGCGAGGAGCTGAGGCCTCCACAGTCCAGCCAACAGCCATGTGAGTGCACCATCTAGGAAATGGCTCCTCCAGCTCCCATCAAGTCTTCAGACCATGCAGCCCAGCTGACATCTTGAGTAAAACCTCATGACTGACCCTGAGCCACAACCCAACCAAGCCACTCCTGAATTCCTGACCATGGAAACTAAGATAACAAATGTTTGTTGTTTTAAGCTGATAAGTTTTGGGGCAATGTATGAATAATATATCCTGAGTTTAAATGTAAGCTTCATTATACCATATACAAATCAAATTATTTTAAGCCTCAGTCTCCTAAACTGTAACATAAGGATAATGGTGACACACATCTCATGGTTGATATGAGTATCGTATGAGGTGAAATCTCTATAAAGTTGAAGTATCCCTGTACCACCTGCCAGGTAATGCTGATGGTCAAAAACACTGGCCAGGTATGAACACAGTTAGTGATTACCAAGTGCAGGTGACCACTGATGCTTACTTCACCTGAAAACCATGAGCGCTGCTTTGGAAGTAGACTGGATATGAGAAGTGCAGCAGTTACCGAGGTCCATATCCGGCCTCCAGGCTGACTATGGCTTCTCTGGAGGCCTGGGAACATGTCATAGAAACAAATGTGTCAGCACCTGTTGTGACTTCAGAGTGGTCCATCATGGAGGGAGGCAACATGATGTCCTAAGACCAGCTCAAAGCTTGACAAGGCTTTGGACGCCAGTTCTTTCACAGTTTCCTCCTGCTTTAATCTCTGTTAACCACCCTTAACAACATATCCCATAAGCAGATGGGAAGAGTGTTGATATAAAATTTTACCTAGTGATTTTATCTTCTTCTTATGGCCTCTTGGGGCCTCTCCCCATGAGTACTGGGACAAGGATGTGAACACACCTAGCATCTTGGCACCCACCTTCTCAAAGGACTTAGAAGCACTAACATGACTTAAATCCTACAAATACAATCTAATTTGAAAAAAAAAGGATGGAAGATGTCAGCAGGCAATGAATTAATCATCACAAAGTCATAATTTAAATGGTAACGTGAGCTCTGTGCACTATCAACTGTAGCTACAAAGCTGGGGACATAACAGGATTCATCCCCATTCCCTTTGACTATCCCCCTTTAAAAACATGCTCCCACTGAGCACATGGCAGATGCCAAGTTGAGCCATGTCAGGATTTTATCCATATGATAGGGAGATAAGCAGAGGTCGATCCCAGATGCTGAGGGAGGAATGTGGTCTGGGGATAGCCTGAGATCTTCAAAGTGAGCGCCAGCCTGCCCAGGTGGCTGAGATGGGAGGCTAAGTTTGCCCTCGAGCATCGCTGAGGATAAGAAAGCCAGGCAGGTAGCCCAGTGGATGGCTTGGTCACCACAGGACACCCAGCTAGGCCACCACCTGATATGGGCAGGGCAATACCTGGTATTTCCACACTTGGGCACAGAACAGAATAACTATTTAGAAATTGGTTGATGTGCCAGAGAATCAGAAAGCCATTTGAAAGATAAACATCAGGAACCTCATATTTCTAGAGTCCAGAATCTAGACCATTGTTATAGACTGAATGTGTCTCTCCACCCTCCCCCCACCCCCCGCCCACACACACACATACACATACACACACACCAATTCAAATGTTTAAACCTAATCTCCAACCTGTCTTAGGAGGCAGGGCCTTTGGGAGATTACTAGGTCATGAGGGGAGCCCTTATGAATGAGATTAGTGCCCTTATAAAAAAGACCCCAGAGAGCACCCTTACCCTTTTTGCCATGTGAGAACACAACAAAAAAGGCGGCTATAAACCAGGAAGTGGGTTCTCACCAGACACTTAACATGCTAGCACCTTGACCTTGGACTTCCCAACCTCCAGAACTGTGAGAAATAACTATTTGTTGTTTAAAAGATACCCATCTATGGTGTTTTTATTATAATGGCCCAAATAGACTAAGACACATTCCTCCACCAGCCTCCTTATGAGTACAACCTAGCCATTGCCCTTCGCCAAGTGGGTTTCTTTAATGACTTTAGTCAATAAAATACCAGACATGGGTTGCTGCATCTGTCTCTTTGATATCCCTGTTGTCATATTACTTCTGCTGCTACCAAAGTGAGAGGCAACAAAAGTTCCCAATTTCCAACCCTGTCTGAGGTCAATGCACAGCAGATTTTATTGCTTCCTCCTTGCTTGCTAAACCATAAGGAAGTCACTTTGATACACTCCTGGGCAAGTGGGAGTGGGGGTGGGAATGGGGTGAAGCAACCATTTTCTGTGATAACAGCCATTTTTACAAGAATTGCGACCCGAGAGTAAACTAAATAAAATAAAAAGAAGCAAATAAATGACTTTGTAGGTATATCCAAGAGAAAGGCTTGCATCTACTCACAAAGAAGCACAGAGGAGGTTTACTGTGTATTATTTATAAAAGCGATAAATGGAAGTGACATAAATGTCTACCAGTAAGAAAACAGTTAAATAGGCTATTTGATGTTCATAGTCTAGGATACTATGCAGGATTTTTTTAAAAAAAGAGGTGAATATAAATGTACTGACATAATCCTAAGCAAAACAGATTAAGTTATAAAACTATACGTTAGTATGATCTTATTTATGAAAAAGTCAAAGGCTATAGAACATATAAATTTTCAAAATATATTTTTATATATGTAACTACATGGAAAATGGATGGGACAAAAGGACCCTTACTTACCTGTATTATTAGAATTTTTATCATGAGAATAAATCAGTGGTTCTCAACCTTTCTAATGCCGCAACCCTTTAATACAGTTCCTTATGTTGTGGTGACCCCCAACCATAAAATTATTTTCTTTGCTACTTCATAACTGTAATTTTGCTACTGTTATGAATTGTGATGTAAATATCTGTGTTTTCCGAAGGTCTTAGGGGACCCAGCTAGTGGTTCTCAACCTGGTCCCACAGGGTCCCCTAAGACCATCGGAAAACACAGATATTTACATCACAATTCATAACAGTAGCAAAATTACAGTTATGAAGTAGCAAAGAAAATAATTTTATGGTTGGGGGTCACCACAACATGAGGAACTGTATTAAAGGGTTGCGGCATTAGAAAGGTTGAGAACCACTCAGAATAAATGAATGTATCACTTGTGCAATTAAAATAAATTTCAAATAATTTCATACAATTTTAAACCAAGGTATTAGGACCACAGATTTACCCAGCCCTGCACAAATGTACTAAGGAAACAGAGTTTATATTACTTTCTTTACAAGTGATCTAATCTTCCACACCATCCCCCTGGCTAACAAAAGTGTGGGAGCAGGGGAAATGGACAAACATTTAACTTTCCAGTCAATAGGATCTTGGTCTCTGACAGTTTGATGGTCTTTGCTGAATAACTCAGTTCTTTTCCGATACAATCTCCATCTCTCAGTTTCTTTCCCTCTGCCTCTGCTTCTCTCTGAGAGGGTGTCTGCGTGTTTGGGGACTTCTGTGTCCTCATGACTGAGAGGAAAAGGGGGCTTCAAGCCTAAAAGGTCCATTGGGTCATCCTGGCCAACATACCATCTGGTCTTTGGGGAGTCATGCTGGCACCTCCCTGGAATCCAGGGTGCCAGCCATATGCACTTTATGGACCTGCATCCTCATGTCTTCTCCATCTCCAGAACTTCTGGCTCCCTGTACAGCATGCACAGGTCATGGAGGCCAGAAGTGCCACCTGAGCTCACCTGTTGGGCTTCACCTCAGCCAAGGTGGTGTGTCCTTCCTGTTTCATGGTGTATTGTCTCCTGTAGAACTAGAGCCCCACTCTGGCTGTACCCAGGGGACTGGGAATGCCCTTCACTGATTCAAGCTCCCCAACATCTCTATGGATCTTTCCTCAGCGTTGCTGGATTGGGTGCCTGTGATTGAAGGCAAGGGGAGAGGCACAAGGATCCTGGCATCTAATCTCCTTGCTCTTCCTCAATCTCTCTCTTCCAGAATGGAAGCGGGGAGCTTCAGCTTCCATTTCTCACTACAAAGACTCCCCTTATATCACATCTCCTCTTCCCAGGACCACCGACCTTCATGCAGAAGGGAATCCCCTTTGTAACAAACTGAACCGTGTCCCCAAATTCATAGGTGAAAGTCCTAACCCCCAGTACCTCCGAATGTGACTGCATTTAGAGAGAGAGCCTTTAGAGAAGTGATTAAGTTAAAATGAGGTTTGGGGGGCATAATCTGATATGAGTGGTGTCCTTAGAAGAAGATGAGGTTAGGACATAGACACACACAGAGGGAAGACCATGCGAAGACATGGGGAGAAGGTGGCCATCTGCAAGCCGAGGAGAGAGGCCTCAGAAGAAACCAACCCTATGGATACCTTGGACCTTTGGCCTGCAAATTAGTGAGAATGTAGATTTCTGTTGTATAAGCCACTCAGTCATGGTCTATTGTTATGCAGCTCTAGCAAATTAATACCACCTCTATACAACCAAAGAAACTCTATGTGCTAAGCCACCAGGCCTAGGTCTCTTCATAGGTGAACTCTGAAGCAACCCAAATTAGGAATTACTGGAATTAGGAATTACAAAATTAGGAATTATAAAAACACAATGGTTAATGATGAAAACTATTATCTTCATTACACAGATTCGGTAATGAATCATCCATTTGGGAGCCTAAGATCTGCATTTTACATAACCAGCAGACACCTACCTGGTTGTACACCTACTTGGTTGTGTTATGAATCAATGGAGACTCACAGCAAATTGGATAATAGTAAGGAGAAAGTGTTTAGAAGCACAGGCAACTAGCCATCTAAAATGATCTGATTAGAGCTATCATCTTTTCTGCTGTAACTAAGTCCTTCCTAGTGTATGTGTGTGTCTGTGTGTGAGTGAGTGTGTGTGTGTGTGTGTGTGTGTGTTTCCATGTGTCTTAGTGGCAACTTTTCCTTTGTTTTTGGCAGCCCCAAAAGAAGGATACAAATCCACATGCTCTGATGTAAGGGAGTGAAGAGTGATTTCTAATTAGGCTGAGTAGCATCCCCCAAAATCTTTCCCAGTGCACACCACAAGCATCCATGTGCCCACTCCATCCCCTAGCCTGGCCCCAGCCTCTGACCAGCCCACAGAGCACTTCCATTCTTTCTGCAACCTCACTGCTTCTCAGCCCAAGCAGCTTAAAGGGCAGTCTCTCAGAAAAGAGAAGGAGGAGGTTATGTTCCTCCAGGTCCCCCCAATAATCTCTGTTATTTCAGCCCCCCAGTATTGCTCTCACTTCTATTCCTTTGTGACCCCAGTCAGAGGGGCAATGGTGGCCCCCACCAATCTCAACCTTCCTTTTACATCCCAAGTCCAGCAGGCGGCTGAGGCACTGTCCCTCTGCACTTTGGAAAAGCAATGGAATCACTCCTTTGGCCTGAACGACAGCTGAATGGCAAGGGCCCAGTTTGAATATCAGCCTCCTACACTGAGACCCGCTCAGGATCAACACCGAGGACCGAGGCCCCGTTATCTCCCATCCTCTGAGCCTCTTCCTGGCTGCACTGTGAATATCCAGGAGGTGACAATGGGGACTTTGTTTGTTCAGCCATGTGCTGAGGGGGTGACCTGGGATAGCAACTGAGCAAGTGGGACCCTGCCTATGGCTTATTGTATAATTTCCCTGTTGTAATGGAGGCTCTTTTAGTCAAAACTAATTAATCTCTTCTTGAAGGGACAGGTGGTTGGCACTGTTTTTCACTTTCAGCAAACCCACACAAGGCACGAGAAGCCCCATGCACAGAAGGAAGGAATTAGCCAAATGCAACAGTTGGGACCTACTTCCTTCACAGCCAGACAGAAATTAGGACAAGATACTCAGGCTTTTTGAAGAATCTCTTTTATGATTTCCAGAAAACATGCTTCAAATCAAGTCTATGGCTTTCACTTACTAGTACAAGTGACAGAAAACCCAAAATAAACTCATTAAGACAAAAAAAAAGAGAGAGAGAGAGAAAAGAAAAGTGATGGCCATAGAACTGAAGAGTCTGAGCAAGCATCAGACATGGGCTGATCCAGTGTTCAAATGATGGCACCCTAGTCCCCACCCCAATTGCCAAAGTTTAATAAAAATCATCCATCCAGATCCTATGGGGCATCTGGCTCTCTGACGTCGCCCACTATCAGCTCTTGAGTTTCTACTTCCGCTTTAATAAATCTACTGTGCTTTGCTAAATCTTTCCTCCTCTCTCTGGAATTCTTTCTTGTGTGGTGACAAAAACCTGGGCACCGGTATCGGTATTGAGTCAAGGCCTCCCCGGGTGCCACCCAGCATCACAGGCAGTGCGGTTATATGGCAATAAATCTGTGTTTGCTGATTTAATGAGTTTAGTCTGGGTTTTCTGTCACTCAAAATGGGAAGGATCATAATGGATGTAGCTATTACTATTAGCACACTGGTCTGCTTTCAGGTGAACTTTCACAGATTCCCTGAGAACTGAGCTCCTGCAGAGAGCGAACAGCCCATCTACTCCTGGAATCGTCACATCACCAGATCTGGATGCATCAGCAAGTTCAAACCCATCTTGAGAAATCATCATTTCTTTTCAAAGTGAATGGCCTCCACCTCCCTGTCGCCAACTCCTTCCCCTTAATCACAGCAAAGACTGCTGTGGCTTCCCTTTGGGCGCTGAATCAGGAAACCTCTTATCTTATCTGAACCAGATACACCCCTCCAGGCAGCCATGGGGCATTGCCTGGCAAACATCCGCAGAGAACACCCAACGCTGACGCCCAGCATCCATCTTCATGATGAGCTGACTGGGGTCACTGCAGGGAGCCAGAGAAATCAATATGGGAGCGGAGATAAGCTTCCAGGTGAGTAGTGGGGACAAATGACCGCTAGCATGGCTGTTTGGAATGTCCAAAATCTCGCCAAGTAGAGAAGCGGGGAGCCCTGGATTCAGCAGTTTTGACTGTAGCTAAGACAGGAGCTCTGTCTTCCTGATGCCAGAGCTTCTGATTGCTCCTCGCAGCTCAGCATCCGGCACAGCTGTCATTGTGTTAACGAGAGTAGGAAGCTTTTTACTTGCACTGCGCTAGAATATATTCACTCCTTTCAGCTGATCACCTGCTTCACCCACTCCCTCCAAGATATTCTTCTTTTGGTGAATGCCTTTAGACAGGCAGCAAGTACCAAATACCAACATTTTGGTGTCCCCTCTCCTCTGATCAGTCTCTAAACCAGGGGTGGGGAACGTCTGACCCATGGGCCATATAAAGCCTGCGAAATCATTTGGTCTGGCCATGCCAAGGCATTAGGGGCGAGTTAATTAAATATTTGACCAAATATAGCAAGCGAATTTTTAAGGTGATAATTTTGTAATTTTGTATGGCCCTCGAATGATGTTATAAATATCCAAACGGCCCTGGGCAGAAAAAAAGCTTCCCCACGCCTACAGCCACTTAGCTGCACATTGAATTCCCTGTGAGTTCTGCTTTGTTTTTAATACATTTGGCAGGATAGTGTAAACTTTTCCTGATATATCTAAATATCTAAATGTCTGAGACAACACACAGCCTCGCTGTACGGGGGCTATCCTGATGTTTTCTATACAGTTCTTTGTTGTGAAGTGCTGGTCATGATCTGCTGAGAGCACATGTAGATTGGGAAACCCTTGTTTGAGATCTTCATTTGTGTAGTTGTCTCTGGATCTCTTCCTCTTCCAGTTTCAGGTCCCTGTCCTGGTTCCATGTCTCTGGGGTATTTTTTGCAGGAGCAGAATGCAGACACTGCCTGACGTCAAAGCTTTTCCAGACTTTTGTAAACCCTGAACTCTCTGTTGCAATTATGCTTGACAGCTTTGTGGGGGGGTGGGGGTGGGGGGGAGGGTGTTGGGAAGGAGGGGGTGCAGCGGGAGGTGGGGGGAAATGGGTTGGGAGGGTGACAGAGGTTAGAAACTAATTCCCACCAGGAATAGGAGACATGCTAGGTGTCCTGGAGTTGCTGAGTGGTGTCCCATTGTCGAGTGGTGTCTTGCTGAAGGGGCAAGACCTCCAGGATGGGGTGGCTGCATGGAATCTCTGTCAGGCTGGACCCTAAAAGTTCCCAGTCATGGCAAAAACGCCCATGCCCCCAAATGGCAAGGAATCGGAAGGCTGCTCTGCTGAGCAACGGCACTGGGAAATGAGGGACTCTGTAAGCATTCCCATAACCGCCTACAAACCAGACTCCAGCCCGTTTCCAGGTGCCCTCCGGCCCCTCAGAGTTTCTGGGACTAGGATGAGGAACCTATCTATACATGAGCCTGTGGTTCCCACCATCTTGGTGCAACTCAGACCCATCAGACTTCGGTCAACTTAAAGTAGAACTGAGATACCATATTTCACTTATTGCTGAGATAGACTCATATTCATCACACCGGAATTCTGCTTCCACTGTTTCCTGCTCTGCATTCTCTCCCCCATCCCTGACTTGCCCATTTCACAGGCAGAAAGATGAGGCCCACAGTGGATTGGGCCTTGGTATGGTCACTCAGGGAGCTGATAGAGAGCTGGGCCTCCAAATTCAGCCCTCCGCATAGCCCACGGGATGGTGGGGGGAGGTTACCCTGGGGGTGAGAGGTTACTGCTGCTCAGAGTGGCTCCCTGGCACTCCCAACAGTGCCCAGGTGGACCCAACAGGTCAGAGGGCAAGTGGTCTTCATCCGCCCTCAGCGAGCCTGGGAGAGAGAGGGCTTGGACCGCGCTGCCCTGTGAGACAGAATGGTGCAATCACTCCTCTAAAGATTCCCCTCAAACAGGTGCAGGAACCCCAGGCCTGTGGGTAGACTGAGGAGCAGATCTCACACCAAAGGTCTGTTAAAAGGTAAACTGAGGCACAATAATTTTTTTCTCTCTAGGCTTAATTTGAGCATGCATGAATGGAATCAGGCAGCACCAAACCAAAAGTGGTTAAGGAGCTAGTGGTGTGGGTAGGGAGTGTTTATAGAGAAGACACAAAAACAAAGTAATTATTTGAGGGGAATAGCTTGAGCGGTTGTCTTATTGACTGTTTGTGATTGGTTGCTCTTAAGTTTCATTGTCTCAGATCTGAGTGCATTGACTGACTTAGGTTTTGGTTTGCTTATGTAAGTAGAGCCATATAGTCTAATGGTCTCCTTGTTGAAATACTCTAACAGGCCCCTGTTCAGGGTGGGTGACGATGGGGCATGGGGAGAGCAGATGTCCCAGTGTTCTCTGTAAAGATCCGCCTCTTCACACAGGATCAAATCTCAGGCCAGATTCTCAGAGCTCAGAAGGTATTTAAAACTGACAGCATCATCAATTTTAAAATCTTGTGCCAATTACAGTTTTCTAGAAAACGTATTCCTTGGCACAGGTCCTTCCACTCTTTAAAAACTGTTCATCCATAGTGCTGTGGATCTTTAAATAAAACGAAGCTTCTTTTCTTATTGTTTTTACTTTAAATGTGGTGAAATACACATAAAATTAGCATCTTACTACTTTTTAAGTGTATAGTTCAGTGGCATTAAGCACAGTCACATTGTTATGCAACCATCACCTTCATCCATCTCCAGAACTCTTTTCATTTTGCAAAACTGAAACTCTGTCCCCTTAAACACTAACTCCCGTTCCTTCCCCCCACCCAACACTGACAACCACCACTCTGCTTTTTGTCTCTATGAAGTGAACTTTTCTAGGAACCTTCTATAAGGTAAATCATGCAGTACTTACACTTTTGTGACTGGTTCATTTCACTTAGCATAATGTCTTCAAGGTTTATCCACATTGTAGCATGTGTCAGAATTTCCTTTTGCTGGCTGAATAGTATTCCAGTATATATATAAAATTTTCTTGATCCATGCGTCTGTTGACACATACTTGGTTTGCTTCCACCTTTTGGTTACTGAGAATAATGCTGCTATGAACATGGATGTTCAAATATCTCTTGGATACCAGCTATCAATTCTTTGGGATATATGCACAAAAGTGGGATTGCTGGATCATATGGCAATTCTACTTTTAACTTTTTGAGGGACCAACATACTGTTTTCCATAGTGGCTAAAACTGCATTTCAGGAGGAATTTTCCAACATTTTTTTAAAAAATGTATTATTTTTTATTGACTTCAGAGAGGAAGGGAGAGGAAGAGAGAGATAGACATTGGGTCAGAATATATTCTACATCCTGCTAGACAGTGTCCCGAGCTCTTTAGCTGTCCACTGCAGCTGGTGACGCTAGCTAACTTCTCCATAGACCAGTGATCGGCAAACTGAGGCTCGTGAGCCACATGTGGCTTGCAAGCCGCGGTTTACTGCTCTGTTGACTAATGAGTTTGCCGACCACTGACATAGACTCTCGATTCCAATAATTACAGGCTATTGTTGTTCCTTGTGATTAAGCCCCTATCCCATTGGTTGGCAAACTCATTAGTCAACAGAGCAGCAAACTGCCATAGACCATTGGAATGTTTGTAAAGGCACCTAGCTGTTGAAATTGGGGTACAACATAAAACCAGTGACACTCACGGGCATCAGTCCATTGCTTCACTCTTTTTTGCTGTGACTTGACTTTCTTAATAGAAGGTGATGCTGTGTGGGAGGCCATGTGCTCTAAAGGCCATTCAGCAGGCCTGTGCTGGGTGGAGCAGGAGCAGGGAGCAAACTCACACTGCAAACCAGTGTCCTTCTCAGGAGGTCACACAATGGAAGTAGCCCGAGATTTAATCAGATGGCCACTAAGTCTTTATCACCCACAGCCCGGCAGGCAGCATGAGCTCATGTTTGCATGGGTTCCCCTTAACCCCAAGTTCCATGGGTGATGCAGAGCGGCCAGGTGGATGCTGCACATGCAGTGAGCTTGTGTCACAAGAAGGGCACAAACTTAGAAGACTCCAGGTTTAATAATGGGCTCAACCTCTGCCCCAGAGGGAAACATTCCCATTATTATCCTGGAAAGCAATCAAATCTGCCCTCTGCCCTAGAGCCCGGCCCTCTATCTTCTAGATCAGGTGTTTGCTATACAGATATTCTTGAAAAGATTGTCCAAGGCAAAAATTGTCATGCCTCCCTGCTCAGAAGACCTGCAGAAATGCGAAAGGCCCGTGGAGAATTGTCTCCTAACACTGGGACAGTAATAACAGTGGCATCTAATGTTTCATAAATCTACTAGTGCCAGGCACTGTTCTTAGGGTTTTATAGGCAATAGCGCACTCATCCTTAGTAGGTTCTATTATTCCTGTTTTACAGGTGAGAAAAAAATGAAGGGTCAGGGAAACAGACCCACAAATGGCAGATAGGAGAGCCCCAGAGCCTGGGCTCTGTATCGTACCATCCTCTGAGGGGGCCAGACAGCCACTTAGTGGCAGTCAGATTTCATATTGGTGATTTCCAGGACAGCCTTGAACCACAGTGTTGAACTCATCCATAGCCTCTAGCTAGGCCTTCCTGGACCGCCTATCTAAGACCCATCAAAACCATTCTGCTCCCAAATATATCACTTCCCCTTAATTAAGATGGTATTGCTCTGGCCGGGTGGCTAAGTTGGTTGGAGCATTGTTCCATACACCAAAAGGTTGATTCCAGGTCAGGGCACATACCTAGGTTGTGGGTTCGATCCCTGTTCAGGGTGTGTATGGAAGGCAACCGATCGATCTTTCTTTCTCTCTCTCTCTCTCCTTCCTCTCTTTAAAAATCAATAAACATATCCTGGAGAGAGGATTAAAAGAAAAGAAAAATTATCAGGGTGGGTCCAATACAATCACAAGGATCCTTAAATACTGGTTTGAGGGGAGGGGAGGCAAAAGTTGAGCATCAGGGTTCCTGAATATGCCTTGTTCTTGCTACCACCTTCATTCTCCCCTTTCATTATGACCTGACGTGGGAGAAGCCTTGTGGATAAATCTTGGTAAATCAGACAAAGGCTCAGAGCTCACCTTTCCCAAAAAGCCTCCCGCCCCCTAACTCAGATGGCTCCTTCCCTCTGCCTGCACCCTCCCCACTCCCACGGAGCCATGCAGCGGGCCTCCTAATGCCCTAGACATTGGGTCTGTTGGTCAGAGAGCTACTTACTCCAGCCCAGCATTCTCCAAAACACAGGCAGCCTGGGGCAAGACTGGCCTCTAGTGCAGCCACCAGGAAACCCAAAGGCGGTCACCAAGGGACAATGAGGCAGGACTGGCCGTGCACGCTGCAGCATCAGATTTGCTGCCCCAGCGTGGCTTCTGAGACACACATCTCAACCAAGTGCTAAGTAGTTCAACAAGCCAGAGTTCTTTCCCTCCTCCTCTCATGCAAGGCTCCCACCGCCCCTCGAGATATCAGGTTCATATACGAGATGAGAAGGAGTTTCGGAAAGAAGGCACCTGCCCATAATCACATGGCAAGTAGGTGGTGGAGCTGGGATTTGAACCCTCGCCATGTGGTGGTGTCCGACTTCCTCCCATGGTCCACCCTGATGATGCGGAGATGTCCCTCTGCGCACCAGTGCAGGTTTCTTTGCACAGTGGGTTCCCACGTCAGCCTGTGGCTCTCTCAAAGGTCCCCCTCTCTCCTGGGACTGAGAGCATCCCAGCACACGTGCCAATCCCCTGGCAGAGACACTTACCAGCTGGGTATTAATTAGCAGGCACTTAACATCAAGGAGTCATTAATGCACCTGGAGTGGTTTGGCAACAAATAGAGTCCTAACCCCCTGGCGGGAGAAGCCTCCTTGCCTGCCCCCTCTCACCCTTTCTCATCCTTGCCCTCTGCATCCCCCAAGACACCCAGAAGAAGTAGCAGGTCTGTCTCCATCCTCTGGCTTTCATCTTCTTTGCCCAAGTTCTGCACTGGCCTGGGCTAAGCCTAAGGTTGATAAATCCTTTCCTGTGAAACTGACCCCCACTTGAGGCTGAGCCATGACCCTGGCCCCAGGCTGAAACTCCATGGTGCCTCCCCAGTCTGTGCACATCAGGAATATGATGGCCAGTTAGATGACGAAGAGGCAGCTCAGAGCCAGACATGAGCTTTCAAGAGCTCACACCTCTCCTCTGCAGTGTGCCCCAGCCCAGCCCGGGAGAGCCTTGCCTCCCTCCCAATGCCTCCATCTTCACACTCTCTCCGAGGACAGTCAGGGCTCTGTGCTCAGCAGCACGTGGTCCCCATCAGGCTCCAGGGACTGGGGCAGGCAGAGCACAAATCCCCCTGAGCACTTGAGGGCAAAGCTAAAGGAGTGTTCTCAGGAGTTTCTGACTACCTCGGCCACTCAGGTCTTCATCGGCTGGGCCAATCCAGCGATTGGGTATCACACTGAAAATATTTTGAGGCACTGCCTACTGCCCTTTTTTTTTTAAGGTAAAATTTACATAATATAAAAGTAACTATTTTAAATGTACAGTTCCATGACATTTAGTACATTTACAAAGTTGTGCAAGCATCACCTCCATTAGTTCCAGAACATTTCCATGCCCCTAAAAATGACCCCATACCCATAAGTAGTCACTCCCTATTCTCCCCTTTCCCCACTTTTAGCAACCACTAATCTACGTTCTGTCTATGGAGTCACCTATTCTGGATATTGTATGTAAATGGATTCAGACAATATGTGGACTTTTGTGTCCGGCTTCTTTGACATAAGTAATGTTTTGGAGGTTCTCCCACTTTGTAGCATCAAACAAACTTATTCCCCCTTGTTTATAGCAGCACTATTTACAGTAGCCCAAAGATAGACGACCAACCCAAATGTCCACCCATGGCTGAGCAGATAAATGAAATGTAGTATATCCATACAATGGACTATTACTCTGCCCTAAAAATGAATGCAGTTTCACAGAGACAGAAAGTAGAATGTGGTTGCCAGGGGCCCGGAGAAGGGGGGATGGGGAGTTTGTGTTCACTGGGTACAGGAAAGAAGAGAAAGTTCTGGATTTGGATGGTGGTGATGGTTGCACAATAGTGTGAGTGCACATAACGCCTTTGAACTGTAACTTAAACATGGTAAATTTTGATTTGTATCTTTTACCACAATAACAATAGGAATGGTGCACTGACAAATGCTAAGGCATGAGTACAGCTTGCAAACCTTATTCCTGCTCTTTTTCCCCCTGCTTCTGTCCCACATGTTGTTGTTATAGAGGGTAAGCCTTTAAAACAGCTTCCGTAAACATCTGTAGGGAAATTTGATTTATTTACTTAATAAGCTGCATCCAAAACAATATTGACACTTGAGTTCTTCAAATTCAAGTTAACTAACATTGAAAAAGCTTCTGCTCTGAACAGGTTCTGGCCTTGAACTCCACGTTGGTTGCCCTATTTATTCTCACAAACATGTGAGGCAGGCGTGGTCATCATTATTCTCATTTATGTTTGAGGAACCTGAATGAATAAAATCTCCAGAACTGCAGTTTTGCAAGATGAAGAAAGTTCTAGAGATGAATGGTGATGATGGTTGCACAATGATATCAGTGTATTTAATGCCACTGAACTCTACACTTAAAAATGGTGAAGATGGTAAAGTTTATGTTTTGTGTATTTATTTTGCTGCAACTGGAACAAAAGAGGGTGGGAGGAATTTCATCAGTCAGTTTCACAAGATTCCCCACCTATCCAGTGGCAGGAATGGGCTCTGAATCCCTCAGGATGGGAGACAGTCACGGTGGCTAGAGCCAGGGCCGAGCCAGGGGCCGAGCAATGGGAGAACACTGGCATGGGCCCAGGTACTGAGCTTGGGCAGGGGGTGGGGGGGAGTGTGTGGCTGGTGTCTGCCAACTGGCCCTCAGCATCATCCTGGGCAAGTCCTTTTCCCTGCTGGTTCTTGCAAGCTGATTCTGAGAGTGTGTCTGTACCACAGAACACCATCACAGATGCCCAGAGCAACCACACAGAGGGCAGAGGCAGCTCCCCAGCCCTGGCTCAGCATCAGATCTGGAGCCCCAGCTACTAATTCAGGTGGAAGCACCAGGTGCCAAGAGGTGCCCCAGGCGCTCCCTGCCTGCAGAGACAATAATGGTTTATGACTCTGAACTCCCTGGAAGGTGAGCTAGGTCAGTGTGGGAACCGAGCGTTTGTTTAAATCTCTGTCCAAGAATCTCTCCATTGTGGCTAGAAGATAATGAGTTGTGAGCCACACCACAGTTGGGCGCTCTGTGAGTCGGACACAATCTGCTCTTTGAAGAGAAATTCACACATATTAATCACTAGAAAGAAAAAAAGAATAGCAAACCACCATCGTTCACTGGGCAAATGTTTACCAAGTACTGCTATGCATGAGACACAGTTCTGGGCCCGGGGGATAAACCAGAGGCAAATAAGAGACGAGTCCCTGGCCACCAGGAGTTTGCCACTTCAGAAAGGGCAATTGTAGGGTGGGGTGGGGGGCGGGTGTCTCTTGCAGGAGGTGACATTTGAGCCAAAGCCTGCATGATACATGGAATACCCATGCAAATAGCTGCAGAAAGAGCATTAGGAGCAGAGGGGCAAAGGAGGCAACACACCCGGGGATGGGGATGCGCCTGCATCAGCGTCTTCCCTTGCCAGTAGAGCAGGCTTCTCCAGAGCATACCAGAGGCCCTGTACTGAGCGCGGGGGACTCGACAAGCATAGAAGAGAATCCTTGGCCATCACCAGGGCTCCCGAGGAAACCATGGATGGGGCACTCCCTGAGCACAGAGGACCCCCTGCAGAGACCAGAGGACAGAGGAAGGCGGTGTGTGGCCCAGAGCAGCCTCATCAGAGAGACCATGACCCTGCTGGACTGTAAGAGTCTGGGGCATAGGGAGGTGTCCCATTCACTCTGTATCCCTACACTGCCCAGAGTGAGTGACTCCAGGACCTTCCTTGAGCTGCCTGAGGGACCCAGTTTAGAAACCAGAGCCTCAGTGAGGTTGTGCAACCAGCCCAAAGATTTCACAGTGGGCCTCGGTCTTGTTGCACGTTTTTTGTTTTATCCAACACTGGCACCAGACAAATAAGGATTAGGAATGAGCTGCCCCTCACCTCCCAAAGCCACGCCGCTCACTTCCTCCAGCCTCGCCAGCCCATGCTTTAGTGCACCAAGCTCGTTCCTACCTGGACCTCTGAGCGATGTTCCCTCTGCCTGGAGCGCTCTTTCCCCTGTTTTCCTTGTGTAGCTTAATCCCTCCTGTCGTCCTGGTCTCAGCTCAAATGCCTCCTCTTCAGGAGAGACCTCCCCAACCACCCAACCAGTGGCACCCACTCCACGCGAAAGTCATTCTTTAGGCCAAAACTCAACTCTCACAGTGCTCGTTCCTCCCCACGACTACCCTGCTTTGTGTGGCTCTCAGTTACATTCTGTTTCTCTGGAAAGTGTGAGCTCCATGACATGAGGGCTTGTCTGGGACATCGCCTCTGTGCATACATACAAATCCTAGAACAGAATCTGCCACAGCAGTAAGCATTTGGGAAAGATCTGATGGATGGGATGTTAAGATGAGGGGCATGGAGAGGAAGAGGAAGAAGAAGGAGGAAAGGGAGAGAGGGAAGGAGAAAGAAGGGGAGAGAGAGAGAGATTGAGAGAGAGCAAAAGAGAGGGGCACAGCCCCTGTTCTCAAGGGCCTTACAGACTCTGAAGGGAACAGATGTGCAAACAGTTAATCACAGTGAGGCACAGTATGTGCTAAAATGCACAGTAGGGAGGGCAGAAGGCTGGTGTCTGAGGCAAGTCGATGAGGACTTCAGAGAGCTGGTTTTGAAGGATGAATAGGAGTTCTTCAGGGAGGTGCCATTTCTAGAGAGAGACAACTACATTTGGAAAAGTCAGGGGTTGTGAAACAACATGGGATTGGTGTGAAGCAAGCAATTGGGAGGACGGACAGAGAGGAATTGTCAGAGCAGCAGGGTCACATCTGAAGACTTGAATGCTGGACCCAGGGGCTTGAAGGTGATGCTGTAGCAATCCTAGAGCAGCTGGAGAGTTTGGCACAGACAAGCAACCTGGGGTCAGATGGGAGTGGGAAAGATTGCTTGGGGGACAGTATGAAGGGTGGTCTAGCAGAGGACCCTAACCTAATGGGCAGGCTGCTTATACAATGGTCCAGGCAGGAGATGACGTGGTTAATAGTGAGGGTGGACAGAACAGGGCGGACCTCAGAGATGTTTTGGGTGGGGGCCAAAGGACAGGGTTTGGTGATTAAATATGGGGTGAGAAGAAGAAATGTCTAGGAAAACTCCTGTGTTTCTGGCTAAGGGACCAATTGGGGCCACCTCTGAGCTGAGAGTGTGGGAGCAGGACTGGGCTCAGGTATAGGGGACAAGCTCATGTGCACCCGTTGAGTTGGAGGGTCTTTGGCACATGGAGGAGGGGCGTCTAGGACACAGTGGATATTCAGGGACACCGAGGACAAGGGTTCCAGTGCTGCTCAAGCTCCCAAACAGGGTGGCTGAATTAAGAAGAGCTGCCCTGGCCGGTGTGGCTCAGTGGTTGAGCATCTACCCATGAACCAGGAGTTCCCAGTTTGAGTCCAGGTCAGGGCACATGCCTGGGTTGAGGGCTCAATCCCCAATGGGGGAGGGGGGATTGTGAGGGGCAGCTGATCAATGATTCTCTCTCATCATTGATGTTTCTCTCTTTCCCTTTCCCTTCCTCTCTGAAATCAATAAAAATACATTTTTTAGAAAACTTAAAAAAAAAAAAAAGATCTGGCCTGAAAACCCATAGGACATACTGGGGTGACAATTAGCCCCTCTGTCCCTGTCCAGCACAAGGAGGGCCACGGTGTACCTGCTCTGTTCCCCTCTTCTTTGGTCAAAGGCTTCATAACCCTTTATCTGGAGGGTCTTACAGAGGACAGGTCCTGCCTCTGCCTCTGGAAAGACTTCTGCTTGTGACCCTAATCCTCCTATTGTTCGTTTAGACCCACGTCCTCTTCCCTTTGAAGACAGAGGATTCTTCCTGATGCAATGCTCAGGGGTCCTGGAGAGAGTCTGAGGACCATCTGCTGCTCTCTTCCCCTCCAGCAGGTATGGGAGCCTGGGTGCTGATGAGGGATGCGTCTCATAGTCCAGGCTCGCCACAGTGGGCCAAGTTTCCAGGTTCCCCCCATCTTCAAGTTCTGCATCTTAGGGATGTGTGCAGCTTCTGACCAGCCCTGCCCGAGACCTCAATTCCATGAGTAACACGAGCTGCCAGAACACAGCTCTCCTTCCCCTCTCTACTCCATCCCCATAGCCTGCATTCACTGGGCCTGCCACTAACCTCCAGCCCTCCTCCCCTCGTCTCTTAAATCCGGTCCACTTTCAGGACTCTTCTCCAGTGTCACTGCCTCCAGGAAGTTTTCCGCCATGCTCCAATGTTGGCATCTCTAATCATACTCTGACCTTGTGATTCCATGAAGGGTTTGGGAATTATCTCATTGGCCCACCCCCAGAGCCCTGGGACTGTGGCTGGGTCGTCAGGTGAGCTCTGGACCACCACAGACCCAGGCCCAGGGCAGGTGCAGGGCAGGTGCAGAGCAGTCTTTATAAAGGATCAGCTACCAACTGACCAGACCAGAGAGGACTGAGGGATCCATGAGCCCTGCCAGCTCCCTCCTATGTTTAATAGGCCTTATAAATCATAGCAATTTTATAAATTATGTTTTTATGAAGCATGAAAATCACCTGTAAGACAGCACCTGTGGAGGTAGGCAACTCCCAGAGAGACCTCCATTATTCTAAAACAGATGAGCAGTCGTGTGGGCTCAGTGCCCCTCTTCCTGCCCAGGTAGCAGCACACTCCTCTCCAAAGGGAGAAAAACCATTGACATTCACAGAGTAAAGGATTGGGCTCCAGAGGAGCAAGGTGGGTTGAAAATCCAGGTCTGCCCCTCACTGGCTGCGATTTGGGACAAGACACCAAAAATCCCTGAACCTCAGCTTTGTCCTCCAGGAAATAGAGATAGTGTCACCTACTCCACAGGTCTGATGGAAACACTAAAAGAAAGCATTATTTCCTCGATTCCCAGCTCTCTAGGGAGGCTCCTGGGAATTTGGACTGACCTCAGCGAGGTTGCAGAATCACTGAGTGACTTATGAAAGCTCTTACCTGGTGAGGTAGGGAAGGAAAGGGAAAGGGAAGGAAAGAACCTGGACTTTGTAGCAGACTATCCTGGCTGCATGACCTGAGGCAGCTTTCCTGATCTTCCCAAGGCACTGTGTCATCCTCTATGGAAGGCGGAGAATCAGTAAAGAGTTAATGTGACCTGCACAGTGTATAGAAGTGTCCAACACAAATGTGCTCACAGAAGAAACCCAGAAATCATTAGTTCTTCTCTTATTCCCATCATCGGCCTCCATTTCTTTCAGTAAACTGAAAAGATTGGATGAGCTAGTCAGAAAAATGTGGTTATCACCAACCTCTCAACCATGTGAGCTGGAATGAGGTAACAGACATAAGAGTGGTTCTTTTTTTTCTTTTTTTCTTTTTAGGGGAGGAGGGAATCAGATCCAAGAATGGTTTTTAGCTAGGAAGTGCCTTATGTACATACTAAAGACCCGGTGCATGAATTCGTGCATGGGTGGGGTCCCTCGGCCTGGCCAGTGATCGGGCCAATTGGTGCCCATCTCTTCCAGTCCCAATCAGGTTAATTGGGGCTGGGAGGTTGGCCAGACGGCTGTGGGAGGTTGGCTGTGGGAGCTCACTGATACCAGGGGGCAGCTCCTGCATTAAGTGTCTGCCCCTTGGTGGTAAGTGTGTGTCATAGCAACCGGTCAATCGGTCATTTGGTTGTAACAGTCACTTAGTATTTTATATATATAGATGAGGATGCTACAGACCAGGGGTCCTCAAACTTTTTAAACAGGGGGCCAGTTCACTGTCCCTCAGACCGTTGGAGGGCCGGACTATAGTTTAAAAAAAAAAACTATAAACAAATTCCTATGCGTACTGTGGGCCCGGGATGAGTCAGCTGCTAAGCAGGACAGGCAGCGGCACCTGGTGGGCCGGATAAATGTCCCCCGCGGGCCGTAGTTTGAGGACCCCTGTTACAGACTGTTTGTGTCCTCCCAATACATATTTAAAAATATTTTGAGAGAGACATTCAAGTGAAGTGAAGCAGGAGGCCACTCCCACCTCCCACTGTCAGTAGTCAGCATGTCCAGGTCTCTCTCCCTACACAAGGAAATTCAGGGCCATGCGTGGACTGGATTCCCCTTTCCTGGAGGCAAGGGCACCCACTCATATAGACTTGAATTTGATCTGGGCTCTATCCACTGCTGCTGTGCAGCTGTGAGCAGGTGACCAGCCTCTGAGCTCAGGATGCCACATCTGTAAAATAGGTCTGGTTGTTCTGAAGGCAGCAGAGCACAGCGGGGGAGCCCGCCGGCCCAGATCTGAGTCCAGCTCCCCACTTAGGACTGTGTGACCTAAGCAAGTCACCTGAGCTCCTGGCCATCCATGTCCCCTCACAGAACAGGGAGGACAAAAATAACTACTTCAGCAAACTGCTGTGTGGACGAATGAGCAATGCAGCAAGCCCTAGTACTGCCCGACACCTGGGCAAGGCTCCATAATTGCTAGCAACTCTGACTGTTATTTTTCTGGTCCTTTATCTAAAAAATCCTCAGTGTGTAGGAAGGGCTGGGAGCCCACACCTTCCTGTCTCTCTCTGATTTAAGCCAGGGCTCAGCAAACCTTTCCCGTAAAGAGTCAGAAAGTAACTATTTTAAGGTTTGAGGGCCATAATGCTCCTGTCACAACTACAGGCACACCTCATCTTATTGGGCTTTGCTTTATCACATTTCACAGACAAACGTTTTTTACAAATTAAAGGCAAGGCCCTCCACCGGTGAAAAGATTAGGACTCAATGTAAGGAGTCATCATCTTTTCGGAACTGAACGGGCCACAGCTTGGAGGTATGCAGGCGTATTCGTTCCATAGCACGAAAGCAGCCATGTGCAATATTTAAATGCACGGCATGGCTGTGTCACAGGACAACTTCATTCACAAAAACAGGCGGAAGCCAGGTTTGACCTGGGCCAAGTGTGTTAGTCCCTGGTCTAGGCCCGTGCACCCTGTCTCCAGCAGACCTCCTCTTCTAGCCGTAGGTCCTTCTTCGCAGAATTAGAAATCAATTTTTTATAACATTGTGTTGTAAACACATTTGCATGTTAACCTCTTCTAATGGCTACTGAACATTCTATTCAGTGTATATGTGTAGGTGTATAATGGTTAAATATATACATATCTATTACTAAATATGACAACTAAATAAATAACACATATAATAATTAAATATAAGTTGTGTATTATTCAGCCACTTTATTTTTTATCTGCTAATATTAGCCTACTGTGTACCAGGCACCCTGCTAGGAACTGCGGGTCCAGCAGTGAAAGACGCACCAAGGTCCCTGCCCTCAGGGAGTGCACATTCCCCCCAAATTGCTGTTCCCAGTTCAGCCACGGCCAGCCCTTATCCCCAGATTTCTGACTCTGTGCTTCCCGCTGGCCCTCAGGTGGAACAGGTCAGAGTGTGTGTCCCAACTTCCAGGGCCTCGTGAGCATAAGGAACACTTGACATCCACAGTCAGCAAACCTCCTTCTTCTTTCTGGCAATTTCCTTTAGATAAAATCCCAGGAGTGGGATCACTGCACCAAAGGGTGTGAGCCTTTTTCATGACTCTTGACGCATATTATCAATTTGCTTTCCAAAGGGGTTGCCCTCAGTTTATGCCTGTGTCAGTCCTGGGTGTGACAATTCTATTTCTTAATGTGTGCTAATTTAATAGGTGTAAAATTGAATATCATTTTAATTTGCATTTCTTTGATCATTATGAAAGTTGAATGCTTTCTCTAATAAATATACACTTGGATTGCTTCACTCATTTATTCATTCATTTAAAGCATTAATCCCGCACTACACGCCAGATGCCAGATGCTAGATGAGTGCTGAGGAGTCAGAGATATGGCAGACACAATCCCTACGTTCAGGGATTATGTACCCAGTAAGGGAAGCAAAGCAATCTGACAGTCCCAACTCAGCAGAATGGGTCATGAGCTAGAGAGAGGCCCAGAGAACTTGTGTGTAGAGTGAGGGGGGGGGTAGGAGTGGGGGAGTTAAAAGGGTGCCTTGGCTGCTCTGGATCGGCCTGTGACGGCAGCTGGACAAACAGAAGGGACTTCTCCTGCTTGGGTCTATCCACTTGTTTCTTGCACTGTCATGTCTCAGAGTGTGCATTGTTCTGTTTATGTGCCTCAGTTGTCTATGTGCACTTGATGTGTGGTGGTCCTGCCTATATAACATGTGCTCTGCCTCCCAGTGTGGTCTCGAGGGCATGCCAGTGTGTGTCTCTATGTGCCGTGTACCAGGGTGTGGTAATGTGGGTTCTGCGGAGCCAGAAAGATGAGGCCGGGGAGCCCGGCTTCCTGTGGGTGGAGGGATGGGTAATTTGCATGGGCTTCTGTTTGCTCAGAGGAGCCCAGCTATACTGAACCCTGTGGCCACTGGCCCTACCCCAGCCAACTTCAGCTCCAGTTTCTGCTTCTATCTGCAGGACGTGGGGAGACATCCTGGCCTCTCTGGGTTTGCTCAGTCACCAGAGTCAGACGTTGCATCTTCTCCAACTTTTCAGTCTTGGTCCACTGAACCCCTGCTGAGCCCACCCACCTCCTTACTGTCCCCCCTGGGACAGGGGAGCCCCAGAAAGGGATAGGCTATACAGAGCTCACCTCCGCCTGGAGCCACTGGGAAGTCTGAGCATCTACCACATCAGGGCAGGCCCCCTCCTAGAGTGCTGCCCATGCCTGGCCAGCAGGAGCCAGCATGAGAAGTGGCATTTGCCCTGCCTGTATCCTGCCACATCTGAGCCTGGTATTGCCATGGAAGACTGACATTGGTCCCAGAGGTGGAGAAGGGGCAGGATTGATATTGCTGCTTGTCAAAGGGCGGGGTGTCCAGCAGCCCTCTGCTTAAATGCCTCCATGGAAGCCTGTTGATCATCCTATTTGCTACTTGACATAAATCACCAGGACAGGCAAGTGTTTCAGTCCCCCTCCTAACCCAGCACCCTTGATGCAAACACTCCTAGCTGTTTCTTAAGTTTATTGAGCTGTAATTCACATGCCATATAGTACACTTATTTAAAAAGCATGCCTCAGTGTTTTTTAGTATATTCATGGAGTTATGCAACTGTCACCACAATCTAATTGCAGAACACTTTTATCACCCTAACATGAAACCCCGAGCCAATTAGCTGGCATTCTTCGATCCTCCCTCTTCTCCTACCCCCGCCCTCGGCAACCCTAATCTAATTTCTGCCTCTACCGATTTTCTTACTCTGGACTTTCTGTATAAATGGAATCATACAATATGTGCTCCTTTGTGACTGGCTTCTTTGACTCAGCATAATGTTTTCAAAGCTCATCCACATTGTAGCATGAGTCAGTACTTCAATTCTATTTATTGCAAAAAGTGTTATATTGCGTAAGTACCACATTTTATTCATAGGCTCATCAGCTGATGGACGTTTGGATTGTTTTCACTTGTTGGCTGTTGTCAGTGATGCTGCAATGAACATTCATATACAAGTTTCTGTGTGGTTGTATTTTCATTTTGCTTGGGTCTATGCTGTTAAAGAGAAAACCACGGGTCTGAAACAGTGTCACTGATTCCAAACCTAGATTTAACACCTAATCTAATTGCAGTTTCAACCTCTCCCGGAAACATAATCCTAATGAACCAGTCTGGAATTTTCTGGTCACTTGGGCCTCTTTGTCCCCCACAAAAGGAAGAAGAGGCAATCTGCATGATAAAAAACCTTCCCGCCGAAACCGGTTTGGCTCAGTGGATAGAGCATCAGCCTGCAGACTGAAGGGTCCCAGGTTCGATTCCGGTCAAGGGCATGTACCTGGGTTGCGGGCACATCCCCAGTAGGGGGCGTGCAGGAGGCAGCTGATTGATGTTTCTCTCATCGATGTTTCTAACTATCTCTCTCCCTTCCTCTCTGTAAAAATCAATAAAATATATTAAAAAAAAAAAAAAAAAACCTTCCCATTCTCTTCCCTCCAAAAAAAGGTCTTCCAGCCCCAGAATAGTCCTTTCTTGCCCCACTCTTCTTCCTATAGAAACCTTCCATCTGTACAACCCCTTGGAGCACCCTTCCAGTTGCTAGGTGGGTTGCTGTCCAGTACTTGAATCACTTAATAGAGCCAATTAGATCTTCAAATGTACTCAGTTGAATTTTGATTTTTAACAATACCTGAGAGTGGAATTGCTGTGTAGCTTTCTGAGGAACCACCAACTGTTTCCCAAAACCGGGGCACCATTTTCCATTCCCACCAGCAGTTAATGAGGGTTCCGATTTCTCCACAAGGCTTGTTACTTTCTGTTTTTTAAATAAGCATTGTAATGAGTATGAAGTGGTATCTAATTGTGGTTTTGATTTGCATTTCTCCAATGATGAATTGTTAGCAATTTTATGTGTATCATTTTTCCATATATTTTCATATATTTAATTCATATTCATATAGTTGAAGTGTTGTTGTTTTTCAAATATATACATACATATGAGTTTGTTGATATCTTATGTTATCATAAAAAAACATTAAACCTGTAAAGAATTTTTGTGAGTTTATTTGACCCAAACTGTTGACAATTTCCGGGAAGCAATATCTCAATAGATTGGGATAGTGCTCTGGAAAACAGTGGGTTTCCTCTATTTTTAAGGAGGTATGTAGGTGGGTTACATGAAATCCATTGGTGATAGACTAGAGAGGTGAAAGAAAGCAAAGTGGGGAAACCCCTGGGGTTGGATAAAAAGTAAAATGATAGACACATACTTAGGTGGGTACCGGAACAATTAACATGATAACAATGAAGGAATTTGTGGTGTCTGTCCTGGCACCTAGGCACATTAGGTTGTGCCCCAAGGGGTCTGGAAAAAGAGAAGTTACAAGTTATTCAGACATTTCAAGGATATGTTATTATACATGCAAAAAGACAGATAGGCTCAGTTAAGGTAAAGGTTGACCTTTGTCAGTGAAGATACCGGCCTAGGAGGTGACTACCCACCATAATTGCTTTTAGTTAAAGTTTAATTTCAGACCATCCTTTGTGGTTACTTTAGGTCTCTGAGTTTGCAAGACCGCCATGCAGGCCTCCCCTGAGCTTATCAGGTTAGCATGTGGCCCCTGTAATCCACACTTATCTGCAACATACTTCTTTCTTTAACATGTCTTAAAATTCTTCTACATCAGTACACACATCTGTGTTATTCCACAGTATGGATAGATCATAAATTTTCGGGAATCTTCCGTGGGTAAGCATTTAACCTGCTTCAGATTTTCACTGTCACAAGCAATGCTTCAATACAAACATCCTTCTATACGTATTTTTGCATATGAATCCTGCAGATGTCCTAGATGTTCTAATCCTTTGAATTGCTTACTCAAAGAATTAGAACATTTTAAACTGTGCTAAGACCCTCCAGAGTGCTGTCCAAGGAGGCTGCAACAATTTACACCACTAATAATACTGTTTGAGAATGTGGACAGGCCATTCTAACCGCTAGAACTACACACGGTTGAATTAAGCTTCCCCTGGAGGTAGTGCCTTCCTTGGCCTGGGAATTGTATCAGCAGACAGTGGTGATGCTCTGAAAATCAAGTTCAAATGGGGGAAGGGCTCACTGGACCATTTGTAAGATCTCTTTCCACTCCAAGGGCTCATGGATCTCTGAATGCCTGAACTACATGCTGAAGGGTTTCCCAGCTCACATCTGCTGTCATTTCCATACAACCCTGGCTTAGCCGGGGTCCCAGGTGGACCAGTCTCTTCACAGAATCAATTTAAGGAATCTGTAGTCTGACAGAAAAATATAACTGAAAGCAACTGCCATTTACACTCACCCTCTTGAGAGGCCTCCAAGGGGACAGTGTGCGTGTTTTGGGGAGGTCAGGTAAATTCTCCACCCATATCAAAATATCTTCAAAATTCTTTCTCTTCCATCTGTTACTTTCAATATTTGCATATCTAGCAGCTGTTTCTCGAATACCCATTCCTTTCCTCCACTCTCATTTCCCATCCCAAATTCTCTCCATCACTGTCCCTTCCCACCCTCTATCTGGATTCCCTTCATTCTTTTCTTCTGGGAAAACTCTCCTCTTTCCAATGCAAATCCCCACCTTCCCCTGGAAGTCCCAGCTTCTCCTAGCTGGTCCAATTCTGCATGATAAAGCTTAGGAACTAGCAGGCAAAGGCAGGGCTCTGCTTGCAAGGCAGGGTTGCTGGGAAACCAAGTGGGCAAAGGAGGGATCTACAGCTCTAGAGGGAAGGGAGTGAGACAAGCTCCCACTGAGTCATCTTTGCCCCATTCAGAGGCCTAGTTCTGCTGGGAGGTGAGGGAGGAAGGGCCTGGTTGAATTCAATCAAACAACGAGTAATTTTGGAAATAACCCATCATTATGTGTCATTACTGTGTTTGACTTAAGGCAGCCCAATTATTTCTTAGGTGGCTTTGTCTGAATGTATGTGCCACAAAATTTGAGAGTCACTGAAGAAGTCCTTGAATAGAGAGGAAAATGGGGATCCTGAGACAAACAAAGATGTGCCCAACATTGTACAGAAAGTTAGCTGCACAGAGCTGGCTCCAGAACCCAGGTTCCCTGCACAGGGCCCAATGCAAAATGCAACATGAGACTGTTTGTTTGCAAATGGTTAAGATTTCAATTTGGCCCCGCTGGTGTGGCTCAGGGGTTGAGTGTTGACCTATGAACCAGGAGGTCACAGTTCAATTCCCAGTCAGGGCACATGCCCAGGTTGCAGACTCAATCCCCAGTAGGGGAGTACAGGAGGCAGCCAATCAGTGATTCTCTCTCATCATTGATGTTTTTATCTCTCCCTTCCTCTCTAAAATCAGTAAAATTAAAAATAAAAATAAAAAAGAATTCAACTTGACTGCAACAGAGCATTAAACCACGCACCGCCCAGAGCGCATATTCATGAAGTTGGCCCTGTCCCAACCCTCAGCCCTGAGCTCTCTCCTTTCACCAGCAGAGCTCAGCTTTGCAAAAACCAGGGAAGGAAAGAGGATGAACATGAGTGGTATCTTGCCCCAACCTAGTCACGGTCTAAATCAGTGATTCTCAAATGTTGTGGCACAATGGACTACCTGGGGAGCTTGTCAAAGTCCCAATGCTGAGACTGGCCCTGGACAAATTAAATATCGGAGTGCAACTCAAGTATCAGTATTTTCTCAAATGTCTCACATGATTCCAGTGTGCAGCCAGGCTTGAGAACCAGTGATCTCCAGAGGAGCAAACTAGAAGGACGAGCATCATGAGTGTGGGGACCACAGAGCTCTGGCAGCTGGTTCCCAATCGTCACCCTGGAGCAGAGGCTCAGCCCCAGCAGCCCTACTTACTGTCTCTTCTCATTAATGGCGGCATCACCTGCGCCCTGAGATGACTGAATGCGTGAATAAATAGGTGTAGGCCCTTCTTAGCTTATGCAGGTTTCCCTGATAAGTATGTATTCAGGGACATGTCTAAGAAACCTAATATTGTGTCTCTTCAGATTGTTGAGTCTATTGGGAAAATAAATATTGACGAGGCACATCAGATGTGTCCCACTTGCTTGGCTGTCAAGAAAGGTTTCGCTTCCCAGCCCTACCTCTGTCCTCTCAATGTTGAGGAAGAGGCGTCAGAGGGAGAGGGAGCCCTCCCACCACTGAGCCCGCCTGATACCCACACTGGCTGGGTAGGGTGGCCTCAGGCCCTGCCTGGGCACCTGTGTCCACTTCTAGCTGGTAGTCCCAGCTCCCAACTGCCTGGCTGGGCGACCTTGGGAAGATGCCTCTACTCTGGATCTTGTTGTCCGCTTCTCTTGGGGATCCTAAGGCAGCCTGCTTCCTCTCCGGACAGCTCAGACTTTTAAATATTTCTGCTTGCCCTAACCAGTTTTGCTCAGTGGGTAGAGTGCTGGCCTGGGGAATGAAAGGTCATGGGTTCAATTCAGGTCAAGGTCACGGACCTCCGTTGCAGGCTTGATCCCAGGCCCCAGTCAGGGCATGTGTGGGAGACAATCAATGAATGTATCTCTCGCATCGGTATTTCTGTCTCTCTGTCTCTCCCCATCCCTTCCACTCTCTCTAAAAAAAAAAAAAAAATCAATGGGAAAAATACCCTCTGGTGAGGATTACCAAAATAATAAAAATAAGTAAAAATGTCTGCTTGACTGTGCTGGCTTTTGTCTGCTGTTTCTTCACCTCGTCATGGCCATCTGCATGGCCCAGTGACATCTGCTTCCTCAACCCAGAGAGAGCCCTGGTGAGTTTCCAAAGAGGCATCTGGGTCCTCCACTCTTTCTCCTCTGGTGGAGTCCCTCTCCCCACAGAGAGGACGCCCCTCTGCCCCACTTGCTGCCTTCGAAGTTGGTGGAGCACAGTCTCTAAAAGCATCTTCTGTCGATGACCGAGGAAACGTTTCAAAGCTCACATTTAGACACTGGCTGGAAAGCTTCAGCCACAGACTCTTCCAAACATGATTACACAAACATAATTTGTATAAACATCATCTTTTTTTTTTTTGCCAATGGCATAATAAAGCAGGGAGAGGGCAGTTAAGTGATCAAGGGAGCATGCTTCAGACATCACTGCCCATTCCCATCTCGCCTTTTAAATGAATCATTTGTTGACAAACCTAATGAGGAGCAAGAAAGCGGGGGGTAGGGGGGCAGTTTTGTGCAGTTTGTGGTTTGACAGCTAGCAAACTGTCCGTCCCGGTGGACAGCCCGTTCCAGTCGCCACATTCACCATGGAACTGGATGTAACCCCACCGACTCAGAAGCGCACAGTCCCAGGTTGGCCGGGAAGACGGGCAGCATGTTGTTCCCTGGGCGGTGAGGCCATGGTGTGAGAAACCCCACCTAAGCTGACACAAGCTAAAGGGGCCCCTCCGGGAATGGAGGCATCACTGCCTCATCCAGAGTCCCTCAGCCTCATCAAAGAAAAGCTAGAAGAGATGAAATCATTGCATTTAAGTCTCTTCACTTTATAAATGGTGAGACAGAGGCCCTGCGACTTGCCTGGGGTGGGGCAGGGATCCATGCTGAAGGCCTGATTTAAGTGCAGGCTCTGGCTACAGCTGGGACGTGACTGTGGCCTGGGTGTGGACAGGAAGTACTTCCCCAGGACCCCAGTATCCGTTACCTATTGCTGCATACAGACCACCCCTACACTTGGTGGCTTAAAGCAACACCCATATGTTATTTCTCCTGATTCTGAGGGCAAGTGGGCTCACCTGGGCACTTCTGCTCCGTGTGGTTTGACTGAGGCCACTCATGTGGCTGCATTCAGGAGAACTCACATGGGGCTGGACTGGCTCAGGTGTGTTCTTCACCTCCTCCATGTGGCCTCTCTGTGTGCATAGAGGCTGGCTTCAAAGAGGGCAAGAGCAGAAGTTGCCAGGCTTCATGAAAGCAAGTCTCAAACTAGGAAGCATCACTTCTAACACATTCCATTGGTGGAAGTCACATGGCCACACTGAGTCAGAGTGGGAGGGGTCTCTACCAGAACCTGCAAACCTGGAGGCAGGGTGCCCAGGGGGGTACCAGTGCAGCAGCAGTCTACCTCAGCCCCTCCTGGGAAAGGCCCCACCCTGAGCTCAGCTGCATCCCAGGCACTGACCTGGTCACGCACAGAACACTGACCACAGACTGAGCCTAGGACTTGGACGATTAGCCATGTCCTTGGGCTGCCACTGACATCTATTGTGCCCAGCTCATCAGGAGTAGGGTGAGGGTGAATAATCAGAATCCAAGAGGAGACAGGTGAAGTTTATCTGATCAAGGACTTTGCCAGAGGTGGCCAGAGAGGAAGCAGGCCACCTCAGGAAAGAGTACTGTCCTTGTCACTGGAGGTATGTAAGGAGCATTGGAAAGGCCACACAGCAGAGTTCTGTAAGTATGTGGGGTCAGGGAGAGCATGGGGACCTGTAGATCCCTGCACAGATCCTGACAGGGCTGAGAAACCCATCGCTCTAAAAGTCCTTCCCTTGCCCTGAGCTCCAGGCCAGAAAACAATGGCCAAGGAGCCCCAAAGCCAGGGTTCTAGCAGCTGGGACACCAGGAAAAGAGCGCTGGACCCATTCTCATTCAGACTCCAGCCCTGAATCGCTGTGACTCATTCATTGGTCTTCCAGTCCATTCCCCACAGAGCAATAATCAATTAACAGCAATCAATTCCCCAAGCCAGAGTAACAATTTAAAAATGCAAATCGCTTGCTTAAAACCCTTCAATGGCTCCCACCTTCCCCACAGCAAATCTCAACCATATGAGCTCTTCCTGGACTGAGGTGGCACTGGCTCTACGGTCACTGCCCCTCAGCCCCTGGTTCCAACCACGGGAACAAAACTAGCATTCTCAAAACCTCAAAACCTCCCTGTATTGCAAGCATTAGATTCCCATTCCTAGGCTGGTCTTTTTTGCTTTTGAGGCAGCATAGGGTGAGATGGAAAATGGGAAAAGCCATAGCAGAGGGTCAGACCCCCTCGGGGAATCAAAGGATGCTCACAATCACGGTAACTCTTAACCTTTAACAGGTGCTTCCTATGCGCCAGACATTGTCCTAAGAACTTTACATGCAGCGTTTTATGCAATCCACTTAAAACCCTATGAGTTAAGAGCTAAACAAAGACTCAAAGACATGAAGTAACTTACACACAAACAGAGCCACACACATTCCATCTCACCTTCACTCACATGCTTATATGACGGGGATGGACGACTCTTCATATCTTCTCTCTCCTCACACCTACTACACACCCATCTTCACCTTCCCACTTAACTGAGTCTGCAATTTTCTTACCTCCATTTAGAAGATATTCATTCTTTTTTATTCATTCAAAAATAGTTGTTTATCTGTTATGTTTTCTTGTGTGCAGGATCACTCCTGACTCATCCCTGACTTGCAGCATCAAAAGAGCTTGGTAGAAATTTATTGGAAGCTGGGAAGATTGACAAATGCATGATAGATGGATAAATAGTTGGATAGTTAAATGGCGGCGTGGGTGGAAGGAAGAATGGGTAGGTGAATGGATGAAGGAGTTGTGGGATAAATAAATGGCTGACTGGGTGGATGGGAGGATGGATTAATGGATGGATAGATGGATGGGTGATGATTGGATAAAAGAATAGATGAATGCATGATGAATGGATGGATAAATGAATGTCTTTAGGAAACTCTAGTTTCTACTTATTCTGATTGGAAAACCAATCTTTAATGCCCAGGAGCCCCCAAGTAAACCTTTCCCTACCCTTGGTAGCGCTTCCTCTGTTCCAAGAGTAAATGGGATCTTCCCTACCCATCACCAAGTTCCACAGCGGCCATTTGTTTTAAGTGTCCAGGGCAGCTCTGTGGTGGTGCAATTAGTCCTCGTTAGCAGCCACTGTAACTGGACTGTAATTTCCAGGCTGTTGGACGGTAATTGCACATGAACAGCTCGGCGAGGCTCTGCACCTGTAATGACAAGCGAAGCCTCTTCGCCTCTCCATGCTGCTCCGAATGCCAGCAAGCAGGTGAGCTCCTGATGCCATATTAGCACACAGCGATTTTCATTACTAAATGACTCCAGGGCTGTCCAAATGAGGAGAGCAATTAGGCCGATCAGGGGAAGACAAAGCATCCCTTGATGAGCATAATGATGACACAGGCAGGGATGGCTCTGGCCTGAGGCAGAGTGTGAAATCACAGCCCAGGGCTTCACTGTACTGCAAATCAGCCTGCTCTCTCAGATCAGCCCCTCGGCCCACCCTGGGCATCCATCACTGCCCCCAGGGAGTCTCAGCACCCACAGAGAAGAAACAATCAGTATTTCCATACAATTAGAATAAATTGCATACCAATGCCCCCTTACTGAGATTAGCAGTTACAGGGTAGATTCTTTCCAAGAAAAATGTTAGTCATTGAAAAGGAGTAAAAATACAGCACCTCCCTTATCCGAAGGGATACTTTCCAAGACTCCAGTGGATGTCTGAAACTGTAGATAGTACCAAAGCCCATATAGAGTGGGGTTTTTCCTACACACCTAAGACAAAGTTCAATTTGTAAATTAGGCAGTTTCACAGATAGAAGATTTGTTCCTATTATAGACATTAGCAACCTCATCATATGATTTTTTTCTTCCCTTCTTAAGTTGAGAACTTGCACCTTTTCACCGAAAGGAAGCACTTTACGGCTTCTCCTTGGCATATCTGAATTGCCAACATCACTACTCTTGTGCTCTGGGGCCATTACTAAGTGAAATAAGGGAAACTGGAACACAAGCTCCGCGATATCATGACAATCAATCTGATAATGGAGGCAGATACTGACGGGTGGGCAGTGTATACAGCACAGATATGCTGGACAAAGGAATGATTCATATCCCAGCCAGATGGAGAGACAGCATGAGAATTCATTGCGCTGCTCAGAGCTGCACGCAATTTAAAACTTATGAATTGTTTATTTCGGGAATTTTCCATTGAATATCTTTGGAAGGCAGTGGCTGCAGGTAACTGAAACTGTGGAAAGTGAAACTGTGATAAGGGGGCTACTCTGAGAAAGATTTGCTGGAGAGTCCCTGCTCCTTAGTGAGCAATTAAGATCTTCCTGATCTCATATCAGCCTCCTGCTCCAGCCATCCAACCCCACAGCTTCTCCTAGACACCATGCCCTGTCATGCCTGCAGGTGTTTGCACATGCTGTGCCATATGGCTGGGGTGCCCTGCCCCTCATCTGATCAGGTGTCACCCACTGACACTCAGCCTAACCATCAAAGTCCCTTAGACCCCTTTGAAGTAGTCCTCCAAACCATTCCTACCTTTCCCACCACATTGTAAATTTGGGTTTCCATGCACGTTTTCCCTACTAGACGATGGACCAGGGTAAAAATCCCACCTACCCCTGCTTTTGCAAATAAAATTTTATTGGGACACAGCCATACCTTTTGTTTATATCTGGCTACAGCTGCTTTCCCACAACAAAGGCAGACTTGAGCAATTGTAACAAGGACCGTGTGGCCTGCAAAGACAAAAATATTTTTTATCTGGCCCTTTATAGAAAAAGTTTGCCAACCTCTGGTCCAGAGTAAGTGATGCCAAACCCCTCACTGTACACATGGTCTTGAGAAATGTCATTCCCAAGGTCACACAGCCAGACTGAGGTCAAACTGGGGCCAAGCCCCATGTTACTTGCCTCTTGGCCAGGGACACCCTTCCTTGGGCCCGGGGCTGAGCAGCACTCTGCCCCTCTGCAGGTCCCTCCCCTTTGACCTGGGAATGAGAAACTTGAATTCAAATCCCTGCACACATGGGAGGGGCCAGGCCTTGAACAAGGCTGAAATAGCCAGGACTAGAATCATGAGAATCTGGACTCTAGCTGACTAAAGACAAGTGACTTTAACCTAAGCCCCAATTTCCCCTTCTGTACAATGGGGATGAAAACAGCTATCTTATGGGATGAATGTGCAAGATTCTGGGGAGAGGGTTCGAGATGAGGCACATAAAGAACCCACACAGAGACCTAGCTGGTTTAACTCAGTGGACAGAGCGTCGGCCTGAGGACCGAAGGTTCCCAGGTTGGGTTCTGGTCAAGGGCACTTATCTTGGTTGCAAGCTCCTCCCTGGCCCAGGCCCTGGTCAGGGAGCTGCAGGAGGCCACCAATTAATGTGTTTCTCTCACATCAATGATTCTCTCTGTCTTTTCCTCTCTCTGAAAAATCAATAGAAAAATATCTTTGGGTGAGGATTAAAAAAAAAAGCCCACACAGAATGCTCAGGGCTTCTTCCTCTGTAGTGCTGAATTGAGATAGCTCACCCTGCCAAATGCTCTGAGCACTAGGACCTTCTGACCTACCCTGTAATGAACTTGTCCCAGGCGAGTCTGTCTGCTCCGCTCAAAGCCAGTGCCCTTCCAGGCTCATTGGCCCCCCACCTCTCCTGGGCTCAGGGCAGTCTTTTTTCAAAATTATGAGAGGAGAACAGTTGTGTTCTTTCTGTTCTGGTGATGCAAATTTTCAGTTGCCATTTCTTATCTGCCTAGAAAACACCCTTTAGCAAGTCTTGTTGGGCAGGTCTACTGGCAATACATTTCCTCAGCCTTTGTTTGTCTAAAAATGTTCCTATTTTACCCTCAATTTTAAAGAGTGTTTGTTGCTGAATGTAGACAGTAAACTGCCTAGGCTGACAGGTTTGTTTTTCCTTAATCACTTTAAAGATATCACTCCTTTGTATTTTGGCCCTCATTGTTTCCCTGGTAATTTTTCTTGTTGTTATCCTATATGTCGTGTGTCTCTCCCCGACCCCGGTCCCCCATCCCCGGCTTCTTTCAAGTTTTCCTCCATACAGGGTGGGGTAAAAGTAGGTTTGCAGTTCTTCATAGGAAAAGTAATATAATAATTACTAAAGAATAATATAAGAATAAACCCTGTGTTTCACATACTCATACCCGTAAACCTACTTTTGCCCCACCTGTGTTTAGTTTTCAGCAGTTTGACTATGATATGGGTAGGTGCAGATTTATTTTTCTTGGGGTTTTCTGAATTTTTTGGAATGGTAAGTCTATGTTTTTCTCTTTTTGAAAATCAAATTTGGGGAATTTTCAACTATGTATTTTTTCAAATATCTCTGATCTGTTTTCCTTATGGTCTCCTTCTCAGGTACTTCAACTCCTGGAATGTTGGATTATTTGATATTGTTCCACACATTTCTGAGGCTCTGTTTACTTTTCTTCCATCTTTTTCCTGTCTGTTGCCCCCAAATTGAATCATTTCTAGTGATTTCTCTTCAAATTCACATATTTGATTTTTCTGTCACCTCTAATCTTCTATTAAGCCCATCCAGTGCATTGTTCATTTCAATTATTATCATTTTCAGTTCTAGAATTTCCATGTGGTCTTTTTTTAGTTTCCATTTCTCTGCTGAGATTCTCTGTCTGTTGACTCATTAAGACTATATTTTCCTTTAGTCTTTTGAAGATATTTATATAGCTGCTTTAGCGATTTTGCTGGCTAAGTCTAATATCTGGGCTATCTTAGGGTAAGTTTCTTTTTTAAAAATATATTTTTATTGATTTTTTTTATATAGAGGAAGGGAGAGGGAGAGAGTTGGAAACATCAATGATGAGAGAGAATCATTAATTGGCTGCCTCCTGCACACCCCTCACTAGGGATTGAGCTGGAAACCTAGGCATGTGCCCTGGCTGGGAATTGAACTGTGACCTCCTGGTTGGTTCACAGTCTAATGCTCAACCATTGAGCCATGCTGCTGGGCAGGGTAAGTTTCTACTAACTGCATTTTTTTTCTAGACTCTAGGTCCCGGGGTGCTGTTTCTTTATGAGTGAACTAGAGGCCCGGTCCATGAATTCATGCACAGGTGGGGTCCCTAAGCCAGGAGTGGAAAGAATGGACGCTGATGTGGTTCCTTGCCTCCCCCCTCCCTCCTTCCCGGTGGCAGGTGGGCAGCAGGCCTATCAGAGCCTGTCAGCCAGGGGGAGGGACAGGGCACGGGAGGTTGGCCACCAGCCCCAAGGAAGGAGCCGACCCTCGGCCCCCCTGGGAAAGGGGCCACATCCACTGCAACCCACCCCTGGTTCCCTGTCCCAGCCCAGGGACCAAAGGCCCCAGCAGGGTTGGGAGAGGCCCAAAAGGAATGGACACCAGACACTTACACCACCATTGGCACCCCGCCACTGTGTGGTTTTCCGCCTCCCCCCCTCCTCCCACCCTCACCACCATGCCACCACTGCAGGCAGGTGGTGGGCCAGTCAGGGCCTGCTGGCCCCGGTGGGGGGGTGGGGGGGGAGGGATGGGAGGGAGGGACCATGGGAGGTTGCCCAGCAGCGGGAGGTTGGCCGTGGGAGGGCACTGACCACCAGGAGGCAGCTCCTGCGTTGAGCATCTGCCCCCTGGTGGTCAGTGCGCATCATAGCGACTGGTCGTTCCCGTCATTCAGTCATAATGGTAGCTTAGGCTTTTACATATATAGATTCCTGGTCCTCAGGTCGGATCCAGTCTCAGTGCACAGTGGGTCTCAGAGTTCCAGCCCCTGCCCACCAGTATTTCCTTTCATTTCTAGTCTATATAAATTATTCGTTTTTTAACATGACTGGTCCTATCAAAAACAAGACCCATTCTATTTATACAGCATGGCCTTGTATTTGTTTT
Organism: Corynorhinus townsendii; assembly: GCA_026230045.1. Taxonomy (NCBI): domain Eukaryota; kingdom Metazoa; phylum Chordata; class Mammalia; order Chiroptera; family Vespertilionidae; genus Corynorhinus; species Corynorhinus townsendii. Next base: position 38,932,483 of record JAPDVU010000009.1, read on the forward strand.
TGCTTCTGTCCAAGAAGTGGGGCAGGAAGGCTCCAGCACCTGCTCACGCCAATGCCAGGATGAGAGCCTTTCTCTATACTCACAGCGATGAGGGAACCAGCATGGGCTTTTGGAGTTGGTGAATTGCTCTCAGTGCAGTGTTTAAGGGAAGCTTCTAGACTCTTCTATTGGGGAGGGTGTACAGGGAATTCCTACCTGCTGAGGGGCTGGAGCAGATGAACCCTACAGATTTGTTCAAACATAGACCCTATCCAACATAAAAGTGCCCAGCACAGAGATGGTGCAAGATGGATGCTTGCAAGTGAGTAATAACATACACCATTATCGTCTGCGCCAAGTGTGGCTCACCACAGCCGGGCGGCATGGCTGTCCTCTGGGTGATATTTACCTATCTTCTGCAAAGAGCTTTGGTCCCAGTACCCAGGCCTGCAAATTGCTCCCTCCATCTCAGAATAGGAAAGAAAATTTTTCTCAGCTGAAAACCACATTTGCTGGTTATGAAAATGATTCAGAGCTTTTTTTTTTTTTTTTACATTTCTGTATTGATTCCCGGCCTTCTTGTTTTATTGTACAATAATGGGCCTTGGGATGGAGAATACATTACCACATGATCACAGAGGAATCTCTTTCCAGGGAATTGCCCACGTATCCATTGCTGTGCCGGACGTGGGCTCCAGGTTAGAACCAAGGCAGTCGGTGACCAAGCAAACGTCCAGGTGCTCCCTCTCTGTGGCCAGTGCACAGAAAGCCCACATGGACCACACCTGGGGTCTGCCTTAATTTCTCACCCCCCAGGGGCCCTGCCCTGGGGAGGAGCAGGTGGGCCTCCAATCTGATTGGAGCCAGTGTGTTGGCATCATCACCACCACCCAAGGGCACTGCTGTGGGCCCCTTTGGCAGGCACCAGGAAGAAGGGGCCTTAATTGTCTCCTCATGAAACCTCACACACCCCCTCCCCCCCAACCCCCCACCCCCAGCACAACTAAATGACTGAGTAATGGCTCCATAAACGGCCATCTGATTAGCCTGATCCCAAGGGGAGGGGTACACAGACAGGCGGTGTGTGCGGGGTCCATGCACAGGGATCCCATCCATCTCTGTCACCCGAGGTGGCCATGCTCATTTGTCAGGCCTGACAGGAGCCGCTTGGTGGTGGAGAGGGAGTACCAGTGGATCTTTGTTCTGTATACACGTGGAAGACCCGTGCCCTCCCTTCACCTCCAGCAAGAGAAGTTAGTTCAGCAAAGCGGGGTGGGGGCCTCTAGGTGGAGAAGTTCTCCAGTGAGAAGTCCTCCAGACCCTCATACACTCTGATTTAGGCTGCAGAGGGCACAACTGACGTCCTGGCTGGTGTGGCTCAGATGGCTGAGTATTGTACGGGTACCGACAGGTCACAGGTTCCATTCCAGGTCAGGGCACACACTCAGGTTGCAGGTTGGCTCTCTCTCTCTCTCTCTCTCTCTCTCTCTCTCTCTCTCTAAAAGTCAATAAAAACATATTTTTTTAAAAGGGTGTCATTACCTTCTTACATCCACCCAGTCAGCCCACATCGCCTCCCTCAGCCACTGGAGCAAGGTGGGGGCAGGGAAGCTAAGAGGGAGAGGAAAGGGCAGGCAGATGCCCCCCACACCCCTTGCTCATTCTTCAAAGATGAGTACTGTGGACCCAGAGCTTCCCCTTAACTGTCCTTCCTTCACACTCCTCAATAACCACCCTCCCAGCACCCACTGCAGCAGCCAGCCCTGTGAGGATGCTGGCCTCACTGGCCCCTGGTGCAGCGATCTGATTTGCTGCTTTAATCAAGGATTATTCCTGTCCCTCTGGAAATCAGCAAAGCTGGCCTCCAGCCTCTGCCCCAGGCCTCTCTGGCCTGAGCTGCCTGAGGTCGCCCTGCATCAGCAGGAAACTGCTCTGCCCTTGTTTCTCTCCATACGAATCGCCTTGAGGAAAGGATTTCCAAGCTGGCCCAGGCTGAGCAGAGACAAGGTCAGGCCTGATCACCTGCCTCTGCACCCGGCCTCCTGCTGGGGAGCACTCAAGCAAGAGAAGAGGTTTCTCCTGATCACCCAGGTTTGCTTTGTTGGGGGGTGGAGGGGGAGGGGAACCCTGATGAAATGTGACCCAGAAGCAAAGGGATAAAAACAACCTCCAAATCACAGGGGATAATACACAGACCCTGATGCAGAGAAGAACTGAGCCTCAGTTTTCCTCACCCATAAAATGGGGACAATAATTCTTACACCCACACAACTCTTCTCAAAATCTGGGGCGCTCACCTACGAATGTGCCAGCAAAGCCACTGGGCCTGGAAAGGACCAGAGACAGGCGTGTTTCCTCCAGCAACTGGTCCAGGGTCTGGCAGGCTGGGTCACAAATGCAAGCCCCCATGCGCTTGGTTTGCTCAGGGGCCAACCCACAGATCAAAGGAGGCAGGGGACTGGCTGAATACAGGAGCCCCTGAACTGACACAGGAACTGAGTGTCCCCTGGAAGCTGACAAGTCACAGCCCCATCCTGATAGAGCCCTGACCCAGCCACAGGCCAGGACCCAACCTTGTCCCTTCACAGACAGAGCTCCGACCCTGCTCCCAGTCCTGACCTTAGACTGATGCCTGACCTTGGCCACAGGTGAGCCCTGATCCTTATTGCACACAGAATTCTGTGTCTTCCCGTTGGCCTCCCCAAACCTGCTCTGGCCCAAGGGGCCTAGATGAGCACATGGAAAGTTCTGTGAAGCCCATTTCTTGTGAGGGGGACAGAGGGGACAGACATACACATTTTAAGAACCTGGAAGTCCTTGACCCACATCCCCATGCCAGAAGTCATAGGCATTAGCACTAACCCTCCTCCTTCCCCTTTATTCCCTTCTATGCCCTCTCACAGAAATACAGATTTTACAGCTGTTTATTTATTTTCCCAATTAAAGTGAAAAAAAAACAAAAACAAAAAAACACCCAACCAGTCTCTCTAAAAGAGACAGCAGACCTGGCCTGTGGACCAGAAGTAGGAATCCTCGTGCTCTGGTGCAGTCCCATTCCTCGTTCCTCACCTTGCAAATAATATCTCCTGATGCTCCCAGAGACTTCAGGGCCACGGAGGACCCTTCGCCATTCTACGGAGGTGCCATCTGGCTGTGCTTCTCCACCAGTGCCTCCCACTTCTGCCCCACTCTGTACATGCAGGCTGACTCCATGCCTGTCTCCCTGCCTGGGAAAGTCTCTGTCTCTCTCCAGCTCCGCTGACCCAGTTCAGCATCCCAACCAGTATGCCAGGGCAAGGCTGACTGAATTCTAGGCCTTCATGGTCTCATTCTCCAACCCAGACACCTGCCCCTGAGCTGGCTGGGCTGGCTCAAGTCCTCCTGGGGTGTGGGGCTGGAAGGAAGTTCCTTTCCCATTGGTCCAAGTACAGTGAGGTCAAGTGGGGCCAAATGCAGGAACTCAAGAGACTGGAACCAAAGTTAGGTCCTGAAGCTAAGACTGGCAGCTGGATAGAAATAGAATTAAGTGAGAGCTGGCTGAGGACAAGAGGGGGGCCCAGGACATTGGCCACGGTCACCAAAAATGTGGGAGCTCCGGCATCAGCCTGGCCTCCAGTGATGCCTGTACCCCTTCCAGGCTTGGGAGTGACACGGCAACTGAACGTCACACTCAGAAGCAAGGGGGCAGGGAGGATCCCCTGCCCCAGCCCCCAGGCCTCCACTGCACTCAAAGCCGAAGCCCGTGATGGTCCACAGCCTCTATGGAGCCCAGGCCTCCATGGCACATAGAACTCGCCTGCTTCTGTGGTCCCCTCCCTCATGCCTCACCAGCCACTCTGGCCTCCTTGCTGTTTCCCAGGCATAGCAAGCCCTCCCATAGTCGGACCTGGGTTTTCCTTCAGTCTGGCTCACTCCTCCCCCTGGTGTCCACATGGCTGATTCCTTCACCTTCTTTAAGACCTCGTTTCAATATCACTTCTCCAGGAAGGCTCTACTGACCATCATACGCCAATTGCAAGCCAAGAGCACCCTCCCCGACCCCTAGGCACTCCCAATCCCCTTTAGGCTGCTCCACTCTCTTTTTTCCCCAGAGCACCTGTCCTTCCAGCACACGGCATGGTTGATTGATTAGCTTTATTAGTTGTCTAACTCCTCCAACAGAAGCTAAGCTCATGAGAGCAGGAAGCTTTTTCACTGACATATCCAAGTGCCTGGCACATGGCTGGCATTTCATAAATATGTGTTGAATGGATGAACCAGCATGGGCTCTGGAGTCCAACAAACTTAGGTTGAAATACTATCTCTGGTTTGTCCACTTCTTGCCTCCACACTTTACTAGTATTTTCCACCTGAGTTGTTGTGAGGATCCAGGGAGATGATGCATATGGTAGCCCTTGTTGCTGTGATGGTTGTGTATTAGCACTCACAGTCAGCATGCCCTGCAGAAGCAGCCACATCCACAGCCTCCAACCAGCTCTCCTCCGAGGAGGCCCTGGGGATCAGCTGGCTTCCCCACCCAGAGGGGCATCTGTGGGGCCATGAAAGGCCTCCGGGAAGGAAGAGGAATGTTGCGACATCACAGGCTGCAATTCCAGTGCAGAGTTAGATTCTCAGGCTGCTATTCAGGAGCACAGTTTCCACATGAGTGGACTCTTAACAGAGAGGAAATGATTTTAATCAGCTGGGGGAACAGGACGGCCATCCATCTCCCATTGTGTAAGGAAGAATTAATCTTGGGAGTGGGCCGATGGGCTGCAGAGAGCGAAAGCCGGGGCAGATTTAAATGATAAAGAGAGAATGCTTCATAAAATAACTGAACAAGGGGGCATGCAAGCCCAGACAGTGCAGGTCTTAATAATTCTGTGTGTGCCCTTCTCGGCAGTTGGAACAGGGGTAATGGTAAAAATCTGACAGTGTTTACAGATTACAAAACACTTCCGTCCCCATCGTCTCATTCAATTCTCATATAAGCCGCCTGAGGTCAGCATTACTCACCTGCCCGTTGATGGAGAGACCAGACTACCTCATGCCCTGCAGCCATGGCCTCCACAGGACAGGGCCTTTATGTCTCTGTGCCTCTTTCTAACCTTTTTACTGATGAACAAGCTACAAGGAGAAACATGCCTGATGGGGCTCAGAAAATGCCGCCCGAAATCTGTCATTTTGTCATATTTTCAGCTAAAGGAGCTCAGGCAAATGGCAGAAGCAGAAAGGTCACTCTGACCTCCTCACCCTCGTCCTTCCCTGAAACAGGTCCTTAGACCCTCCTAGGAGAAATGCCTTCCCTACACCTAGAGGAGAGGTGCGCCCTCATCCTTGCAAAAGGTCACCAAGAAGAATCCAAACAAACAGCGTCACTCAGTTTCCCCATCACACCAACCTCATGCCCAGAACCTACCACATTCTTCCACCACTGTCCACTCTTCATCTCACCAGCATAGACCACTCCAGTCTGTTTCTTTGAGTCTTCCTTTCCTCATGAAGGCTCCTGTGTCACAGATATTAAATACATTTGCATGCTTTTCTCCTGGGAACCTGTCTTTGTCAGTGTCATTTTCAGACCTAGCCCAAGACTCTAAGAGGGTTGAAGAGACCTTTTCCTCTCCTACATGCCCACATGTGTGATGGATTTGCACTAATGGAACACAGCCTCGTCAGGAAATAGAACATTGCCAGCAAACCCTCATATTTCTTCTTAACCACCCTCCTTTTTCCCCAGGGTAACCTGAGCCCTGTCATCATGGATTAGTTCTGCCTGTGTTTTATTGGTTTATAAACATAATCATTCAGGATGCATTCTCTTCCTCAACGTTATGTTTGGTACATGTAGTTTGAGTTCATTCATTTCCATTACTGTATATTCCATTGTCTGGATGTCACAAGATCAATCTGTCCTTTGCACTATTGATGGACATTTAAGCTGTTAAAGTGGTTACACATCTAGGAGTGGGATTTCTGTGTCATGGCATGTGCACTATGTTTAAATGTACTTTTCCAAACAGTTTGGAAACCAGCCTTCCACAGTGACTGTACACGTTTACACTCCAACCAGAGAATAAGCGTTTCAGTCGCTCTGTCTTCATCAACACCTTGTATTGTCAGTTTCTTCAATTTCAGTCTTTCAGTCTTTTGGGTGGGTAGGTAATAGCACCTCAGTGTGGTTTTGATATGCATTTCTCTGACTAATAAGGAAGGCACCGTTTTTGCTTTGTTTTTCTCATGTTTATTGGCCATTGGGACAGCTTCTTTTGTCAAGCAGGGGTTCAAATATTATGCCCATTTAAAAAAGGTTTTTATTTCCCTATCGATTTGCATGAGTTGTTTATATATTCTGAAAATGAATCTGTTGTTAGAAACATCAATTACAGAGAAGATTGAGAAGGTTTATTTTTTCTGCATGGTAAGAGAATTGTCTTACAAAATTCTACCTTTATCATAAACCAAATTCTCAGGTGTACTTGGGCCTATTTCCGGATTCTCTATTATTTTCATCCACCTGCCGACTTCTTCTCTGGTATCAAACTGCTTTAATTTCTGTGTTTCAGATGTTTTTAGTGTCTGATTAGGGTGACCCCACTTCAGTAGTCTTTTTTTCTCAAAAAATTTCCAGTTATTTTTGTAGCTGTGTGGTTTTTTTTTTTTTTTTTCAAGATAAACTTTGGTTTTATTCCATCAGATTAAAAAAAATCTAAATTTTCATTGGAACTTCATTTATCCATTCACTTTGAAATCATGCTCCTCTCTATGGTGAGGAATATTACTACCCAACACAGGGACTGGCTTCTCACTCGAAGCAGACTTCTGTGTGTCTCTCAATGGGGGTCAGAAGTCTTCTTCATAAGGACACTGATCAGTTCAAGGTAAGTTTTACTCCCATGTTTTGCACTTTTCTATATTTTCCATAATGTTTTCCAATGGGCTGTTTTTAGCATAGAGCCAAACCCTGGGTCTTGAATCTTTATGTTGGAATCCACCACGTTACTGAATTCTCCCATTGCTTCTAACAGTTTTCCAGTCTGCGCGCTTACAATGCACACCTATGTAGTCTCATCATTTGTGAATGACACTTGGCCTCCTCTTTGGAGTATTTTTGTCTCTTGCCTGATCTCATTGACTTGTGCTATGAGAACAATGTTAACTACACTTGGAGTTTACCCACAAGGCCTTGGGCAGAATTGTGGGCATAAATTAGTGAGACTGAGAGGGTAAAGGTGGGGGGCTCTCAACTTCTGCATTATTGACTTCTTGAGCTAGATCATTCCTTATTGTGTGCTGGGGGTTCCCTGTACATTGTAAGATGTTTAGGAGCATCCCTGACCTTCACCTCAATTGTGACAAGCATATATGTCTTCAAACATTGCCAGATGTCCCCTGAGAGGAAAAATCATCGTGAGTTGAGAAGCACTTCTTTGAGGGAGTGTACCTGGATCCCCTGACTCTGGAGCTGATTGTGAGCTAATCTCTTGCAGGCATCTATCTGTTCTGGTCTCTTCAGAATCCCAGGGCTGTCAGGCCCTCTCAACCTCATCTCTATTCCACCTCTCCTTGACCTCCTACTCCTAGAAATCCAGGATTTTTCCCAGGCTGTCTTTTGCACGTTACAGTTTTCATATTATATGCCTGGGTTTAGTGAGAACACTTGCACATTTTCACCACGAGTTTGATTTGAGTTCAACTTCTTAAATGATGTTAAGAAAATATCAGTCTGAATCAGTCAGAGAGTTTTCATTTCCAAGTCATAGAAAACCCATTCAAATTGTTTTGAATAACAAAGAGAATGTATCAGCTGTCATAAAAATAGCTCAGCGACTATAGGAGCTTCAGGTGCACCTGGTCAGGGCTCTGGTTTCACTTCTCTATGGCCCTTGGAGCTCCCCCCTCCCCACTCCCCATCTGCACAATGGGTTTGTTGCCTGGCTGACACAGAGAGCTAGAGCCAGAGCCACCCTGAGAAAGCAAAGCAGTCTGGCCACAGAGCAGACAGCTGCACCTAGAAAGTCACAGCACTCCCATCAGATAAGGATGAAGGAGCCAGGGAGGTGGACAAAGAGGCTGTGCCCAAGAAACAAAAGAGTTGTAAGGGAAGGACCCAGCAGAGGAGCCTGTTAAGAAATTGGGAAAGTGCTCATAATGCATACAGTTCACTTCCACTGCATCCCAGGCAGAAGACATCTCAGATGGGGCTAGTCAGGTACGATTTTCTCACACCCAATTCCTTCTCCTTCCCCTCACGTTCAATCCAAGTTGGGCTGCAGCTGGGTACAAAGGAAAGTGTCAGAAACACTTTTTATTACTTAAGAATGGGTCTGTGGTCTGAAGTGATTACATACAATTTTAACTACCTGAGAGTTATCAGAAAAGTAATGAGTCTGCTTTAGTATTCATTGGATATCAAAGAAAGGCCAACCCAAAAAAGGAGATTACAGGAACTATAAAAAAGAGAGAGAGAGAGAGAGAGAAAGAAAGGTTCTAAGTAAATGAGTCCTTCTTGTTCAACACAACTGGTTGTACTTGTTTGGTTATGTAAGGGTTTTAAAAGTAAATTCTTCTCCAAACGGTATTTCTCAGCATTAACATTTAGTATTTTCATTCTCACACATTTTTATGTTCCAGATATTCTTTAATTCCAGGTTTAATTTATTCTTTGACCCAGGAGTTATCTGTGGGAGAGTTTTTCTTTAATTTCCAGCTGGTTGATTTGCGAGGGATGCTATTGTCTTGATTTTAAGTTTTATTGTGAATTAGATAATGTGAATTAGATAATGGGGACATAATTTATATGAGGATTAGGTTCTAAGGATCGTGTGATGGGAAAAATGACATAGTCTGATTCTCCTACATTTTTGCTTTGATGTATTTTGTTTCCTCTCCTCTGGAAACCTTGAATATCTTTTCTCTAAGTCTCATGATTTGAAATGTCACAATGGTCTGTGTTAATGTCAGTCTTTTGCCATTTATTATGCTGGTCCCTTAGATACTTTTGTCCCTCATTTCTGATGAATTTTCTTATATGTTATTTCTTTCATAAACTTCTCCCCCCTTTCTCTGTCCATCTGGAATTTATACTAGATACTGGACCACATGGATTGATCCCCTAGCACTGCTATTCTCTCATCTTTCTCTCACTTTTTCTTTGTGTTTTCCTTTCTTGGAGATTTATTCCTAATTTAGCCTCTTATCCTTCTACTCATTTGGAAAACAGACATCAGCAATTGGAAAACAGTATGCTAAGTAAAAGAATCCGACTCAGAAAGGTGCATATTGTAAGATCCCATTTATATGAACTGTTCGGAATAGGAAAACCCACAGAAACAAAAAGCAGGTCAGGGTCATCAGGGTCTGTGGATGAGATGGGGGGTGCTGTTTAATGGGTACAGGGTCTCCTTTGAGGGTGAAGACAATGTCTTGGAACTAGATAGAGGTTGTGGTTGTACAACATTTTAAATGTACTGAGTGCCACTGAATTGTATGCTTTAAAATGGTTACTTTTATATTATGTGAATTTCACTGAAAAAAATTTTTTATTGATTTCAGAGACGAAGGAAGAGGGAGAGAGAGATAGAAACATCAAAGATGAGAGAGAATCATTGATTGGCTGCCTGCATGCCCCCTACTGGGGATGGGGCCCCCAAGTCCCCATATGTGCCCTCACTGGAAATTGAAACTGTGATTTCCTGGTTCATGGGTCAACTCTTCACCATTGACCCACACTGCCCAGGCCACCTAAATTTTGAAATATAAAGTAAATTTTTATAAAAAGCAAGTGAAGAAAAAAAGAAGGAAACCAGCAATCATGCTTTACATCGCCCAAATCTCTGTCTGATTCCCTTAATTTTGTTTTCTATAACATTCATTTCACTTTGTTTCATGAATGCAATATTCTCTCAAATACCTCAAAAGACACTCATTAAACTTTTATATTCCCTTTTGTTGCCCATATTACCTCAGTTTTCTCTAAAGTTATTTTTATATATGTATTTATTTTTATCTCTTCTGTGGTAGTTTTAAAATATGCTCACAAATTATTTGATACTCCTTCCTTCAAGAAGTGAAGCCCAATTTCCCTCCCTATGAGTGTGGGCTGGACTCAGTGCCTGATTTCTAATGATAGAAGAAAATGGAAATGAAGGTTTCCTCCTTGCTCTCTCTCTTGGATCAATAAACTCAGGGAAGCCAGCTGCCATATTCATCAGAATGGATATCCTGTAGAGATGTCCCTGAGGTCGGAACTGAAGCCTCCAGCCAACAGCCAGAGGGAAACTGAGGTCTCTTGCCTGCAGCCCTGAGAACCAGCCATCTTGGAAGTAGGTTCTCCTGCCTTCAGACATGCACTTCATAAGAGATCTTGAGTGAGTACCACCCAGCCAAGCCACTCTCAAATACCTGACCCATAAAAACTGGGAGAAAGCAATGATTGTTGCCTTACGCTGCTAATGTGGGGGGTCATTTGTTACTTAGCAACAGGTAATTCATACAGAGGATTCCCTCAAATGTTTAGTTATACTTTGCGTGGAATTTTTTTCTCAAGATGAGGACATTTACAGTTTCCAGAAGCTCTGAATATGTGGGCAGGGCTTATCCACTGGTGGGTGCTGCTTCAGCATGTTTAAGTAGGGAGGTAGCCATCACAATGGCAAGTTCCTTAATGATAGAAAAAGCAGGTGGTCTTCTCTGAAGCCTCTCAATATAATGACAAGGGACACTGATCTGTTTTCCCAGAGAAGGGGGTGGTGCCTGACTACCAGAAGATACGTGGAGGGAAGAGGAGAAAGGAGTTACCTGTGTGAATGTTGAATTGATCCCTGCTTTCAACCTGTTGTCTCAGTTACCTAGGGTTTCAGGATGCCAAATTTCTCGGGTTCTAGAAGGAAAATGAGGGTCTTCTTCACCTGAATCCTCCTCCACCTTAGCTCTCCCTCATGGTTTCCTCCTCCTGCACTGTCCATCTCTGTTTTTCTACTTAAAGGGATTTGCTAAGGTCTCCTCTCCACTGCCTTGGCTTCACCCACTCTCTGTGCCATAGTTGATTATGCTTTCTTTTTCTCTTGCTGTCATTTCAGTAAGTCTCTGGCGGAAGATAATGTAATGTCTAGTCATTTTAACCACAAGTCCCTCCCTTTAACTCTTAATTTTTGTATCACTTAATTTTTAATCCATCTTTTATATACAATTTGCCCTGTTCATTTTATTTGAATAATAGATACTAGTATATCTGATCTTACTTTACACTCATTTTTGTTGCTTTAAATCCTTCATTGATGCCCATTATTTCCCACAAAGATTGTCCTGTTTGTTTTATTTGAGTCTGAGTTTTCCTTCTTGTGAATTGAAAATTCACACCAATTGTTAACAGACACAAAGTCTGTCCTAATCGTCTAGTAATTGTTGTTATTACTTTACTTGATCTGAAACAGGAGTCGCCAACTTTTTCTTACTTTTAAAGGGGCCGATAGTAAATATTTTAGTCTCTGAAGGCCATATGGTCTCTGTCACAACTCCTGGCTTCTGCTGTGATAGCATGAAAGCAGTCACAGACAATATGTAAATTAAGGAGTATGACTGTCTTCCAATAGAAATTTATTTACAAAAACAGGTGGTTAACAAAAAAAAGAGCAGGTGGCAAATTGAATCTGGCCCAGAGGCCTTCATTTGCCTACTTCTCTCTAAAAGACGAGAAAATTGCCACATATTTTCCCCCATGTTTTCTTTGCCTTTTATCTCTCTACTAGAGGCCCATTGCACAATATTTGTGCAAGAATAGGCCTTCCTTCCCCTGGCTTCGCTCCCAGCCACCCGGGAGTCTGCGAGTCCCCGCTCCCCGGGCCACCTGGGAGCCATCAAGTCCCCACTCCCAGCTGCAGCACCGCTCCTGTAGCTCCCTCCATGTCCCTCATAGCAGGCATCCGGCCCCACCCCGCCGCTCCGTGCCTGCATATGCAAATTAACCAGCCATCTTTGTTGGGTTAATTTGCATACTCATTCCTGATTAGCTGTGGGTGTAGCGGCGGTACGGTCAATTTACATGTTTGTCTATTATTAGGTAAGATAGCTTTATTTTTAGGTGTTGTTGGGGTTTTTTTGGTGGTTTATTTTATAATATCAAAAAATATAATGAACTGCAAAAGACAATGTCAAGTGAATGAGACAAGGTACAGTCTGGGAAAAGATACTTGCAAAGGACACATCTGATAAAGAACAGTTATCCAAAGTATATGAAGAACTCTTAAGATTCAACAGTAAGAAAACAAACAACCTGATTGAAAAATGGGCCAGAGACCTTAACAGACACCTCACCAATGAAGATATACAGATGGCCAACAAACATATGAAAAGGTGCTCCGTAACATGTGTCACCAAAGGGATGCGAGTTAAAGCAACAATGAGATAGCACTGCATACCTACTGGAATGGCCAAAATCTGAAACACTGACAACACCAAACACTGGTGAGGCTGAGAAGCAACAGGAACTCTCCTTCATTGCTGGTGGGAATGCAAAATGGTACAGCCACCTTGGAAGACAGTTTGGTGGTTTCTTACAAAACTAAACATACTCTTAGCATACCTCTTGTGCTCCTTGGCATTTACCCAAAGGAGTTAAAACTTACATCCATACAAAAACCTGCACATGGATGTTTATAGAAGCTTTATTCTTACTTAGATTTTAGCTCAAAGATTCAGTCTCTGTGGGAAAGAAACTGAAAGAGGACTTGGACAGAAGCAGAGAGACCAGTTAGGAGAGCATTCAGTATTCCAGGAAAGAGGTGATAGTGGCTTGGACTGGGGATGGTAACAGTGGGTGGTAGGAATGGGCCAGAACTGGATTTATTTTGACGATAGAGACCACAAAGCTTGCAAACGGGTTGGGGTATAGGGTGAGGAAGAAAGGAGTGAAGGCATGAGATGGCAGAGAGCAATGTGAAGAGTAAAGGGAAAAAACCTCTTTGTTCCACCTAAGAAAACACTGTCCAAGAGTAAAACCTCCTGATGATAGGCTGAGCTATCTATAAGGTAAGGAGAGCCCTTTCGCTAGAGGTGTTCAAGCCAAAGTCAGAGCTGTGGTTATCTGACATCAAGAAAGAAGCAGAGCCCTAGCCGGTTTGGCTCTGTGGGTACAGTGTTGGCCAGTGGATGGAAGGATCCCGGTTAGATTCTCGTCAAGGGCACGTACCTCGGTTGCAAGCTCGATCCCTGATCCTGGTCAGGGCACATGCAGGAGGCAACCAGTCATTGTGTCTCTCTCCATCCCTTTCACTCTCTAAAAATCAATGGAAAAATATCCTTGGGTGAGGATTAATAATAAAAAAGAAAGAAGTTGGAAGAAGGTTGAAGAAAATCAAGATGTGGCAGAGACAGAGTAAGTGGGTGACTGAAGAGATCAGAGCCTCAGGGACTTCAGTTGCTTTTCTCAAAGTTCCTGCAGCCTAGGCTACCCCTCATTCTTTGGGGGTTTCACTGAAGGAAAGGGCATATGGAAAAATCCCACAAGCTGTCCAAATGCCATAGAACACGTGAGCCAGGGGGCCCCAGGGGCCAGTTAAACCAGCATCCTCCTGTCTCCAGTGGGGAGATGGAGGTGCAGAGAGGGCCTGGGTGTGTGTGCTCAGGGCACCCTGCAGGTTGTTTAGAGCTGACTCCAGGCCACCTCCTCAGCACAGCACCTCCCAGACCCTACCAGCCCTGCACCACCTGGCATTTCTGTTTTCCTCCAAATATGAAAACAAACTCCACAGGGCTGCCACCCTGCCTGGAGAAAGGGAGCAGCAACATCAAGAGTCAGAATAAAAAGGTGATTGCTATTTCAGTCTGGCTCTCTCCTTCCTCTTTGTATCTCTCACACACACACACACACACATACACACACACACCATCGCTTTTCAGGAAGAAATTAATGACTCCTGGGCTGCTGATTATTCTTTTACTCCGATGACAAAAAAGCACTCATGATCACTCTAGTTTCGTAGAAAACCAATACTTGTTTGAAGGTGGTATTTGTTTGGAGATCATGCAATGTCCACCGGTGCCCGGACACCACCCCGGCCCGAGGTGAGAGCAGAATGCACCCCACTTCATATTTCATCCCAGGGAAATGCCCGCCTGTAATGAAAACAATCATGCCCATCGCCGCGCCAAGGCGAGGGAGCCGGAGCATTTCCAGAGGAAACCCAGGGAAGAGCCAATCAATGAAATCCATCAGACTCAGTTCATTCTCCAAGCGTTTTCTGTGCTCATTTATCCCGGGCCCGGGAGTGATTATGTCAGGGTCTTTTTCCCAAGGACTCTGGGAAAATAAAACAACTTTCCAGCCCAATTCTCTTTCACGAAAGGTTTGGGTTCTTTAAATGAGTGGTTGCTGTTCATTTTGTCCTCGCGGCAGCCTAGGGGCCATTCAGGATGAGTTTATCACGAGCAACAGGTGTGTCTTAAGGCGGCAGAGGCTCATCGTCAGCTTCTGGCTGCGGGAAGCTGAGGGACAGTTATCAGAGGAGGCTGCTACTCTGGTCTCTTGGAGAACCATGACCAACAGCTGGTTTCCTGTCTCCAAGTCCTGGAAGCAAATGCATTGGAAAAAAAAAAAAAAAAGGTTTTTTTGAAATAAACCTAGACTTGCATGCAGTTGTAAGAAATAATGCAGAGAGCCCTGTCCACTTTGCTCAATTTTCCCCAATGATAACATTTTGCAAAACTATATTCTAACATCACAGCCAGGATATGGACATGATGCAATCCACCAGTTCTGTTCAGATTCCCTCAGTCTTGCTTGGACTTATTTATTGTGTGTATTACATTCCATATGATTTTATCACCTTGCAGGTCCATGCAGACAACTCCCCAGTCAAGTTACTGACCAGCATCTTCCTCTTATTCCCTTTTTCAAACCACACTCACCTCCTTCCATGCACCGAGCCAGGCCCCGTGACTCTGCCTGGAAATGGCAGGGCCTCACCCAACTGGAGAGTAAGAGGCAGGTGGGGGACAGCTGGGCATCTCAACCCCACCCCTAACCCTTAACAACCACTAGTCTGTTCTCCATGTCTATACTTTTGTCATTTTAGAAAAGGTCAGGTAAAGGAATCCATATGGTTTCTTTCAGGGAGTGGCTTTTCCCCTTCAGCATACTTCTCTGGCGATTCATCCGAGTTATGGCGTGCATCATGCTCACTCCTTTTCATTGCTGAGTAGTCCACGGTGGGAATGTACCAGATGTTAAACCATTGACCTGTCGAAGGACATCTGGGATGATTCCAGTGTTTGACTATGACAAATAAAGCAGCCACGAACATGTTTGCCCAGATTTTGTGTGAACACCACTTTGCATTTCTCCGGCAGAAACTCTTAGGAGTGCAATTTGCTGGGCTGTATGGCAGTTCCTAAGAAAATGCCTAACACTGTGTTTTTTTCACTCCCCAGCCCTGCACTGGGCACTTTTCCTTCCTCTACTCTCAAGTAGCACCAGCCTGGGACAGATGAAATAAGAAAGCCACAGAGAACCCCCAGGGCTGGTAACTTCTGTCAACCACTCCAGTCTTCAGACTAATTGGGAGGACCACCAGCAGAGAATTTCTAAAAGGAAAGAGGGGCCCTAGTTGGTTTGGCTCAGTGGGTAGAGCATTGGCCTGCAGACTGAAGGGTCCCAGGTTTGATTCTAGTCAAGGGCACATGCCCAGGTTGCAGGTTCAATCCCCAGTAGGGGGCGTGCAGGAGGCAGCCAATCAATGATTCTCTCTCATCATTGATGTTTCTATCTCTCTCTCCCTCTCCCTTCCTCTCTGAAATCAATAAAAATATATTTTTAAAAATAAAATAAAAGGAAAGAGGGAATACTGGGTTATTACTAATAAAAGTTTCCTCTTCCTTGTAGGGCTGAGGAGCCTCTATCTCACCACAGAATAAGCTACGTGCCAGGGAACATTCCCACCAGCAAAGTAGGCATGATCCAGTTCTCACCAGCATTCTTATCACTACTTTTCATTTTAGCCATTCTGATCGGTGTGTGGTAATATCTTGTGTGGTTTTCATTTCTCTAGTCGCTGATGGTGTTGAATATTTTTTGTAGGTTTATCTCCTCCAATGAAATGTCTCTTCATATGTTGAGCCCATTTTCTACTTGGATTGTTGGCTTTTTCACTCTTGCCCTCTGCTCTTTACACTCTGACTCCACAAGTAAATTCCACAGTGAGCACAAACCACTGCGTGGGCTGTTTGTAGGGGGTGGCTCCTCGGGCTTCCCCTTCCCCTCTGTTCCCTGTGCGTCAGGGTGGGGAATGCTGCCATGAGCCTCAGGGGAACAAGTGTGACCCCAGATCCGCCAAGACCTAGTGTGCAAGCAGGGCCATTTCGTCCCCTTTCTTTTCCGTCTGTAAATGGGGATGCTGGGCTTGATCTCTGGCATCCTCATCTGTTTCCTCTCGTCCCTGTCTCTGGGTTTGGCACGGCACTGACATTTCTGCAAGAGGGAAGTCGCTGTTTGGGGCTTCCCAGAACAATTCTCCCTTCTCACAGTTAATGATACCATTTTTCAGGCAGTGTCCACTGTCCCCCACACCTCCTGAGTGTCTCAGAGAAAGCCAGCTCTATCCCTGCTCCCATTCCCTTCCCACCAGGGCCTCGTGGCCAGCCCTAAGCAAATCCATGTGCCTTCAGCCCTTTGGAGGTTGTCACCTAAGTTGGCCTCACCAGCTGAAGGTTGTGGGCAAAAATATTCTCTTCGCCAGGTAACGGGCAACCATGGGGAGCCTTTGTGATCCCAGGGTCACAGGGACCTGGAATGGAGGGTCTCCCATCCCAGGAGCCAGGGTTTTTAGGAGGAGCTGGAAAGAGCCTTGCACTTGGGTTCCCTATGGGAGCTGGAGCCACCGGGGGATCCAAACCACAGAGGAGACGTGGTTGCCAGTGATGCTTCAGCAGTGCAAAGTGAAGGCAGATACCTGGCTTCTCCCCAACTTCCACCCTGTCTCCCACCAATCACTGGTGAGAAGTGGCCAATGGCCAAATCAAAGTGGAAGCCAGTTGGCTAGAGAGCCTGGAAAATACTGTTTGAAGATGCCAATCAATCCTACACCCCACTCCACCCCATGATAAAGGAAAGGCAAGAGGAAGGACAGGGGATAAATGTGAAGGTAAACAGGTTTCCCCGATCAGATCCCTGATCAGAAAGACTAACCACTGGTCCTGCCACTAGTATTAAAATCTCTGATTCGGATGATTACAATTCAAATCTATAGGAACATGTTTGTATTTGGACAATCCTCATGAAATTACCGAGTGTTTTTAGGTCACACTATCCAATAGGGCTCGAAGTTGTAAAGTCACAGGATCCCTTTGGGAGTAGACATCAGAAACTGTCAGGGACGATTGCCTCAGGTGACAGGAGCCGGAAGTGGGAATGACAGTCTCCACTCTGGCCCTTTTTGAGTTGTGCAACTCCATGTTCCCATTTGAGAAAAATAGAGCTATAGGTAAGTAAGGCCTACAGCCCAGAGCACTGATACAAAGATTTTGCTTTTGAAGTCAGCCTCTAGTAGCCATGCTGTATGTGTGTATGTGTGTGTGTCACGTCTGAGGGCAGACATCATGTGACAGGTGCCCTCGCACCCCTCAGATCAGGGACACTCACACTCAGCTCCCATCCCTTGGGTGTGGGCTGATCCTTCTCCCCATCAACCCGCTAGTGCTTTCCACAGAGTCCATCGTCAGGATTTCAACCAGGGTTCAGGAGAGAGGGCACTAGCTGACGTGGTGGGGAAGAAGTCAGGAGGGGAAAGAGGGGCAGCCGGGCCCAGCCTAGGCCTCCCTAGGCTTATCGCCATGGATAGTCAACTCCTGTTTCTGGGAGATAAGTAAGGGGTGCCTTTGGGAGAGCCCAGCCAGACCCACCTGGAGGCTCACAGAGAGCTTCCACCAGATCCTTCCTGCACATGAGCAGGAAGGGCTGAGGATCAGCACACGAGACTTTAGCACGGACCCGCTGCTGGGAGGATGGCTGTAAGAAGGGGCCTCCTCTCTCTGAGGTCCTTGTAAGATGAGGGGCCGAGCCAGGTACTAGAACTCTGCCTGGAAATGGCAGGGCCTCGCCCAAAGGAAGAGTAAGGAGCAGGTGGGGCACAACTGGGCATCTCACAAGATAGAGCCTGACCCCTGGGTTTGGTGAGGTCTCATTGGCAGGACAGGGTCTCCCCAAGTTAGATTTTCAGGATTCACACCCCCAAGGTACATTGTGTTCCAGTAGTGGGCCTGCCATTCCACTCTGCTCCTGACTCAGGGAAATAAGTGACCCTTGCACTTCCTCCTCCCTTGGAGAGACCACGTGGGTGATGGGTCTTGCCTGGTACAAGCACACAGTGGTCAGTCTACCCCAAGGACACTCGGGGCCAAGCCCGGGGCAGCTGCACCTGCTGCTTCTGCTGTCAATCCCAAGGTCCCCTGTCCCCCTCACTGGCAGCCTCCGCTGGTCTCCTAGCTGCTCTGCGTGGGCTTCCAGAAAAGACTATTTATGCCAAAGAAGAGAGAGCCCAAGAACTTTCACCTCAGGCAGCAGGAAGGATGAGGCCTAAAGAAGTGCCCCCTGGGGTCAAGGGCAGGAGAGGAGCTGGTGAGATCAGGTTCACCATCAATAGCAGAGGTGGGTCAAGGTGGCATCCAGGTGGCATCCAGGTGGCTGCGGCAAGCCTTGGGGCTGCGGACAGTAGGTCTGGCAGGCAGAGTCTCCACACAGTGGCTCTTAATCAAGGAACACAACAGTTCACCTGGAAACCTCCTTCATCAGATCGCCAGGTCCAGACAGCTCTGGGTGGACCAGGGAATGCCTGTTGCAAGGGCCTCTGTGGCAGGGACTCTGCTCCTGCCTCCACCCTGACCTCCAGAGAGGCCTGTGGTGGTGACTGTGCACATGGCAAAGAACCTCTGTGACCTTCAAGTCTAGGTCCCACCTCAATGACTTCATGCAGCCCGAATTGCTTCCTTAGAAACCCCATTTCTAAATCCAATCACACTGGTGTTAAGGCTTTAACATATTAATTGGAGGGGACACACATTTAGTCCACAGCAGCTAGTTTGGGCTTGATGGTGAGATTAGCCAAATCCAGAAGGCCGCCTGCCCCACCCCCGCTCCTTCCCCAGAGATCATTCTGGAAAACAAGACATATCTTCTTCCTGCAGAGAGAGGCGCAATATTGAAATTGCTCCCCTAATCTTTATGCGATTGCCTTCTCCCTGATAGAAATATTGCCTCTTGCTGAGTATTTATTGTCTGCTTCTCTCCAAAGTATTGACTTTATGTAACAGTTTGATATACATCAAATCTTTTACGGATTTAATAAACTCCTCTGGTCAGCCTTCTGTTGTGAACACAATGAGATTTATGGTTGTCTTAGTGTAAAACCCTTTTTCCTTGAAATTTTCTACTTCCAGATATCAAAAGATAAGAAGGGAAGCATTTATCATCTTGGAAATCATACCCCATGTCTGCCTGCTGGGTATTAGTCAGGAATGACGAGTGGTTAAAGGACTAAAATATGACAAATGCCTGACTGTGGAACAGCTGAGGCTGGGAGAAAAGTGGGTTTTAAAAAAAATTCCTCCTCTTTCCCTCAAAAAAGATTTTTTGTCATAATTAATCATGAGAGTATCTGGGGCAGAGAGCAGCCTAATTTGAGTTGGATACATAACTTCGGGTGGACTCATCTGAAAGGTTAACAAATTGATTCAAGTCAGGACACATTTAGCAGGTGCTTATTTCATGCCAGGTAAGTGCTGAGCACCTACAGACAGAGGCCACGGTGCTGGGAGGTGTGGGTGCAGGGGCGGGGCAGGAGGGCATGGGCCTAGGGAAGCAGGAGGGCATGGGCCCAGGGGGGCAGGAGGGCAGCCAGGTGTGAATAGCTCTTCCTTTGGGTCTTCCTGCTCCTTTCATGTCCACCTCTGAGGCTCTTAACTCAGGTATATAATCACCTACTCCTCTCTCTCTTTCTCTTTCTTTCTTCTCTCCTCCCCCAACCCCTCTCTCTCAGACTGAATTGGAGCAGGAGACCAACAAACCACTTTGGTGCCTAGAGAAGGCAAGATCGAACAAGTATTTGCCAAGTGAATAAACAAGTGAGTAAGTGAATGAATGAATGGGTAATGAATGGATAATGAATAAGTGAATGGATAATGAATGAACGAATGAATCTGGCCTAGATTGTTTGGAGGAGGTAAAGACCAGAACAGGAAGACCATCCAGGAATTGACTGAACTATAAGGGAATTTAGAATTCTCCTTGATCTCCTAAGAAATTTCCTGAGGAAATCATAACCTTAACCTTATGAGGAGTCTGAGAGGCTCAGGAGGGAGAAGCCTCTTAAAGGGTCTGGGTGCTTCTCCGAAGAACTTATGGAAAGTGGAGAAGAAATAGGAAGGGGGTTTATTGAGTCTCAGAGACTCCCATTACAATTAAAAGCAGTGAGAAAGCGGGTTCCCACACCCAATTGTCTTTCTCACAGTAGCAGTGTCAGTCTTTTTTAAGAGCCTGTTAGTTCTGTAATTCAGTGCGATGAGCACAGAGGGATCCACAGAGCCAGCGTGGGGTTCCTCTGTCCGCATTGACTACCTGTCATCTGCCATGAGTGTTAGGGTGGCTTTCTGCTTGAACACCAGAAATACCCCCAAATTAAAAAGTTTTTGTAGTCACTTTAGTACATTAGAAAAGTGCTTGCACATCAGTTAGCAAAAATGGGGTCTGTGACACTGTATGTTGTGATTTGAATTACAGCTAAAAATAAGCGGACTCTTCGGAAGGGCCCGCGGAAGCCAAGTCCTGGACAGAGAGATGGCTCGGGTGGCTCTGCTGAGCGGGTGCAGCTGCTCTCCGTACAGAGTGATTTATTAACGTGGCCCCAAATCCGCTGAGCAATGCACCTGTGCACAGTGATAAATGGCCAGTTTGGCCTGCCCTAGCTCTCTCCCCGCTCAAAGGCATTCTGCAGACTCCATCGTGTCCTGTGTTTAATTAGGACCTCCAGCAGGACAGACTTTTAAATATATATATATATCCCTATTGATTTCAGAAAGGAAGGGACAGGGAGAGAGAGAAAGAAACATCAATGATGACAGAATCATAGATCAGCTGCCTCCTGCACAATCAAATTGAGCCTGCAACCCAGGCATGTGCCCTGGCCAAGAATCAAACCATGGCCTCCTGGTTCCTAGGTCGACGTTCAACCACTGAGCTACACTAGCCAGGCAGGACAGACTTTATAGAGAAGGGGTGCTCCGCAGCACAGGTGCTGGCAGGCAGGACTTCTGTGTCATAAGTGGGATCCAGCAGCAGGAGAGACACAAGGAACTTGTAGGGCCTGTTTTCTGCACCCAAAGGCCTCCCCTCTCCATGTTCTTACCGTGTTCTTTTCCTCACAAAAATTCTGGAGCTGCAGGAGCCTGATGTGGGGAAGAGCAGGGAGCCAGACCAGCCCTGCCTCTGCCTCTGCCCCCGGGGTCTGTCTCTGGCTGAAACCCTGGGGCTCAGCTTCACGAATTTGTTCATCTATTCAGGGGTCCTCAAACTACGGCCCACAGGCCACATGCGGTCCGCCAAGGACATTTATCCGGCCCGCCGGGTGCCGCTGCCTGTCCTGCTTAGCAGCCGACTCGTCCCGGGCCCGCAGTGCGCATAGAAATTTGTTCATAGTTTTTTTTTTTTGTTTTTTTTTAACTGTAATCCGGCCCTCCAACGGTCTGAGGGACAGTGAACTGGCCCCCTGTTTAAAAAGTTTGAGGACCCCTGCATATGCTCATTCATCCGCACATATTTACTAGGGCGACTGTGCTGGGTCCTAAGAACCCACTGATGGTCAGGCCAGTGTCTGCTCTCCAGGGGTGTGACCTGGTGGGAAGGCAGCTTGGGAAGCATGGCCCCCCTACCTACCCCTCTACCCCCAACCCCCTGTGGCAGGAAAAGCAGGTGCATTGAGCCCTGTCAATGAAGACTAGTTCACGTCCAGGGAATGCTGCGAGTTGCTTTGCCTTAATGTTCGGTGTTGGGGAGAGAGGCTGAGCCTGGAAACTAGGGAGGGCTGCAGATCCAGATCCCTCCAGGCTTTGAATGTCATTCTATGGAACTGGGATGTTTTCTGAGGGTAATGAGATGGCCACTGTCCGTCTATTGTGCAGTGTGTGGTTTGGGCTTTTTGTTTGGTTGTTTTGTTTTTGTTTTGCTTGGTTTGTTTAATTTTCTACTGTTTCTGTGTGGAACATATTTCTGTGTGAGTGCATATGTCATATAAGCATTTCAAACACTGAATTATGCCCTAACCAGTTTGGCTCAGTGGATAGAGTGTTGGCCTGCGGACTCAAGGGTCCCAGGTTCGATTCCAGTCAGGGGCATGTACCTTGGTTGCGGGCATATCCCCAGTGGGGAGTGTGCAGGAGGAAGCTGATTGATGTTTGTAACTTTCTATTCCTCTCTCTTCCTCTCTGTAAAAAAATCAATAAAATATACTTAAAAAAAACAACAAAACCACTGAATTATTGCCCATTAGCACACATGTCCTTAAAATGTCTACTTTCTAATTAAGCTAACAATTATATTAGGATAAACAAAAATGTACAAATATTTTAAAATACTCATAACCCAATTACACTTTCTAAGTGTATTTCATCAAAATTAGAAATGTCTGCCACCGTCTCAGCACCATCCTCACCATCCACTCCTCTACCTTCTACATCGCCGCGGCAACCGTCTCTCAGGTGATGGTTTCAGCAGGGGGCTGAGTCAGAGCCCAGCCAGGCACTTTAAAAAATTGTACAGATACTGCCAAGTTGACCAGCAAATACTATATCCACTTACCAAGAGGTTCTGAGCCTGCCCATTCCCTACATCCATACCAAGCCTCAGTAGCGTCTTCCTTTTAAATTTTTCTCAGTGGTATAGATCAAAAGTATTTTATTCACATGTTTTAATGATTAGTGAGACAGATTGGAGTTTCCTGTTCATCGTTTTTCTTCTTCATCTTCTGGGGGGGGGGGTGGCCTATTCATTTCCTTTGCCCCAAGGTGTTTGGTTTTTACTTATTAAGAGTCCCTCAGATATTAGGCATATTGACTTTTAAAACTTAAATAAATTATTCAACAGGTGTTAACACATTTATACAATGTATAATAAATATTATAATTTTTCAGAAGAAAATGTAATTTGTGAGCACGTACCTACATGAGAAAACATTTACATTATATTAAGTAAAAGGAATTAGAAAAATAATGTTTAGAGCATAATCCAGTAATGGAAGCTCTGTGCATAAGAAAAAAGCATAAGAAGGGGAAAAGTCTGAAACACTATATATTAAAATGGAAATATATAGTGGCCCTAAGTGGTAGCATTACAGGTGTCTTCTGTTTTTTCATGGAATAGTAACTTTTTAATTTATTACATATGTTGCAAATATTCTTGCTCATTCTGGTGCTTGTCTTTGGATTATACTTGTGTCTTTTACTACATCAAAGGTTTAAATGTTGATGTAGTTAAGTGTATAAATTTCTTTCTTAATAGCTTTGAGGTTTTGTGTATGGCTTAGCACAGCATTTTCCACCCCAAGGTTATAAAATTATCCTCCTAAATTTTATTCTAGTTCTATTGTGACGTATTTTTCATTTATGTTTTTTAACCATTAGAGATTCATTTTTATGTGAGGAGTGAAATAAGAATCTAACATTAATTTTGTTCCGAATACATCACAAGTTTCCCCACACCAATTCATTGGCTAGCTCATCCTTTTTGCCCTTGATTTAGAACGCCTCCTTTATTGTCTAGAACATTTCCTAACAACTGGAGTCTGTCCCTAAATTCTCTGTTCCACTGATTTGTTGGTCTATTTATGTGCTAATGTGTTCTCATTATTTCTGTAGCTTCATAGCACAATTTTAAAGCACAATGTTATGGCACTTCCTTGAAGAGAAAAATGGTGAAAAATAATGGCGGGAGGAAACAAGAGAAAGATAAACAGAAAGTACCGGAGTCGTCGCTGGGAGTAGGGAAGACAAGGAGATGGAATCAGGAAGGGGCAAAAGGAGCTTCCACAGCAATGGCCATGCTCTAATACTTAAGCAGGGGGCCCAACTCACAGATGTATGCACTCTTATTATTTACTAGAGGCCTGGCGCAGGAAATTCTCCCACAGGTATGATCCCTAGGCCTGGCCTGCGATCAGATCCACTTCCCCAGCTCCCGCAGCCGGCCCCACCCTCCGCCACCACCCACCCCTCGTTCCCCATTCGCCATCAGGAAATGAGAGCCTGCTGGCTGGGGAAAGGGACCAAGGGGTGGCCAGTGAGCCTCATAGTGACTGGTTGAGCAGTCGTTCTGGTCGTTCTGCCATTAGGGCCCATTTGCATATTACCCTTTTAGTATATAGGATCATTATGCTTTATAGACAATCCTATATATACTCTTTACAAATATCAATTACCTCATTTTAACAAAAATAATTGTGAGAGAGTTTCTGGTTCAAGATGGTGGTCTAAGACTAAAACCCCTACTTTCTGCTGCAAATGCCTAGTCTTGAGAAAAACTCACATACTCAAAAATAAGAATGAGTTATCCTTGTAGTTTTTAAAGCCAAGCTCCTGAAAGGAAGATGAGAATGTAAGGAGCAAAGAGGCAGGGAGTGGGGTTAAGACCAAGCCGCCTGCCTGGGGGTTGCAGGCCAGAGCACACCTTCCAGGTGAGGCCTCGGATCACAAACCTGCCTCCTCTCCACCCGGGACTGCACCGAGACCCCTGCACCTGGTCGCCAAGAGGACAGGACCTCAGGACAGGGCGGATGCCAGCCTCACTCAGGACCCAGCAGGTGAACACAAAATCAGGAGGCACAAAGCACTGAGGAAAATTGCCGCCATCCAGGACTAACAGACTCCACAAATGAAATCCCTTCCATTTGAGGGGAAGGAGATCAGAGAGAGCCCTCCAGAAGGACGAGGGCTGTAACAAGCATGGTAATAGACGGAAAGAAGTCAAGAAGGGAGCTGCGACCATGACACAAGAACTAAAACGATGAAATGAAAAGGAAGTGGCGATGCAAAGGAACCAATTAGAGATCTTAGAAATGAGATCTTAAAATGAAGCAGAGAGTTAATGAAATTTTAAAACTCAATCGAGAGACAGACCAGAATGCTGAACGCAGCTGAAGAGCGAAGAAGTGAGACCACAAAGATCAAACAGAACATAGCCAAGAGGAGATAAGAGATTTAAAAATATGAGAGGCATGAAAGGAGACTCCAAAAGCCTGAATATAGGTCTGATAGGAGTTCCAGGAGCATACACAGAGATAACAGAGAAGTAGGCCTTGAAGAGATAACCATGGAGAATTTCACAGAACTTAAATAAACCAAGAGGCCCCAGACCTGAGAATCCTACCAAATGCTAAGCAGGATAAATAAACAATGCTATACATAGATCCTTGATGGTAAAATTCAGAACAAAGAGAACATTCTTAAAGATACTGAGGAGAGAATTTACCAGAAAGGAGAGGGAGCCAGACCTCCTTTGGAGATCACATAGCTGGACGTGACTGCCCAAGGCCAAATCTCAGCTCCATTCCTTCCACCTGTGTGTCCTGGAGCCTATTATTCTGCCTCAGTTTCCCCCTCTGTGAAAGAGGGATGCTACTAATGTCTCCCTTACAAAATTGCTATGAGGATTAAATGACTGAATCCATATGAAGCCCTCAGAACAATTCTTGACACACTGTAAGAGATGGAGATACGTTCACTTTTATTAACTGCATTTATAGTATTGTACTCATTAATGTCAAATGTCTACCAAGCAACAGAGGGCTTAGAGCAGTCCACGTCTGCGGATGAGTGAGGTCTTCTCAGGGGACTGGGAAGAGGAGAAAACAAAATCTGTATTTTCAGATCACTCACCACATGTGAGGGGGTTTTCACATGTCACTTCATTAAATCTTTGCAACACCTTGAGATGAGTCATAATATCGTCATCATTCAGAAGAGAAAACTGAGGAGCTGAGAGGCTAAGGGATTGGTCCATGGTCCTGAGCCAGGAAGTAGTGGAGCCAGTAGAGCCAGACTGCTGGCCCCAAAGCCCACACTTTTTTTTTTTTATCTTCACCTAAGGATACTTTCTCCATTAATTTTTAGAGAGAGTGGAAGGGAGGGAGGAGAGGGGGAGAAAGAGAGAGGAGAGATGTGAGAGAGACACATTAGTTGATTGCCTCCTGAATGCAGCCCAACCCGGGCCAGGGATGGAACCATCAACCAAGGTACATGTCCTTGACCATGAATCAAACCCTTCAGTCTTTGGGCCAATGTTCTAACCACTGAACCAAACCAGCCAGTGCAAAGCCCACACTCTTAACAGCCCCCATGGAAAGAGAAGTGTGGGGGGACGCAGGGATCCTGGCCTTGGGTCTGGTCCTGGAGCTCCTGTCTTTAGAAGCACCTCCTCTGACCTCAGAAAATGTAGCACTCCCTTAGATCAGGAAGAAAATAAACCATCCTGATTCCTTACAGCAGCTTCAATAACCAACATGACATTGTGAAGGACGCACCAATATTTGTAATCTCCCTTGGCAAGTTGTTAAGTATTTATAGAAACATTCTCTCCTGGCCCTGCCTAAGGAAAGTGCTGTATCTAATTTCCTCTGGACACATGTGCTGGGAGAAATCAGAAAGATAATCTGTCATCATAAATAGCAATAAATAGTCACCCTGAAAGACTTGCTTGTTTAGCAAACTTGCTTGAATATTAACAGATTTTCTTTTCATGGTGTCTTCGTGGGAGATAAGCACTGGGAGTATGTGTTACGAAGGTGTTGCGTTCCAGAGATGGGGGTGGGAAGGAGCTCAAGGCTGGAGGCAGTGCCCCATGAGCTCAGGATACAGACACAGGAGTATCCGGGTAACCACAGACAATGGGAAGAACAGTTAATTTCCAGAGACAAAGCACTCTGATGACCACAGAGGCCAAAGACACATAGGGATCGTCAGCATTTGTCTTTCAGATAAAATGCAGTCTCCCTGAACTTGAGAATCATGAGAGCTGGGCTCCAATGTTTCCTTCCACTAGACGACGTTTGCCAAGCCTGTTCCCCTCTCAGGGACTTGGTTGTCGCCATGTGTAAAAGGGAATGAAAGGTTGGAGCAGATTATCTCTGGGCCTAAGTTTGCTCTGACATCCCCTAAGAAAGGCCCTGGAAGGAGATGATAGTAAATGGGGCCTTCGTTTTCGCCCAGAGGTTCAGAACCAGCCCAGACCTTTCTCAATGGCTTACCTGATGCAGATGCTCCTACACAGAACCCGGGACTGAATGAAACACGCGCTCTCCCTCCCTGGCATATACCTGTGAGCGAACAGTCTTTCCGAAGGCATTTCAGAATCCAGCAGAAGCTTCCAACTGCTCACTGTGTGTGAGTCAGTCATAACTGTAACTGAAGAAAAGAGTGCAACAAGGACCCTCCATGATGGGGAGTGAACTGAAAGGCATGTGTTTAAATGAGCAGTTGTTCGCTCTGGGGCCATTTAACCTCGAGAGGAGAAGATGCAGATGAATGGATGACACATTCTATAAACTCTGTGGGATCAAACTGGCAGCCCCTGATGGAAACCAATCTCATCTCTGTAGACGGAACAATTTAATAGTCATGGAGATGTCCAGAAATGCAATGAGCTGTTTTAGGTGGTAATGAGCTCTCCATCACTCTGGCTGTATAAGCAGAGGTTCATTGACCACCTCTTGGGGATGATGGAGAAGTTCCTAGTTTGGATGGAACTTCTCTAAGAAACCTTCTAGTGATAGAACTCTGATTTTATTGCTGGGCTTTCTGGTAACTTTTGGATCACTCTTAGAATATGGAAAAATAATTTTTGGTCCTCCAAGGTCCTGACAAGTTGGAGGTAGTCCCACTCACAAGAGAAGCCAGCAGCAACACCTAAAGGCCTCCCCTTCCCCCTTCCACACACACACACACACACACACACACACACACACACACACACACACACACGCCCGCCCCCCCCCCTCCCCCCCTTGCAGGCTGCCTCTTTCACCCAAGACTTCCTCAAACCAAAAGTTCATTAAAAATCCCTTAGGGCAGCAGACAGGCATGGCTCAGTGGTTGAGCATTGACCTATGAACCAGGAAGTCAGGGTTTGATTCCTGTCAGGGCACATGTCCAGGTTTTGAGCTCGATCCCCAGTAGGAGGCGTGCAGGAGGCAGCTGATCAATGATTCTCTCTCATCATTGATATTTTTATCTCTCTCCCTCTTACTTCCTTTCTGAAATCAATAAAAAATATATATTTTTAAATCCCTTAGGGCCGTGGTCAGCAAACTTCAGCTCGCGAGCCACATGCAGCTCTTTGGCCCCTTGAGTGTGGGTCTTCCACAAAATACCACAGCCTGGGCGAGTCTATTTTGAAGAAGTGGCGTTAGAAGAAGTTTAAGTTTAAAAAAATTTGGCTCTCAAAAGAAATTTCAATCGTTGTACTGTTGATATTTGGCTCTGTTGACTAATGAGTTTGCCTACCATTGCCTTAGGGTATCATTTCCTGTGGCCAATAACGGGGCTGAAGCAATTCAGAAATAAACCAAAATGCCCAAGTGAAACCTATAATGTATAAAGACCACAGCGAGAGTCTCTGAACGGGCCTTCTGTCTTTTGATGTCAGGCCCACATGCCCTGCATTTTCCCCTGATGGCCAGGCCTGGACTTTTCCTACCAGCAGTATTAAGCAGACACAACAGAACCGTGCACTTGGAAAGAAATCCACCAGCCTGTCCCAGGAAAAGGCTGAGTCCTACCCATCACCCAGGATCACCAAAAAGGCTCCCCCACTCTTAATACAGAATGTCCAGGAGCAGGACACAGACTGAGTTCTGCAAGCACTTTCTATTTTCCTCCTTCTCACTGAGCGCTGTGCTGCTTCTTCGTTGAACTTTCCTTGTCCTGGCTCCAGTGACTTCCTTTTGCTCTTTAGTTGAAACTTGACCTTCCTCCATGAAGTCTGTAGCTGGGCTACCATCAGCATCCCCAAGTGAAAACCCCTTTCCAGACGTTGGTGACAGCACTGGGAACTCTGAAGGCTGACCTCTCCTCCACCCAGGGCCCTCCAAAGTCCATTCCGTTAATAAGGAACTTGGGACCCAGGACAGCTCATAGATTTGTTTCTTTTTAATATGTTGTTATTTATTTTAGAGAGAGAGGAAGGGAGTGAGAGAGAGAGAGAAACATCACTGTGAGAGAGAAACATTGATCAGCTGCCTCCCACATGCACTGACTGGGGATCGAGCCCACAACCTGGGCATGTGCCCTCTTGGTGCACAGGACGAAGCTCAACCAACTGAGCCCGCTGACCGGGGCTCTATTTGTTTCTTTTTAAAAAAATATATACTTTATTGATTTTTTTACAGAGAGGAAGGGAGAGGGAGAGAGAGTTAGAGACATCCATCAGCTGCCTCCTGCACACCCACTACTGGGGTTGTGCCCGCAACCAAGGTACATGCCCTTGACTGGAATCGAACCTGGGCCCTTGAGTCCGCAGGCCAACACTCCATCCACTGAGCCAAACCAGTTAGGGCTATATTTGTTTCTTGATGGCATGGCTGTCAGGCTCCAGTTCACTGGCGGGGAGGAGGTTTATCACCTCAGAGCAGCATGTGCGGCCTCCAATGATGGTGTTGGAGATAAACCAGCACAAAGGGGCTCTTCCAGGACCTCGGTTTTCCTCAGAGCTCCGATGCACATTCCTTTCATGCCACTTAGTATTTCCACCAGCACCTCAGCAAAAAGAAAAATAATAAAATAAAATAAACAAAAGACATCAGGGGCAAATCTTTCCCAGACAGTGAAATAAAACCAAAGGAAACATGAAAAATTGTCAGGGGAAATAAGCCTGCTACTCCTGGCAGAGGAATCTCACCCACGCAGAACCGTGTGTCCTCCCTGAGATCACATGGCTCTGAGCCTCAGATCGCCAAGGTCAATAAAGGGCTCCACTAAAAACCCAGCTCTCCCTAGAATTACGACTCCCAGGGCTGGACAACAAGCAGGGCTGGCCATGGTGCATCTCAGCAAAGGGCTCTGGTCTTGGGTTTGTGAGTCTCATGGTCTTTGCAGCCCCAGCATTTAGCAAGAGTGACTGGCACATTGTACACGCTTAATAAATGTTTGTCAAAATTACATCCCAGGAATCCCATATGCTACTGACGGACACCTCCTTGTCTTATGAGTAGAAAAAGAAGGGGAGAAAAAAACAACAGCCCATCTTTCAGATTTAGCAACATATTATTTGTTTCATCGCTTCTACTAGAAAGCGAAAGTTAGGAATTGTGCAGAAAAGAGATCGCGTAGTAGGGATGAGACTGCTGTCTTTGGAAAGGCCTGCGAAGTGGGCCCTTGGCTGGCATCTGGCAACTTGACCGGTGAACAGTTCCTTACACTGGTTTAAAATGCCCCCTGAAAGACAAGAGTGACTCCCTGTGCCTAAGTCGTTTGCACAAACAATATGGCTTACGATGAGCACCTGCTTTCCTTCTGGGAGGCTGGAATGTCGGTACTTGCTACGCTGAGGGTTCTTCCAACCAAAACTGTGGGCACTGAATCTCTCATGAACTTCCCCGCAGACATTCCATACGTGTTGCCAGGAGCTGTTGCGGGAGGAATGAAAGGCATCCTGTGTATCCCGCTGGGAGATGACTTTGGGAAGCCTGAGCCTGGTTTCCTCTGGGCTTTGCCCACGTGACTTCTCCTTGGCTGACTTCTCTTGGTGTGCTTTTGCTGTGATAA
The DNA here is from genome assembly GCA_026230045.1 of Corynorhinus townsendii. NCBI lineage: Eukaryota > Metazoa > Chordata > Mammalia > Chiroptera > Vespertilionidae > Corynorhinus > Corynorhinus townsendii. The sequence goes on from JAPDVU010000009.1 coordinate 38,963,233, forward strand.
ACTGCAGCTGTGAGTATGCCTGTCTGCTGACTCCTCTAAGTCTTCCTAGCAAATCAGACCTGGAGATGATTCTGTAGACCCCAACAGAGGTATTGTATTTAACCTTCGTTACACAAACAGGCCAAAACAACCAAACCCAAATTCAGCAAACGTCTTTCTCATTTTAAATGATATGCAGCATCTCTTTTACTGCCACTCATACAGAAATTTATATCATTGACACTAATATCCAAAAGTTAATTTTCAAATTGATAAACCTCAGAAGAGAACATTACAGTGACAAATGGATTATATTCATTTCCATATTTACCTATTTTAGCATTCCAATCTGTGGCCGCACCATTTGTCCTATCCGTCTGGCTCATTGCTCTCAATCTGTGGACCACAGACCATTGGTAAGCCTTGAATTCACAAAGGTACTAAATATTCTCTGTGCATAGAAAAACTCATATATGTGGTAAATAAGATATATCTCAAATAACTCTTTTATATAGAGATACAACTATTTTTCAAATGTTTATGGATGCTTGAGATCAATAAAAGATGAATTTATTTAAAAGTACAGTTGCATCTGTACTAGTGAAGATCGCTATATACAGTTCTACAAAATGAATTTAAAGATTTTTTAAAATCTATAGTAGCCCAGGAAAACAATAGAAAGCGATACTAGTATTTCAGAAATGGTGAGGAAATTTAAAAGAAAATAAATAGGATTTGCTCTGACAAGAATCTAAATCAGAGGAAAACTGATGAAGAAAAATACCATTTTAAAGGAAGAAGCTGTTCCAGGGAACTTCAAACTCAAAGGTGTTCAACAGAAGAGAGTGGGAACCCTGTCACCCAGGGAGGGCTTATCTGGAGAACAGCGCTCAGGCAGCCAGACTAGTCAGCCCCGCCCCTCTCCCAAGGCAGACAGAAATGAAGCCAAGATTGTAAAGCTGTGTCCAGAGTATACGGTGAGGCCCCAAATGATCCAGAGCACCAGGAAATTGGGAACTTATACACCCAGGAAAACACACTCCCAGCTAATCCCTCCCTCCTGATGATTTCCCACCGCTCCTTCATAAGCACTGCGGGCAGGCCAGGTGAAACACAACTGGTATGTATTTCTGGAAGCGAGCAAACAGCAAAAATTCACCAAGTAGATATGAAAACCAACACTAGGAAAGGCAGAAATCAAACTCTACAAACTCAAGAGTTCAATGATACTTCAAACAAGCTTTCAAATAGGAATAAAGTATCTCTTTAAAATTAATTAAATGGCTTGAATTTAAATTTTGACCATCAAAATAAAAATTTCAAAAATATATACTAAAAAATCTCCTTTCTGGGCATAATAATAGCATAATATATGAAAGCAAAACCAAAACTGAACATTGTAGATTTAATCAGTAAAATCAAAACTGTCATTAAAATACCAATAAAATGTATAAATTTCCAGTTGCAATGAAGAAATAAGAGAAAGGGTAAAATAAACAGTATTTTAAATGAGAAACTAGTTACAGATCTGGGAAAGACTTTCAAAACTATAAGAGAACACTAATCACTTTAGTCAATAAATTTTAAAATCTAGATAAAATAAATAATTTTCTAGGAAAATCACCTAAATGTGCTCAAGCAGAGATAGAAATTCTGAAGGAACTAATTGTGGAAGAGATTGAAATAATAGTCAACAATCACCTCCCCAAAAGGTATCTCCCAGGTGGATTTGGAAACCAGTTACATCAAAAACTCAAACAACCAAAAAATGCCTAACTATACCAAATATACCAGAGTAAACAGAAATCACCCCAGTTTGTTTCATAAGGTTTAGCATAACCATGATACCCAAACTGAATAAATATAATTCCCCCAAAATTCTGTAAGCCATTCTCATTTAAGTGTTTAAATGCAAATGTTTAAAGAATATATTAGCATATCAAATACATCAATGTATTATAAGAGGATTACATTATCATAAAGAAGAAAATTTTTCCCAGAATTGGAGGAACAATTTAATATTAGGAAATCTGTCATTGTAAGTCACCTCATCAATTAAGTAAATGAATAAAGACATAAAATTATTTCAATTTAGGGTGGAAAAGCATTTGGTCAAATTTAACATTCTTTTTTGAGATAAATAATTGACATAAATACTATGTGGGTGGAAAAGCATTTGGTCAGATTTAACATTCTTTTTTTGAGATAAATAACTGACATAAATACTATGTTAGTTTCAGGTATGCAAAGTAATGATGCAATATCCTATATAATAAAAGCTTAATATGCCATGTCTGACCATTTGTTCGACTGTTCAACCAGTTGCTATGATGGGCATTGACCACCAGGGGGCAGATGCTTCGACTGGTATGTTAGCTTGCTGCTGGGGTCCAATCCATCGAAACTGGGCAAGATGGGCCAGACACACCCTGGAGCCCTCTTGCAGCCCCTCCCCAGCCCCAAACGTGCACCAGTGGGGTCCCTCAGCCTGGCCTGTGCCATCTCACAATCCGGGACCCTTTGGGGGATGTCAGAGAGCTGGTTTCAGCCCAATCCCCACAGGCCAGGCCAATGGACCCCATTGGTGCACAAATCCGTGCACCAAACCTCTAGTATGTATATATTACGAAATGATCACCACACTAAGTCTACTAGTAGTTAACATCCATCACCACACAGTTACATTTTTATCTTGTGATGGTCACTTTTAAGACCTACTTTCTTAGTAACTTTCAAATATACAATATAGTAGTGTTAATTATAGTCACCATGCTGTACATTACATCCCTGGGACTTACTAATTTTATAACTGAAAGTTTGTTCTTTTTGATCACCTTCACCTATACATTCATTCAACATTCTTAAAGCCCTCAGTAAGCTCAGAATGGAAGAAAACTTGCCTAATCTTACAAAATCCATCTGTCAGTAACCTATGGAAAACATCACAGTCAATGATGAAAACATCTGAAATATTTTGTTCAAAAAATAAATTTAAAATTCAAAGATGATTACTCTTACCATAATTATGCACATTGTACTTGAGATTCTAGTCAGTGTAACAGGACAAGAAAATTAAATGCAAAGTGGAATTATTGGGAAGTAAGAGGGGGATTTGTCAGCATTTGCAAACCATATAATCGTCTCTCTGGAAAATTCAGGCTATCAAATGAGAAGGCATTAGAACTAATTAGAGAATTTAAGTTTGATAACTATAAGATGAAAGATTTTAAAGCAATAGTTGTTTTAAAGTTCGCACACAGGCCTAACTCAGCCCACAACCTGTTTTTATAAATAATGTTTTATTGTAACTCAGCTATGCCAATTTTTTATTTTACATATTGTCTGTGGCTGCTTTTGTACTATGAAGGTAACATTTATTACTTAAACAGAGACCATATCACTATAAAGCCTAAAATATTTACTGTCTAACCTTTTATAGACAAAGATGGGGTAGAACATCCCATTCTCATTAACTATTAAATCCATAAAATATTTTGAAATTCATTTATAAATAAACAGGCAACTTATCTATTAACAAAAGTATAAAGTTTTTCTAAGGCATAAGAGAAATTCCCGAATGCAAACACTTAGTATTGTAAATATGCTTATTCTCCTCCAGTGAATCTATACATAGAAAGGAATCCCATTCAAAATTCCAATAAGAATTTGATAGAACTTGAAAAACTGCCTCAAGATGCAAATAAAAGAGAAAACTGAGAGCTCCCGCTTCCAATAATGCAAACCATTTTATTTTAACCAACCTTTCCATCCCCACCTCAAAGGTGGAAAACAAGCTGAGCCTAATGTTTGACGGCAGCTTTCTAAATGCATCCAAGAGTTAACAAGAGAGTGAGAAATTTGCACACCAAGACCTGAAAGAAGACAAAAATCTAAAGAGATGAGACTGGTGTTGGAGGTCACCTCAATTACAAATACAGAAGAGGTGACTGATAAGCTAAGGAGCACGTCTGAAAACTTCACAAGGCAAGGGGACAGAAGCTGGAGTCCAGGCCTCGGGCAGGGGCTTTAGTGAACCACCGACACTAAAGGCTGTGAGCTCCATCCCGAGAGGAAGGGCGACCCAGATGTAAACCAACCTCACACAGACTGCCTCTCGGTTTCAAGTCCCAGGTGTTCCAGAATATTCCAAACCCTGAAATTGGATTAAGGTGATTCAGGATTGCTCACATCTGGCAGAACCTAATGGAAATAAACTGGCAAAATAACACAACAGTCAGAGCAGATTTGAAAAAGAACCATCTAAAAATCCTAGGGTCAAGACAACAGTAAATGGATAAAGCTGTTCTGAGGTCTTCATGGTACAGCAGGAAGTAACAGTATCAATCCCTATTTGCCTTTGACAAATCAATGGAGCATGTTGTAATCCAGAGAGATTATTAAAGATTAGTAGGGCAGTATATAGCTTCCAACCAACAGAAGAATAGAAGTGAAATCATGTATGTATGAATAGATCTAGGAAGATTCTGAAAACTGAAATGAGGGGAGATTTGTACAAAGAGGTGAGAAAAAATATTAAAGCCACATTTATTTAAATGATGTGTTGTAGGTGTAGGAATAGTGCTATGGTCTAAATGTGTGCCCCCACCCCAATATTCGTATGTTGCAACCTTAATTCCCAGTGTGATGGTACTTATAGATGGGGTGTTTGGGGGTAATTAGGTCATGAGGGTGAAACCTTCACAATGGGATTAGTGCCCTTATAAGAAGAACTTGCTTCCTCTCTCTCTGCTCTCCTCCTTGTGAGGACACAGCAAGAAGACAGCCAATCTGTGAACCAGAAAGAGGGTCTGCACTAGAACCCAACCATGCTGGCATGCTGATCTCAGACTTCCCAGCTCCAGAGCTGTGAGAAGTGAATTTCTATTTTTAAGCTATCCAGTCTATGGTATTCTGCTCTAGAATCACAAACTGACTGAGACAGACAGATGAACAAATAAATTACAGGAATGAAATGGTTTTGTGTATACATGGCAATTTTCTCTATAATGAAAACAATAACATAGGAAGTAGGAACTGTTCAAAGTGTTCTACTGGAAATAATTTAATACATGCACTTATTATGAGTGATAAAATATTATTTGCTATAAAGACAGCATTTTGAATCCCTAAGACAGAAGGAACTATTCAAGAAATAGTTTAAAGAAAATTGTATATCCATTTGAAAAAATTTAAGTTAGATGGATAACTTGTACAATACAAAAAATAAATTCCAGTTAGATTAAAAAGCTAAATGTAAAAAAAGAAAGAAACTATAAACGAGTTGGAATAACACTATAAAGTAATTGTTATAATTTGGTGTTGAAAAGACTTTTCTAAAACAAAGCACAAAACTCAGAAGCCACATAATAAAAGATTAACACATTTAATCTCATAAAATTTTAAAACACTTTGTTGAAAAATGACACAATTACAAAGTTAAATTACAAGCAGCAAATTAGGAGACATTATATGAACACATTTAACACACAAAGAATTAATAGCCAGTATACATCAAGATCTTATACAAATCAATAAAAAAGACACACAACACAATAAAAATTGGACAAATTATATGAATAGGCAATTCACAGAAGAAAAATACAAATGCCAATAATTGTAGGAGAAAATGCACAGCTTCTACTACCAGAGAAATGGAAATTAAAACAATAATAAGGTGTGATTTCACACTCATTATTGTGTCAAAAATAAAAAGATTGATGGTAAAAATATTAGCAAGAATAAGGGGGAACAGGTACTTTCAGATACCTGCTGGAAGCAGCGTGAACTTGAGAGGCCATTTGAAAACCATCAGGCATCATCAACCCACATTGAAATGTGCATTCCCACCCTAGCCAGTTTTGCTCAGTGGATAGAACATCAGCCTGTGGACTGAAGGTCCCGGGTTTGATTCCAGTCAAGGGCATGTACCTCGGTTGCAGGCTCCTCCCCATCATCAAGTAAAATCAAATTGAAAACTATTTTATGTAGTGTAATACCATATATGTTTACACACATACACACACACACACAAAGGACAAGAAAGACATTAGAAGAATGGACATCAAGGTGTTGACATAGGTTATCTGCAGGGAAGGGGGATGAGTAATGAGCAAAGGAAGGGTGACTTCCATGTGTGAAAGCAATGTTTTGCCCAAACCGAGACTGAAGCAAACTGTGTGTTCAGCATCTTGAAGGCATGCAGGAGTCCCTTTCTGAGAGGTTTGAGGAAGGGCAGGGCCGTGAGCCTCGGAGAGCTGACACCCCTGGGGTGAATGGGCTCCATGTCAAGGATGAAGCCCTATTGCTCAGAACATCCAATTAATAGCCCCAATCGATTTGTTATCCTCTACTTCTCAGAAATATGACTTGGTATTTGTGATTAATGAGTCATGTCTGATGGTGGCTCCAAATTACTCATGCCACGTGTCCCGCTCAGCTCAGGAGCAGATTAACCAGCACCGAGAGCAATAGGATTGCTTTCATGGCCACATCAAACAGCACCCTGTACCCAGCTCGGTGGCCTGAGATGAGAAAGAGGCCTGCGTCCTGCTCCCAGGCCATTTGGAACGGCTCTCTCCCTTGGCCATCTGCATTTGATCCTCATTAATAAGCAACCAGCCTTAACTTGGGTCTGGAAACTTTAATTTACTGTGGTTTGCTCTCTACTCTTTAAATCTTGTAAAAGTGAGAACATATTAACATAATACCCACGAAATATGTAATTATATAAATAAGTGTCCCCAAAGTATCGCTTCTTATTAGATATCCTCTGAGTCAGTGGATATTAAACAACTCACCTGGAAGTTCAGAAAACATTTGGATGTTAAAAATAAGCTCCTGCATTCAGAAAGGTATTCTGGGCCGGTTCACGTGGTGTTCACTGCTCTTCTAATGAGGTAAGGGAGGGAGGTGGAAGAGGATGGTGTGGAAATAAATGAATTTTCAGTTGTGGGTCATTAACCCAAAAAAGGAAAGGACCATCACCAAAGCCAAGTTCACCTTGTAACATAGACACCGTGCTGCCTTGGGTCCCCACCACCATCCTGACTCCACCCGCCTGCAGATCATGTCTCCCTTGCGGGGACCCTACACCTTGACCACTCCCTGGGCTGTGCTCTTCTGCCAAAACCCCAGCCTGGCTAAACCCATTTATCTCCCTTCTATCCACCGCACCAGGGCAGCTAAACATTGCCAGAGAAAGCCACTCTAAATGAACTCATTGGTTGCACTTTAAAGTCATGCTTCTGACAAAATCCAAACAGGAGAGGGAAGGAGGTGGGGAGCCCTGCAGAAAGTTGTTCTCTACATTTTCTCCCCTTTAACCTCCTCCACCCCCTTTCTGGCCCACGAGGGCACTTCGTTCTTCATAGAGAAATAAAAGAAAACCATCCACAGAACTTTCTCCTTTTCCACGTGCCAGACCGGCTAGGCGCCCTCAGCAGGGCCCTCACTCCTGTCTCCATGAAGTCGTGTCCGGCTCCTCACAGAGGCCAGTGCCCTGGACTTCATTCTTCCTCACCTTCTCCAGGGGTTCCCTCCTCTCCTGCACATTACGGATTAAGCGCATTTCACTCCTCTGCTTAAAAGCTTCTCTGACTCCCCTTGCACTTAGAAGAACCTCCAAAGTCCTCCCAGTGGCTGGCTGGGGAGTGGGATCTAGCTCACTCTGAGGTTGCATCTGCAGCTGAGGCAGACAGTTCCTGCTCACTCCTTCCAGAAGGGCCTGGGTCTTTCTGCTTCTCCACCTAAGGGCTCCTCTGCCCCAGAGAAGGTGCCCAGAGCCACCAGGCATGACCCAACCCAGGGGCATGGAGAAGTTAGCACCCTTGGAGCCAGCCCCCAATCCATGGGAGATGGGTGGGAGTGGATGAACACCCAGCTCCTGTCTCTAAGTGGAACATCGCTGTTTCTCAGTGTCCCCGCTGGACTGAGTCCCAGGTGCCTATAGTGCACCCCTTCAGTAATACACACGTGTTGGCTTTCTCCTCCCGTCTCAGTTTCCCTGCCTCGTAGGTTTGCTTCTTGAGAGCAGTTCCCAACAACCAGCACCCACATCCTTGTTGTAGGGCCAAACTAGGAAGCTTCCACAATCCAAAAAGATGTTTCCTTGTATGTTTTCCATGTCTTCCCACCAGACTGGGCTGGGGCCTTGTCTGTCTTGTTCATCATTGTGTCAACAGTGTCTGCACAGCCTTGGTGCTCAAAATACAATCAGCAGATGAATGAAGCAGCTAAGATGGCTGCTCACATTCCCACCAGCACAATGCCTGTGTACCCATGTACACACACATGCATGGACAAATGCACACCTGCACATGCATGCACACTGCATATGCACACACACATGCGCAGGCTTTTCCCCAGTTCTGCAGAACCAGACATCCACTCTTTATCTTAACAGGTAACAACAAGTCCAGGACACCCACTCTTAGTTATGGTCTATGTTAAGGTTCCCAGGGGCTTCCCTGTCCAGGGGCCATCTTTCCCTCTAGATAAAGGCAAGCCTTTAAGAGGGAAAAAAATTACTTGTGATTAACACTAGAACATGCCCCCCTGGTCCTTATCTCCTGAGTTTTTGGTAAAGTCTTTTCCTCCATGGGACTGCAGTCTATTTCCCCAAAAGTCTTTGATCTTTTCCTAAAATGCTCAGTTCAAGGCTGTCTGGTGCTCTTGAATTATTTCTATGTCCTGGACTCTAGTTTTACTCTGTTTGTATTCTTCATATACATTTGGTCTTACTGAACAAAACTCTATTTTGGGCCAACTCCACACCTCCCTTTGCTCCAAGCACTAGAGAGGTTATGCTCACCACCACCCCCAAACAATGACAATAAATATTCATTGAATAAAAAATATATTCCTTTGTAGTAAAACCCCTTCTGGTTGACACATCACTTTTGGCAGTTAAATTTTATATGCCTAAGCATGGTGGGTTTTTTTTTTTCTTATTTATTTTGCATTGAATATACTGAAATGACTGAATCTGTAAATATATGTCCTTACACCAAATTTTGGGAGGTTTGGCCATTATCTATTCAAGTAGCATTTGTTCCATTTTCTCCCCTTCAGCTTCTGGGACTCCAAGTATTTGCATGTTAGAGACTGTGGGATTGCCCGATCAGTTCCTGAAGCTCTGGGTTTTTTTTCCAGCCTTTGCTCTCTCCAGTCTTTAGAATTAGTCATTTCTATTGGTCAGTCTTCAATTTCACTGACTCTTGCTACCTCCATTGTATTGTTCAGTCTACACAGTGAGGTTTTAATTTTAGATATTTACTTTTTGGATCTAGAATTTGCATTCGGTTCTTTTTTATAGCTTCTACATCCTGCTGAGACTTTCTGTTGTTGTGTTTTCATTCATTTTAAGCATGTTTCCCATTATTACAATAGCTGCTTAAATGCCTGTGTTCAGTAATTCCAACTCCTAAGTCATCTGGATTTGGCTACATGGATTGTCTTTTCCCTTGAAGATTGTCCCATTTTCCTGGTTTTTCAAATGTCAAAGAACTTTGCATTGCATCTAAATATTGTGGCTTATGTTGCAGAGACTCTGGATTGTTAATATTACTCTGAAGAGTTCATGTCTTTGTTCAACAGGCATCTAACTTGGTTATGATACTGTTGTAATTAGCTAGTTATTCATAACAGGAAAGGAGCAAAAGGAAGGCCATACATTATAGGCATGTTTCCTGCAAAACACTTGTGGGGAGGGGGCTGGACAAAGGGAAGACAGTTGCATGCAGTAAAGTAGGAGTGACAGGAAAGATACTTGCCTGTCAGTCACACCTGGGGACAAAGGTCATTGACCAGAATGGGCATGGCCACTTTGGATGCGTAGGAATTTAGGATACTTAATTCCCTAAACAAAGGAGCTCCGTCTCTTGTGCTCTTGGCTCCTGTTGGCTTAGCTCATGGCTCACACTTGGCTTCCTGGCATTCTCCCATGTGGTCCATGGCCATGCGGACCCACACACACAAGGGACTGATGGACTGCACTAGACTGATGTGTACTGGACCTGGCTCCAACGTGGAAAGGAAACTCTGGACACTGGTTTGGCCAGCTACACATCTGCTCTGACTGGACTAAGGAAAATGGGACTTTAGAAACACAGACATTTAATTCCACGCAAATAAAAATCACTCCTCCTGTGCGAGTCTCAGAAGATTCTTTTTCTCAGTATATTCTAAGAAGCCCACCCCCAGCAGCACCGCGTGGGGAAGTGGACCCGCCACTTTGTCCAATATCAGTTAGACTCAAACTACAAATGCCTCGTCTGCAGTAGGCAGCAGATCAAATTCCATTCCAGTTTTTGGTCTTAGCTGCAAGCCACTTAGAGTCTGAACCATGCCAGACTTGGGCGGGATCAGCTGGAGACCTGGGTAGAGCTTATCCCCAGAATTTGGGGCTCCCCTCTCTGATTTTCTCCTTTCCAGAATCTCCCTCACCCCCCACTGCCCTGGCTCTGTCTTCTAGGTCTTCAGGCTCAAAGATGGTGCTTTCTCTCAGAGTTTTTGTGAGCTGTGCTGTATCATGGCTTCCATTGCTTCTGAGTCTCAAATACCCTACAAAATCAGCCTGCTTTTGGTCACTCCTCATAGCCTTCGGGTTTTAATATTTTATCTAGACTTCCAGGTTATTGTCTGAAGGAAGGTCAGTCTGCCAGGTGCTTACTCCACCAGAGTGGACAAGAAACCCAACTTTAGACTGGATTTAGACTAATATTCAACATATTGATTCGTTTATGCACATACTTGTACTGCAGACTTAAATGTCAAAAAAACAAGAGTTTTTAAAAACTAATTTGGGAACCAAGAAATAAAAGCATGTGGGTAGAGGAAATGTATATTAAGAAACCTCCAGCCAAGGGAAGCTATAGCAATTGAAAGAAATTGTGGTTTTCCTTGTAGCCAAGGAAACAAAGGAAATTATATGAATTTCATGTGTTTTGGAGGCCAGACATGGGAAACTACATGCTTTCCTGGCTGTGAACTCAGTGGATTGGCATGGCTTCTCCTGTCAGTAATGACAGATCGGGTACACAAAGTTACTCCTGGTATTTAAAGAGCAAATGAAATAATTCAGGTAAAGATTTTCCCCTTAGGGAATGATGATGATGTAATGGTAGCGGTGGTGGTGGTGGTGGTAAGATAAATTCTACCTCTATCTTGTCTTTGAAAGTGAGAACCACTTCTACCTACTGACAGATTTAACCCAATACATCAGTAACTTTTTTTTTTTAATCCTGAGCTCAGATGAGGATTTAAAAAAAAAAAATTTTAATGTTTTTAGAGAGAGGAGGGGTGGGAGAGAGAGAGAGAGAGAGAGAGGAATATTAGTTGGTTGCCTCCCATTAAGCACTCCAGCTGGGATTGAACCCATAACCTGGATATGTGCCTGACTGGGAATCAAACCCACAACCTTTTGGTGTATGTGACAGCACTCCAACCAGCTGAGCCGCCCTGCCAGGGCTACATCAGTAACTCTAAGTCAGTATGTCAAATGTCACTGAAGCCATCTCCCAAAAACAAGCAAACCCAGCATCCCCGAGGCATAATGTTAGCTGCTTTCTGTCCAGGTCTGGAAATTGGCCTCCTGATGCCTCAGACACTCTGTCGGCAAGCACTCAGAAAAGGCTTGGGGAGCGGCCTGGGAAGGCCTCTGGGATCGCCCACGCAGTCTCCGAGAAAGTGCCGCACTTTGTTCTGAGGAGTTCATCAGAGAGGCAATGATCTGGAGAAGGCGCTTGGGGCAGGAGAGAAGCACGATGCACCACCGTAATCAGCCTTGAGTGTGAGGCTGGGGCAGGGCCTGGAAAGCCACTCACAGTCTGATTCCTGACCCTGCCCCCCTCCCTGGCCCCACCAGAGACCACCAAGGGGACATGTGACTCTCATCCAGGTCTCTGGTGGTGGGGAAGGACCCTGCCCAGGGTCAGCACATTCCCTGCCTCATGCCCCTGGATGTGAGAGTCCGCTGGCCGCACTGGGCTTCTGGCTGGGGCTATGCTGGAGAAGGATCAAAGGCAAGAGTTAGTCTGTGTTTGAGGTCAGTGTTAGAGAGTAGAAATTTCTGAGCATGCTTCCTCCTAGTCAACTTAGCCTTGAATCCCAGCTACACCTCACAAAATAGCCTTGTAAGATAGAACACTGTCAGCTTTCTGAAGAACAGGATGACCCTATAAATAACATGGTCCTCAATAACATGACCCTGACATTAAGAACTGTTTTGTTTTAAATTGCTTGCTCTGCAAAAACAAGATGTGGTAAATGTGCTTAAAAGTGGTCCTGCACAAAGGGTCAGGGCTGTTCTCTGGACTCCCTGTGTGGAGAAAGGCAGAGCAGTTGCTGGCCGGCTAATTGAGGCTCCCTAAAATTTAATTTGGTCTGGACTCCAGTGGTCATTCACTCGCATTCTCTTCACAACAGTCAGGACTTCATTAGTCAGGATTGAGACTGAGTTCATGGGCCAAGGTCAGTATGAGGTAAGGATTAACAATCAGTGTAGGGCAAGGATCAGGGCTCAGCCTGTGGCTCATTCTGTGACGAGAATAAAGATTCAGTTTATGTTCCTTGTCATGGATTAGCTGAGATCAGAGCCAGGATACTGGGAACCCCGATTATAAGCCTGGTCGCTCTGTTCCCTCGCCAAGGAGGAGGTCAGCGCTGGTGGAAGCTCAGGTGTGCTCCTCTCAGAACCTGCCTGGGCCGTGTCTCCCAGGTGACAGCCATCTACAGAAACTGCATCAGAATTACTCAGGGATGTTGGGTTAAAATGCAGATGCTGCAGCCCCACCCAATAACCCACTGAACCTGGGAAGCTGCATTTCAGTGATTCCCCATGCAATTCTGATGCACGCTGAGTGATGAGACTCTACTTTGGATACGCCAAGACTTTCCTTCCAGGAGTTCACCAAAGCCACATTTCTCATGGCCCAGGGCAGCTACATGCCATCCCCATCTCCTTCCCCCTGAGAACTCTAAGCTTTGGCAGATGCAGCCCTCATGAGGTCATGGAACTGTAGGTGGACTTCAGAAGTGGGCTTTTTCCTACTTAAAACGATATGAATGGTGGTGTCTTCAGATTTTCCTGTGCACATTCCTGGCTCGCTTTCCCCAGCCACGACAGCAGGTCCTCTGTGACAATAACAGCAGTAATAGTGGCAGCAGCTCGCATTTACAGAGTGTGGACTATCTGCCAGGCACCTGGTAATACACGAGCTATGTGTGTTAGCTCATTTAATCCCACACAACAGCCTTTGAGGTGGGTGTTATCATTGTTCCCATTTCACAGATGAGGAAACTGAGGCCCAGAGAAGCTCAGAGACCTGACCAGGGCCACATGAGTAAAGAAAGGTAGAGCCAGGACTGAGCCCAGACAGTCTTATTACTGAGCATGCTCTTACTCGTGATGCTCTAGGCCACAGCAAACAGTCTACAACATTGTTCCCTAAAAATGAGCTACTTATTAAAATGCACATTATACTTAGAAGTACTATCCCTTTTTCTTTATTGCTTGATCAAACTCTAGGTATATATTACCCTTGTAAACAAGAGCCCATGCCTTTTCTTCATCTGAATTTCTCAAAGGCACGGGGAAAATTCAGTCTTTGCAGCCAGTTTCTGGATATGGAAAGAGGTGTTTGAGCACCTTCCTCACACATCTCTGATGGCTGACAGCCCTCCCTGCCTCAAAGACCCTGCTCTCTGTCACAGGCCTTTCCAGTGGCAGAGAGGGAGGAATATAAACCACACCCCAACCATCCTTGCTCTCCTCACATGCAGGTCTGGAAAGGTTTCCTTGTCTGACTTGGCATTTTATACCCAGCACATATCTCTCCCAGAAATGGCTTCCTAAAGAAAGGTTGCTCTCAAAAAGAAAAAAAAAGGGGGGGTGGGGGGGGACAAGGGGATGGTTGCTCTTTTTTCTCTCTGAATAATTGAAGGCATTTGAACATAATTGGGATATACAGGGCTTTCTCTCAAAGTCAAGGCCACCTAAATGTGTAGCTGAGGTCACCCCTCCAAGGCTCATGAGCAAACGATTGGAATCTGGCTTTCTGCCCTCTGGTAAGGGGTTTCTGGAGGGGGAAAGAAATGCCACTGTTTCATGTGTTAAATATATATGTTAAAGTCAAGTTCATATATACACACACCTAAAAACCCAAGCAACTCAGGTGGGCCTATGATGAGAAGCTAGCACCTGAGAATAGCAGGGCCCTTGCTCCAAAAGGGCTATTTTGAGGGGTGCCTTGTGTATACCTGCCAAGGACCCCACCTGCAGGACAACTGCCTCTAGAGGGACAATCAGTTGGAAGCTCCCCAAAGCAATCTGCACAGGTGTCCACTGGTCATGTTAGGACACCCGACCTGGTATCTGTACAAGAGAACATTCGCTCTGCTGTAGCTTGATGGAGGCTAGTTGGTTGCAAGGGTGATTTTGCAGGGTTTTGACTCCATGGCTTTGCAGCTTTTGATCTATGCCTTCTTATCAGGATTGCAGTATGGCCTCAAACCAGAGCCCCAGGTGTGTGTCTCTGTGAGACAAACTGAGGCCCTGCACTGCATGTCTTGGGGTAGGGGAGAGGTTGAGTGCCAGGCTGGCAAGTCTCTGAAGGTGACCTAGTCTGATCAGTGATGCCATGACTGACTCATGGCTTTGAGATCCCTCCTAGGAGCTAAGATCTGCTAGCATGCTTCCAGTGACAGGGTTCTCACCACCATCCAAGCACCTCATTCAGATTGAGACAAATCCTTCATGTTGAGCTGAAATCTATCTTTCTTGGAAAGAGTTAATGAGACCATCACTAGACTCTCCTTGTTGCGCATCACCCTTCCCCACTCTGCCCAGAGCATTAATTCCATTTTCAAATGGCCAGCCCTGGGGAATGAACTTTAAAAGGCTTAAAGCAAGGTAGGTTAATTAAAATCTCTGATCAAAGCCCCATAAACAACATAAAACTTCTCTCTCTTAATTATCCTAGATGGTCTCGCAAGCATTGAAGCCAAAGGTTAGATGATGAAGAGGCTGGGAGGTGGGATGGGAGGTGAGGCCCTGGGAGGGGAATTTCCAAAAAGTAACAGCCATCCGGATGGAGCCACTACATTGATGTGCCCACCTGCTCTCCATGCCAGGGAATACTAGGGGAACAGAGAAACCGACCCTGGCTTATGTGACAATGTCTCACCCTGCACTTCCTATGCAACTTGCTCCACTGGGTGCTGGGGACACATGAAGAAAGACCCAGACCCTGCCACTGAGGAGGGCCAGGGTCTCATGGGGAGTTGAGAGTGGATATTTGCAATACGATGTGATGAGCACCGCTGAACACAGCTGGCAGGAGGGGGCTGCGGGAGCTCCTCACACAGCCTGGGAAGGACAAGGAGTGCTTCCCGAGATGGTGACATTGACCTGGGACAAGAAGGATGTGGTGGAGTTAGTCAGAAGAACGTCAAGAGCAAGTTCCAGGCTGAGTAGTGAGGCCTGGAGGTGAGAACCTGCCAAACTTGGTAAGAGTGGGCAGCAGTGAGAGGTGAGACCAGGGGGCTGAGCACCACCCTGAGAACCCATTCATGAGGCACGTTGTGTTAAAAACAGTTTCTGAGGGCAGGAGGCAATCATCATTTGGGGAAAGTTTAGCTATTCAGTGGGAGAAGGGGCTCGAGTGGGTGAGGCAAGACGCAGGAAGTCCAGATGGCTGATGTTGTCCAGGAAAGAGAAAGGGCTGCCCAGTCTCAGGCAATGGCAGGGGAGGATGATGGAGTAAAGTGGATGGACTCAAGAAATGTTGGGGAGCCCTAACTGGTTTGGCTCAGTGGATAGAGAATCGACCTGCGGACTGAGGGGTCCCAGGTTCAATTCCGGTCAAAGGGATGTACTTGGGTTATGGGCACATCCCCAGTAGGGGGCGTGCAGGAGGCAGCTGATTGATGTCTCTCATCGATGTTTCTAACTCTCTATCCCTCTCTCTTCCTCTCTGTAAAAAATCAATAAAATATATTTTAAAAAATGAAAGAAAGCAGATTTCTAAAATTTGCAAAAAAAAAAAAAAAAGGAAGAAATGTCGGGGACAAGACAGAGAGTCCAGGTGACAGCCAGGCTTCCTGATTAGGTGAATGGTGATGACACTCACTGAACTGGTGGACACGGGGTGGTGGTGGGGAGGGGTAGAATCAGGTTAAGGACCAGCCTGACCATATTTGGTTTGAGATTATGAGTTTAGCTTTGAGTATGATGAGCCAAGGTCTCATCACATCCCTCTCCACCAACTGAAATCTGATGACTTCCCACGTCTTAGGACAAAACCCCAAGTGGTAGGAAGGCCTTCAAGGACATTCTTGGCCGGGCCAGGAATCTCCCTGTAGCCAAATCCTGTGCACTCTTTTTCACCAACTGCTCTCCAGCCGCAGGGACTTCTATCTGATCTGCGTGTGTCCCAGGCTCCTTCCTGCCTCACAGCCGTTGCACATTCTGTCCCCGTCTCTGGAGTGCTCCTTCTCTCATGCTTTTCCCTAACTCATTCTTTAGGTATCACTTTCATCGTCTCTTCCACAGGGAAACCTTTCCTGCCCCAACTCGAGCCAGGACGAGGGAGCTGGTTACATGCACAGGCTGTACCACTCCACCCCATGCCCAGATTCTGGCTCAGCAGTCCATGGGGGCCAAGAATCTGCCTTTTCAGCAAACATGGCAGGTGGTTTTAAAACACATACTCCATGGACCAAGATCTGGGAAACCTCGCACGGCAACGTGCCATCACACCCAGCAGTAACTCTCAACCATTAAGTGGCATGTGATGGCACCAGAGGGCAGCGGTAGAGGCCTTAACTGCACCTCCACTCTCCACATGCCTGGTTCCATTATTAACACACATGTCAGTTATTACCAGAATAGTATGTGTTGATGGTAATAACAATTTTTGATGTGGAAAATTCATGCTTTGGTAATCTTATGTAAAATGTAAATCAGAGCATCCTTAGAAAACCCTGCTATTTTTACAGATCTTTATTAATTACAATCTAAGTAAAAGCAATGTGCTTTCTAAGGAACTGCGACTTCAAGGCTATATCCTGGTCCTCATCCCTTCCAGCCAGGTTGTTCCCCTTTAGCCTCCTGTGCACAGAAATGTTGGCATGATGCTGCTGACATGTACCTGAGCCCTGTGCAGAACCCAACCCCAACCCCAGCCCCATTTTTGGGAAAACAAAGAGCTTACTACAAAGACCCACCTTTTCCCATGCGACACAATAAAACTTGCAGATGATCTCCCTTGTTCGCCTATGACTGGTCAGACACAGACCCTCCAAATCCCCATTCTTCATCTCATACATGATTAGCCAAAGTGTGCGTCCTCCTGGCACTAGTTAGACACAGAGATAAATGCTTACTGTTCAGTTGCCTGACGGAGACGCCCCGCCTGCAGACACAATCCTGACGGCAATGTCCCTGCCCACAGCCTGCCGCTCCCTGCAGGAGTCTTAGGAGAAGTCACAGCTGACAGCCTGGTCATCGGAGCTGGGGAGCTCTCCCTATTTGTACCAAGTTGGTTTTGCCTTTGGCAGGCACCATCGCTGTTAGTTACTATCTTCTGGTAGCTGACTGGCTGCCAAAGTCAGAACAGGTACTGGAGACAAGGTTACAACGTGCCTTCTAATGGGACCGCTGGTTATGGCCCAGAGTGGGGTTTCTGTGTCCAAGGGCCAGGGGTTATGTGGGGCCTTCTCTGAGCAGGGACAGTTGAGGGGGTGTGGTATAGCAGAGAATCATGGGAGGAAAGGATCACCAGACCCAGAAAAGCATGGGCCAGGCCCTGCAGCCTCCCCAGGCAGGCCCATCTCCAGGACCCTGCAGCCTGGGAGGAAGCTGAGTGGCCAGCCTGTCGGCACAATGGGAACTCAAAGCTTTCCTGAATCAACACCTCCTGCCTCACATCCCACATTGCTTCTAAATGTAGAGGACCACCGTGTTAAAAGATAAACGGAGGCATATTTAAATTTTAAGAGTTTATTTGAGCAAAAATCTATTCGAATTAGGCAACATCAAACCAGAAGTGGCTAGGAACCCTCCACTGCCAGGCGCCAGGTGACAAACATTTTATAGAGAAGACATGGAAGCCAGACAAGGAAATCTTTGGCTAGAGCTTCGGCAGTGGCCATATTTGGGAGAGCCTAGTTAGTTATTTGTGATTGATTGCCCTTAAGTTTCAATTTCTTCATTTTGAGGCATGACAGGCTTAGGTTCTGGTTTGCTTACATACGCTGCCAAGGCATTCGATCCACTTCAGGCTAATGGCCTCTTTGTTTAGTTAGTTTAAGAGCCATCCATGGAGGTTTTGGTGAATGATACTTCTTCTGGTCTGTGCTCATGCTGCTTCCTCTGCTTCAGATAGGCTTGCTTCATTCTCTACATGTCTTGTTCACCCTTCTAGGACTGATCTGAATAACCCCCTCTTCCAGGAAGCCCTCCTGAATGTTCCCCCAGCTGAAATCTAGGGAGCACTCTTTCTCCAGTGCTCAGCTCTCCTGCTGTGCTACAGCCTAGCCTTTACCAACATCATGGAGTTCTGCGCAGGACACTGCAGGGTGGGAAACCAGCAGGTCTTAGAACCAAAATGTAGGTTCAGTTCCCATTTAACTTCTGGTTACCCCGTGGTCTCCTGCAAGTTGCCCAATTCCCACTGAGCCTCTGTTTTCTTTTTTAGAATATGTTTTTATTCATTTTTAGAGAGAGAGGAAGGGAGAGGGATAGAGAAATAGAAACATCAATGAGAAACATCACTATCAGCTGCACCCTGCACGCCCCCTACTGGGGACCGAGTCCTAAACCCAGGCATGTGACCTTTGATTTATGGGTCAATGCTCAATCACTGAGCCACGCCAGCTGGGTGCCTCTGTTTTCTTGTCTGTAAAATGGTGATAATAGTCCCCTAGGTGCCCCATGGGGATCTGGTTAGAACATAGATTCAGACTGAGTGGGTCTGGGTGAGCCTGAAAGTCTGTATTTCTAACACGGTCTCAGGTGATGTTATTGCCACTGGTCCTGGACCATACTTCCAATAGCAGGACACAGTCATTTTGATTCCTGTGAGGAATACAGAGATTATCCTAAGGGGCTGGACCACACCAGGAGGTCAATAAGTGGGAGGCTTTGCTAATACTAGTATTATCTCTATCACCGGTGCCCAACACGCAGCAGGTGCTGGAAAGAATGGTGGCTGGTATCATTATGTGTTATCTCCCCTGCTACCTGCCCAGTGTCCTGAGGGCAGGGGATGTGCCTAATTCCTCCTTCAAAATGCCTTGCACATAGAAAGCAAAGGCACACAGCTGTGACAGAAATGAGACTGAGGGGGCTCTGCTCAGGGAAATCCTGCTCTCCTGGGTTCGGAGCTTACATGCACAAACATCGTGGCCAAGGAGGGGTCCCAGTGCCTGTCTGCCCCACGCCAACGACCTTGTCCTGGGACAGGAGTGCTGGGTTCCCCCAGGAGCCTCCCTCCTCCAAAGTTCTTTTTGATGGAAAAGGGCTCCCTGCCTTAGCACATCTGTAAGCTGAAGGAAACAGTTGGCTTCATAACCTTGGGGGGTAAGGGGGAAGACAAATAGAGGGATCTCGAGAGGTTTATCAGAGACCCCAGGAAGCCGTAAAACATATGTCGGAACATATTGGTCCTTGACAGGCTCCAGCCACTGAGGAAGCCCCTTCCCAGATGCCCTGGCTGAGGCCTAGGTAATGAGGACCTGCTGTTCCTCCTGCCTGAGGGGCAGAGTCAGCCTCCCCTCCCCCGCAGGGGTCCATCTGCAGAGCCACAATCTTAGGCTTCTCAACCCAGCAGAGGAGGACTCCTCACCCCAAGAGTCTCCTCTGCTTCCATGGCCCCCTGAGATGCAGGTGTGAGTCCCAGGTGTTGACAGCACCTCCTTCCAGGGGCAGAGCACACCTTTGTCCTCCGGGGGCCTGGAGCCCTTCTACCTTCAAGGACAGGGAGGTTAAGTCCATTGCTCCAGGGATGGGGAGGGCAGCCAGGGCCTGGAACAGTAGTTCTCTGCCCTAGCTACATATTAGAATCATCTGGAGGGGGGGGGGGGTTTAAAAATATACAGGGGCCTGGGACACCCTTCCAGGGGTCCAGGCTGCTGCCTAGGCATCAGGATTTTTAAAAGCTCCCCAGGTGATCCGAAGGAGCATCCAAGGGTGAGAAGCATTGGTTTAGAAAAAGTTATTGCCCAGGCTTAACTCTCAAAACACAGCTTTTAAAGACCCTTCCCCCACTCCCTCCCATGTAACAATAGTCAGAACATTTTTTATTTGCAAGAGAAACAGTTTTTCTTTTAAAAAAAAATATTTTTTTTTTTTTATTTTTTACAGAGAGGAAGGGAGAGGGATAGAGAATTAGAAACATCAATGAGAGAGAAACATCAATCAGCTGCTTCCTGCACACCCCCTACTGGGGATGTGCTGGCAACCAAGGTACATGCCGTTGACTGGAATCAAACCTGGGACCCCTCAGTCCGCAGATGGATGCTCTATCCACTGAGCCAAACCGGTCAGGGCAAGTTTTTCTTTTTAAATAACACACACACACACACACACACACACACACACACACACACACACACACGAAGATCAAAGTTTGAAAGGCCAATATCATAGGGTTGGAAGGATGCTGGACTGGAGGTGAGAGGAAATTTAATTTCCTCTCCAAAGGAAATTAAATTATTTTAGGAGAGAGCAATTGGAAAGGAGATGAAGTGAGGGAGACCCTCGCCCCCAGATCAGCAGGCTCTTTTATAGGTTTCCCCCTGCCGGAACCCTGGCAACTACCTGAAACAGTGGTGGGACAATGTCAGTGGACTAGAGGTGGAGGTAGAGAGCCTTCCTCTGAGTTGTTCTCACCTCCATGTGGCTCATGACCTGTCTCAAGCCTGGAATCTAAATGCTATTATTGCACACAAACTTCGTGGGCTTCTGCGGCTTCTGTGCCAACTGGAGCAGGGCCTGGACTGCAGGAAATGCCAGCGGTATGCACAGAGGCTGTCCCCCAAGAACCAAGGTGCCTAAGGGTAGTAAAGAGAATAACCACCCTTCTCACAATGGTTTGGGAGGGAACTGTCTTCACCTGGAAATGACTGAACAGGAAGTTACTTTGAATAAAAAGTCAGTTTGTTTCTGCTGAATGAACATGGGGGACCTCAGGAGCGAGTTAAGCTTAGTTATAGAAATTAAGAAAGTTCCATTTCTGCACATCTGAGGTAACCAGGAATCTTAAACCCAATGGGAGGTCTATTCAAAATACAAGACATACATCTCACCGATGAATAGGAAATGTCGCTCAGTCTCTGCAATAGTTAAAAAAACACAGATCGGAACACCAGTAGTTCACCACTTGAGCCCCTCTATGGCAGGTGTCTTAAAATCAAATACCCATCTGGGCAAAAGCAAAGAAACCAGCCTCTGCTATTGATGATGAAGTGCATGTCATCTTTCAGAAGCATATATGGGTAATGAGAATTAAAATAATTATCATTTAAGTACAGTAAGTCCTCACTAACATCATTGATAGGTTCTGCAACTGTTAACAGAGCAACAGATAACGAAATCCATTTTACCATAGGCTAATTGTTATAAACAAGCATTAAGTTCCTACGGCAATTTATCAATGTTTTAAGAAAACAATATTGAATGAAACCATGTAATTCGAAAACCTTCTGTACACTTTTGGTGCAATCATTCTAGGAATTTACTCTAAAAAAATAATCAGGTATTACAGAATTCTTTGGGAATAGGATTGTTCATTAGAGTTTTTACTATAATCCTAAAAAATTGGTAGACAAAACCCAAGTGTCCAATAATATAGAAGTGGGCAAAAAATATATACTACATTATGAAGTATTTCATGAAATAATATGAACCATCAAAACAATTTTAGAAATACATTTAGTGACTTGGAAAGATGTTCACCATAAAGTATTCAGTGAGGAAACAGATTAAAATATGTTGATTGGTTCTCAATTGTTGTGTATGTATATAATATATTTATATGTAATTTATATGTATGAAATAATGGAAAGATCTACTTCCATAATACTAACAATGATTTTCCCAGGGTAAGAGCATTGTTACTGTAATTATAATTTCTTCTTATTTTTCTTAACTACATATTGTCTAGTTTTTCTACAGTAAACATGTATCATTTGTTATTTTAAAAAGAGACTTCCCATTTAAAATGGTGGGTTTAAACACATAAACACTTAGTTCTGATCCCTCTCAACAATAGCATTTCTTTTAAAGGCTAATGCCTAAGGTGTTTTGTTTTGTTTTGTTTTGTTTTGTTTTGTTTTGTTTTGAAGTGAAAGGATATAATTGCAACAATATTTTGGAGGCTGGAAAGCAGCTGGAGGAGTTGTAACTAAGAAATCTAAATTCTCAGTTAAGAGTAAGGAAAGCCCAGGTGCAATCTGATTTACCTCTCAGACCACCCACTACCACTACTGGTTAAACCATTACCAAAACAATGCCATTGGTTGACAGCCTATGTAAGTGGTAGTTAGGTTCTAAGTCCACTTCCTCATTCCATAGAGGGCCGAAGGCTTAACCTCCGAAAGCTTTATTCTCAGGGAAACGAAAAACATAGGGGTTGTAGACCACCAGGAACAGCTGAGAGTGGGGTGATTAGTGAAGCTCACATGTTCAATGTCCAACCCACCTAGCCTTCGCCCCTGCCACAACTCTGAGATGCCAACCAGGACAGGGGCACCTTCTCAACAATCCCAAAGGGAAACACCTAGAGATACCAATAGGGGGATTCCCCCAAAGACCTACAGTGAAGCCGACAAGCGACCAGTTATCCCCATAAGAACAGCTTCCAGTAAGCTTCTAACTGTGAGCACAACTCGGGCCTCTCAAACTGAGGAAAACGTTAATGTGAAAAACAAAAACTTAAACATGGGGAGAGCAACTTGGAGGAAGCAGAGACAAGGAAAAAATAACTTTAAAAAGGAAAAAAAGCTATCAATCATAGTGGGGAGGAGAGGATTGTATGTAGTCCAAATAGGAATGGAACAACAAAATTATCAAAGAGTTCTTAAAAACTAAAATTATGCAGAAATTTAAAAATCAACAGGCAATTAGAAGATAAAGTTGAGAGAGATCTCCCAGAACATAGAACAAAAGACAAAGAGATGAAAAAGGGATAAAAAATATGATATTTGAGATATAGTCCAGAAGGTCCAACACACAAACAATTGGAGGTGCAGAAATACAGAACTGAGAAAACAAAGGAGAGAAAATCATGAAAGAAAAAATGGAACAAAAGTTCTCAAAACTGTAGGGCTCAAGTTGATAGGGGCCACCAAGTGCCCAGCACAGTGAATGGAAATAACACCATGGCTAAGACACATGGCCCTGAACAGTACTGGGAACAAAAGGAAGATTCTGGATTTCATACACAAGATCAAGAAGCAGAATAGATTAACACTTAGCAACAACACTGGAAAACTTGAGAACAGTGAAGCAATGCCATTAATATCCTGAGGGAAAACTATTTCCAACTTGGAAGTCTTTCTCCAGCCAAGTGATCAATTATGTGTAAAGATTAAATAAAAACCTTTTCAGACATACAATATGTCAAAAAATCTACCTCCCAGGCACTACTTCTCATGGAAACACAAGAGGAGTGTCCCAGCCAACAAGGGGAGTACAACAGAGAGAGAGAAGCATGAGATGGAGAGACAGGAATCCCACAGGGGAGAGAGGCACAGGGAATCCCCAGGGTGGTGTGGCCCAGGGCCTGGGTATCAACTTCACAGCAGGCTGAAAGGACACGTAGCTCACAGTACCAATATGTCAAACACCTCGAGGACAGATTTAGACAGTTGGCAGTTTGCCATTGGGTTGGTGAAAAGTCCATAGAAAACCAATGAAATGAAAAACCTAAGACAATTATTCACTGTGTGGAAGGCAGAGGTCAGGCAAGAAAGGAAAAAGAGGCACAGGGCATGTCATGATCCTGCTTCGGGTTCTTACAGAGGTCTCATGGTGGGACAGTGTGGAGAGCTCTCACCAAAATCACACCATCCACAGGGAGGAGAGGGAACAACGGGGCTGCCGTGGGGAAGGTGGCCAAGCTAAACTCTTGTCTTCCACTGTGGGAAACCAGGAGATAGCGCCTGAAATGGAAAAATCAAGAATTAGCTGCAAGCTCTCTATTTGAAGATGAGATAAATACCAAACAATGGACTGAAGAGTTGAAAGGTGTAGCCCTGGGGATGGAAGACAAGAGAGGAGGACTGTTTCTAATACACCCACTGGGCTCTTTAAATTATGTGTAACTTTGATTTAAAACACTTAAATTATACTTTTTTTTTAAACTTGGGTGGTTGAACTAGAGGATTTCTGAAGGCATTTTCAGCTATCACAGTCTGCAACTCGAAGTTATCTTTTTAGGAGTCACCATAGGCACCTTTCTTGAACTTGGAGACCGTTCAGCATTATTTGTCAATTGTGAAATGACTCCAGTAGGTCAATAAAAAGATCAGATTCTCCTTCCCTCTGTGCACTTGGTTTGGGTCCATTTGGCACATCACTGCCCCTGAATTATGAGATTCTGTGATAAAGCATAGAACCAATGAGATGGAGGCCAATCTGATCTCTGCAGACCCCTGGCCAGTCTAGGGCAGCTCTGGCCCCTCCATGGGACTCTCTCAGCCCCTCCCCCACAGCCTCCCTGAGCATCTTCACGAAACTGCTATGTATGTTCCCTGAGACCGCACAGACCCAACTCAATCAGGCACCACTCTTGCACATCATGTCTCCACCACCAGTCATGCTGTTGTGCCCACTTCATACCCGCAGTGTGTGCTGGGAACACGGCCCTGGGCTGAGTCCCTGCTGGGAAAGCAGGCAGCAGCTTCCAGCCAGGGAGCAGGAGGCACCGGCAGCCGCCCAGCTTGGCCACCCGTGAACACAGCAGTGGGTTTTCTCCACCGTTGAGTTAGCATTTATTATTCTTAAAATCAAGTGATGCCATGCAGCATTAATTCAGGAGAAGAAGCTATAAATTCCAGGCCCTGTTCTAAAAGCTTGTTTTCACAATGAATTAATGGGCCCTAATTTAACCCTATATCAACAAACCTGGCTGCTGAAGGAATTTCAAGTAGCTGCTTTCTGCACTGGTCCTGGCCCCTAGCTGCCACCGCATGACCACAGCCACCCTGCTCATCACAGAGCAAAGTATTAGCAGAAAGAACTGATATTTACCGAGTGCTTACTATGTGCCAAGCACTGTGCTAGGTGCTTTATCTACACTGTTGCATTTCATCTTCAGTCAACACTGGTACTATCTTCATCTTACAAAAGAGAGCACCAGCTTATGATGAAGTTGCTTCGATCACATGGGTAGGAAGTGATGGAGCCCTTGGTGAAAGTCTACAGAAAAAATCCTCTTTTAGGGAACCAGGTGCCCTACATCCATTACTTTGTAACCAGGTATTTTCCCTTGGCTAGCAGACTGTCTTCCAAGTTAGATGAAATGTACCAGCCTTCAATATAAAACAGATGACGTAACTTGATTATAATGCAGCTGCTTGAAGCTAGAAGCAAAGACTCTGCCTGAAATATAAAATAAATACAACTGAAAAGGACTGCTGGGCTCCTTACAGCAAAACAGCCCCACCACTGACTGCCTGGCTGTTCTCAGGAAGAGTTAGGATCCATCCAGCTCTCTGGGGCAGATTGGCTGGCACCATGATCTGGCCATGACCTAGCCATGACCTTCAGGCAGGGTTGCTGTTCCACCAGGCTAGAGAAGTAACCGTGCTTGCTCAGTGACCTGCAGCTGCCAGTGTCCCCCTCCCCTGCCTTTGCCAGGTACCGGTGGGTCTCCCAGGATAAATGAGAGTTTGGGACCCTTTACTCACCACTGGGGTTGTGAATCCCTGCCTTTCCTCTTGCTGGACATAGGCAGGAGGGAAGCAAAGCTGGCCGGTCTGATTTCCATATCAAAACTCTTGTTTGAAGCAAAGAGAAGCTAGCTGCTCTTAATTCCAGCTCAGAACTGGAAATTTTGGTTTGTAATGAGCTAATACTCCCTGTGCCCATGTTCATAGCTCTTACTGAATGCTCCTTCCCTTCCCTGCCCTAGAACCTGATGGACTCAGCCACATATCTTACAGCCTTTTGCGTATGGTGGACTGTATTTGAGACCCTGGGAATATAAAGGTGAATCAGGCACAGCCCTGTCTAAAGTAATCACAGCCAATGGGAGAGCCGGTCACATGCTCTCCTGTCCCCAGTAGAAGCGGGACATTGGCCAATGTAACAGGCACAGCAAAGGTCTCCAGAGAAGGGGACCACTAATCCCCTGTGTCTACAAGTTTCAGAGAAACATCAACATGGTATCTGGCCTTGAAAGATGAGTAGGACATCAACCAGGCAGGGATGGGGGAGAGGAAGCACTCCCAGGCACAACAGGGCAGATGCCAAGGCAGGGAGTGCCTGACACCTTCAAAGCATAGAATGTCTGAGAAAGAGGGACGAGAAATTCAAGGGGACAAGGAAGAAGAATAGTGAGAGATGAAGCTAAGGACAGCTCCACCTTGAATGCCAAGAATGTGGAGCTTTGTTCTGCGGGTACTAGGGAACCATCCATGCATTTGAGCTGGAGAGCAACATGATCTGGGCTTTATAGAAAGAGCCCACCTGCATCAATATAGAGTATAGACGATGGATTGTAAGGGAGGGGAGTGGATGCAGAAAAATATCTATAACTCAAAAAAAACAACCTCAGGCAACATCATTTTAGTCTCAATGGCAACGAAGCATTTGGTCACATAGATCTTCTACTCTCTCCCACAAAGAGCACCCCAAACACTCTTCCAGTGTGTGATCATAGACAGGAAGCTCTCTGAATGCCCGGCACATGGCCAAACTGCAGCATCTGTCTTTTCATGAAGAAACTCGAAAGACAAAGCTGTGATTTGCATTTATTGTACTTTTTAAAAACCAGCTGATGCAGTCTTAAGTTGGTCAGTTGAGTATGCACATGTACCTCTCCTCCCTGTCCAAGCTCATTAAAATAACAGAAGAAAAAGATAAGGATAAATGCATGGCTACATTGGAAAATAAGGAAGAATACCACTGATAAAAGGTAACAGTTATGACCTCATACACCAAAAGTCATACTATGTAAAGGGAAAAAAATCCTTCAGAAAAACAAGACAAAACTTCTAGCATAATCGGGTACAGTAACATATGTCTCATAAATTATATTATAAAGTGTGCCAAAATACAGAGAAACCAATTATAATTGTAATTAACAAAGAGGATTCTATAGATATGTATGAGACTTCATACCCTACAAACAAAGCATTGTACACTTACAAATATGGACCAGGACTAGACCACAAAGGAAACTTTGGTAAATTCCAAAAATTAGTCCAATAACAGGGTATATTCTCTGACTGCAATATAATGAAACAAGAAATATTTAACAAAACAGAAATATTAAAAACTAATTACAAAAAGTTCAAAAGCACTGTTCAAAGGTAAATAAAAATCCTTCTTCCAGAAAATTTAATGATAAAGACAGGAAGGTCACTGTATATAAAACCCGTGGGATGAGTACCTAAGCCCAACTCAGAGAAACACAGATCACCCAAAATACATTTACTATGAAACAAGAAAAAAATAGAAACAAACCAGCTTTCAGTTTAATAAGTTAGGTGATAAGCCACAGGCTTTTTAAAGGCAGAATGAAAGATTTAATCTTTGCAGTTTAAAGCAAAAATAAAAAAATGAATTATGAAGAAAAATTCTATGGAACTGAGCAAACTGAAAGCTGATCATTTTTAAATTCTCATAAAATGGGCAAACATCAGGCAAGCCTGCAGAGAATAAAAAGGAGAAAACACAAATACTCATTATTTTTTAAAAGTGAATAGAGATATAAAGAACATTGAAGATGATTAGAGAGTACTAGACACCATGTTGTCAATACATTTGAGATAATGATTTTCTTAGAAAATAAAAATTTCAAACTTGACTCAGGTGAGTCAAAAATCTGAGATTAGGAAGCCAAGAAGAAACTGATTAGATTGTTGAAAAACCACTCTCAAAAAAGGCACCAAGGTCAATGGCTATACAGGGCATGTGAAGGAATGAATGCACTGTGTGTCATTTAAACTGTTCTGTTGCATAAGAGAAAAGTGGAGAGCCTCTCAAACCGTTCAAGGAGGTAAGCAAAATCCGGAAAATGACAGCACACAAACATACTACGTCTGCCTGCACACACACACCCGAAGCATCTATGAATAAATTCACTTATGAATACAGATGCAGTGATTCTAAATAAAATGTTAGCAAATTAAATTTAGTTAGTGTATTAAAAGAAAGCTTCAGCATGTACAATTAGGATTGACTCGAGCAATACAAGGATTGCTCAACACTAGCAAAAACAATAACATAATTTACTGCAATAAGAAGTATATACAGGGCATCCCAAAAATGTATACACATTTTAATAGCTAATATCTCAATTTTGGAAATGAAATGTATTTTAACAAACACTGCCTTTAAATTATTCAAACTGTGTGTGTATACATTTATGGGGACACCCTATATAATGTATCTATAATGTAATACCTACTGAACCACAATTAAACTATACAAAGAGATAGACTCAAAACACTATAGAGAAATAAAAGTGGAATTCTAAAAAGTGTTCAGGTAACCCATGGGAAGATAGAAGAACAGAGAAATGAAAAACAGAGAAAACATAAAGCGACAGACTTAAGCCCTAAGGTATCAATTACATCAAATGTAAATAGTCTAAGTACACCAATTATAAGACAGAGATTGGCAAAGTAGATTTTAACATATGACTTAACTCTATGCTGTCTACAAGAAACTCACTTCAAACTTAACAATATAGGCAGGTGAAATGAAAGGGTGAAAAAAATATATTATGCAAACATCCTATCTAATAAAAGAGTAATATGCAAATTGACCATACCTCCAATACCCTCACCAGCCACACCCACCAGCCAATCAGGAGCGAGTATGCAAATTAATCCAACCAAGATGTCCACGGCCATGGAACAAGCAGGAGGCTTGGGTTTCCCCAGAAATGAAGGAAGCTAAGCTTACCGCACACCCTGGCCAGCCCTGGACTCCACTCAAGGCTACAAAGTTTCAATTATAGAAGATAAATAAATCCCAACAAAAATGGCGGCAGCCACAGAGCTGGAGAGAGTAGGAGGCTTGAGTTGCCCCAGCAATGGAGGAAGCCAAGCTTCCATAGCCCTGGCCTGCCTTGGCCTCCACTCAAGGCTACAGAGTTTCAATTATAGAAGATAAATAAATCCCAGAGACCAGGCCCCCCGCTTGAATTGCCGGGGGACGTGGCTGGCCTGCAAACCACCACAGGCCACTCACCCAGGCTGCCCCATGCCCCAAGAGAACCCCCACCCTGATCTGGGACATCCTTCAGGGCAAACCAGCTAGCCCCCACCCATGCACCAGGCCTCTATCCTATCTAATAAAGGAGTAATATGCAAATTGACCATCACTCCAACACACAAGATGGCTGCCCCTATGTGGTCAAAGATGGCTGCCCCCATGTGGTCAAAGATGGCTGCCCCCATGTGGACACAAGATGGCCACCACAAGATGGCCAGCAGGGGAGGGCAGTTGGGAGGGACCAGGCCTGTAAGGGTGGGCAGTTGTGGGCAATCAGGCCTGCAGGGGAGGGCAGTTAGGGGCAAACAGGCTGGCAGGGGAGCAGTTAGGCATCAATCAGGCTGGCAGGGGAGTGGTTAGGGGGTGATCAGGCTGACAAGCAGAAGTGGTTAGGGGCAATCAGGAAGGCAGGCAGGCAAGCAGTTGGGAGCCAGCAGTCCTGGATTGTAAGAGGGATGTCCAACTGCCCGTTTTGGCCCGATCCTGGTAGGGGTCCCAGATTGGAGAGGGTGCAGGCGGCTGAGGTACACACACCCCCGTGTACAAATTTCATGCACTGGGCCTCTAGTTAATCCATCAAAAGCAAGAGTGACTCTATAATATCATGTAAAGTGACTTCAGAGCAAAGAAAATAGTGAGAGAGAGGAACATTATGTAATGGTGAAAAGGTCAATCAGAAATATGTAAACACCAAACATCAGAACTGCAAAACATGTGAAGCAAATACTGCTAAACTGAAAGAAGAAATAAACAAGTACAAGTATGTGGAGATTTGAATACTATTCTTTCAACAAGTGATAGAATACCTAGACAGAAAAAAATCAAGAGAACTATAGAACATCAACCAATAGGATCTAATCAAAATTTATAAAACACTCCACCTCAAAACAACAAAATTTATCTTTCAAGGGTCCCCCAGAACATGTACCAAGATAACCTATATTCTGGATCATTAAGCAAAACTCAACAAATTTAAAAGAATTGAAATCACATAGAGTGTGTTCTCTAACTATAATGAAATCAAACTAGAAATCAATAACACAATAACAGGAAATCTCTAAACACTAGGAAGCTAAACAACACACTTCTAAGTAACCCCTGGTTAAAGAAACTTGGGGGGAGGATAAAAATATACACTGATCTAAACAAAGAAGAAAATACAACATATCAAATTTTGTGGGACACAGTTCAAGGTGGGCTGAGAGGAAAAGTTATACAACTAAATGGGAGGGAATGTCTCAAATCAATATTCTAAGTCTCCATCCTGAATCAAGAAAAAGAATAGTAAAAGAAACCCAAATCATTCAGTAGGAAGGAAGTAATAAATATAAAAACAGAAATCAATGAATTGAAAACAGAAAAACAAGGGAGAAAACCAGTAAAACAAAGAGCTGATTCTACAAAAAACTCAGCAAAATTGACAAATCTCTAGAGTCATTAACAAAATTAGAGAAGACACAAATTAACATACAGACAACAAAAAATAATAAGAGAATACAATGAAAAATTGTGCACAAATAAATTTGACAGCATAGATGAAACAAACCAAGTATTAACAAATAAATAAGAAAATTAAAAACTGGGCAAAGGACACTGAGGTAGTCTATAGGGAAAAACAAACACATATGGCCTATAAATATGTAAAAATGTAAAAATGTGTCTGTCTCACTCATAATGTTAAATTGTAAGCAAGACACTATTTTCATTTATAAAACTGCCCAAGTTCTAAGACTTTGAAAATGTAAGTTTTGGCAAGAGTGTAAAGAAGCATGGTCTCTCATTCACTACTGGTGGTGAGCATAAGTCAGCTCAACCTCATCAGAAGGAAAGTTGTTGATGTCTTTCCATTTTTGTTAACATTTTTTTAGCGATTTCGGAGAGGTAAGGAGAGGGAGAGAAAGAAACATCAATGATGTGAGAAAATCATTGACTGGTTGCCTCTCGCACACTGCACACTGGGGATCGAGTCCACAACCCAGGCAGGTGCCCTGACCGGGAATCGAACCGTGACCTCCTGGTTCATAGTCAATGAGAACAAATTTTTAAATGTGACATGCAGTGCTGCTTCTAGAAATTCATCTGATAGATATGTTCATAGATTTTTGCAGGGACATTCATGCAGAAATATTCAGTGATAATAGAAGAAGATCAGACACAACTTGAATGCATAAAGGACTGATTAAATCAGGGGAGTGCTGTGCACCCATGTAAAAGAACAGTGTACAGAACAACATCCAAGCACAGTGACCAAGTTAAATACGTAATATGTACTGAACTGCATAGAAAGTTTATAGCGAGATGGATATGGAGAATAGTTGCTGCTGAGAAGACCAAGTGGGGATTTGTGCCCTTCTGTATCTAGATTCCCAAGAACAGAGAGGACTCATACCTATATGAGAATTTAAGTCTTTATAATGATGGCAAAATGTTCCCCTTTGTTAGATTTTGTTACTTCTCTATATGTTGATTGCAGTAAGCCAAAAAAATGCAGACCTGCCTTTAAAAAAGTCTATAATCTTTTCCCATCCATCAATTTTGTACCTCCTCAATCAACGTTACTGATGTTAACTGTTTGCTATGTACCTTTGCACACTTTTCCCTGTGCTTATAGGCATACACACAAAGATAGGGTAGATGTTTTGCTTAGTTTGTTTTGTTTACAAAAATGTTATTATACTACCCACCCTACTCAGTAAAGTGCTACACTTAACTATCTATTATAGCCATTTCATAGAAATCTAACTCTTTGTAAATCTGCATAATATTCCATTACATGGATGTGCCATAATTTAGTCCTCTGTACTCTTATTCATGGCCATCTCAGTATGTGCCACCTCAAATATCAAAGGAAAACAGTTCTTGTTCTACTATCCTGAAGTACTGGCATTTTTACTTGATAGGAGAGTACCAAAAAGAGGATGCTGAGTCAAAAGTGTCTTTTTCTGATAACATGGGAAAAATCAGTGAGTTTAATTCTTAATTTTTAAGACGTGTCTATTTTGGAGCTGCATCCGGAAGTATGAGTGGAGGAGAAAGAGAATCTTGGGCAGCTTGGCAGGGGGGTGGCAGGCAGAGTACCAAAGTCCCAGGCACATGAGCTGGGCCTGAGAGAGGAGCAGGTGTTACCCGATGGTCAGTGAAGAGAGGGAGACCTTGGAGAGAAGGGAACGAGGCCAGTGACACCCAGGACAGGCACAGCCCATGCAGAGGCCTGGAAGTTTCAGGGCTTATGGCCTGGGAGAAGACTGACACTGCTGCAAAGGGGGAATGGGTTGACCAGCAGACCAGAGGCAGGTGCTTCAATCAGAAGGAAGAACCTGCACTGGAGGAGCTAAACAAGAGTATTCCTATATTAAAGCACATAGAGCTCGTGTGTGTGTGTGTGTGTGTGTGTGTGTGTGTGTGTGTGAGTATGTCCATGAGTGAGTGCATGAGTGTATGTATGAGTGATATGTGTGTGGGTGTGTGAATGTGTCTAAGTGCATGAGTGTGTATTATGAATGTGTGTGGGGGGGCAAGTGTGTGAGTGTGTGTATCGTGTGAGTGTGTATGTCTGAATATATGTGTGTGTGTGAATGTATGTGTATTATGTGAGTGTGTGTGTTTGTATATATGTGTGAGTGTATATGTGTGCACGTGTGCATGTTGGGATGGAGGACAGAGTGGCACGGAGAGCAATGATAAAGAGATCTGATTTATTCTAAATCTAGCTGAGATTCATTCAGAAAATGACATGTTCAAACCTATTTTAGAAAAATCACTTGAGGGAAGAATACCATCAGCAGAGAATCCTGGGGGCCGTGCTCTTCAATACAGGATACATTTACAAGGGCATGTGAGCCCCTGCAAGGCAGCTCCCCATGGGAGAGCTAGGAAGCTGGGTCAACAGAGGGCGGTAAGGACCAGCTGCTCAGTGTAAATGTCCCCATGCCTCCACCAGCAAGCTCCAGAGTCCACAAGCCCATGGTGTCCAGAGAAGCTGTGGACAAACAGGGCTCGCTAATGCCAAATGTGCTTATTCATCTTGGTGAAGGTCACCTCGGAGATCACACCCTGCAGCCTTCACTGACCGCTCAGCCCCTCTGAGCACCCGGCCTCTGACTGCAGACGTTCTTAACGATGCCCACACTGCACTGCCCACCTTCACAGACGCTGCTCCCAAGCAGGGCCCTTCGGGGCCACCGAGCTCTGTGTAGAGCGGGACCTGGGCTCAAGCCTGCAGGTGGTAGTCCACAGGTGTGATGAGCTCACTGGCTGCTGCCGACTGATGATTACTCAAGTTGCCTGGGGTTCAAAGGCTTCAAAATTGAAGGGGCTGTTTTTCCCCTTCATTCCCCTCCTTTGCAGAAACTTTCCTGAAAATAAAATCAAAATGCCAGGTCTGCTCACCTCCCATCTTGAGAAGAAAACATTCTTAGCCTCTTTCCAATACCTTGTCTTTCACATATAGAGACAACATCCCTAACCTGTCTCTGTTCTCAAGATGGGGGGCCACAGACCACACAGAGCCATGTGTGACATGCACACTTGTTGCAGCGCATGGGAGTGTGGTTCAGAGATCTCTGTCCTGGTATAAATCAGGACCCCTTCAACGGCCGGAGTCCAAGTCCAGATCAAGGCTGAGGTCGGAGTTCAGCCTGTGGCTGGATGCAACTGCTTAAACCTCACAGGCATCCTGGGACAGCCTGGCATCCTGGGCCCCAGAACCTCACCGCAGACTGAGGAGGCCCAGGCCAGCTCCTCCAGATCCAGGCCCTCTGTGTCCCCCCCCCCCCCCTCAGTGGTCAATGAGCAGGGCAGCCCTGCCTGGAGCTGGAGCAGAGAGGCCTGGCCTGACCCCTCCCCCTAGAAGCAGTGTATGTCCTGCCCTGGGACCTCCTCTGAGGGAGGTTATCTGAGTGTGTGATGGGGATAGCAGTGTCCCATGTCAGCATCACAGTGACTCGACAGTCCAGACATTGCCACTGGGGGGTCTGTCTCTCTGACTGAGCCCATGGGTTGCTTTTCACAATGAATGAGAATTAAGGAAAATGGGAAACGTCACTCGCTGGCTTGTTTCCCACAGAGGACTTCAGAGACCAGCTGCCTGGGAGTCCGTTTAGGAGAGACCAGGGGTTCCCCCTCATCCAGCCAGAGCCCAGCCCTGTCATGAATCATCACCCCGCTGGTCAGGACTGGGGTAAAAAGTGGGCACTGAGCAGATGAGCAGAAAGAGGGAGAGGGCCTGGTCCCCTGGTAATGAGGAAAATGTGCCCCTGTTTTGACCAAAGGTAGAAGAAGTAGCAGCCTTTGGCTGTGCTAAGGATGCATTCATTCTGCAACCAGGCACGAGCGTCATCCTGTGGCCTGTGGCCAGAGAAGCAGGGCTGTCCTCCTGGTAAGCCAGCGCGTCTTGTACTAACCATGTCCCGTCACAGCGAAGTCCCCGGCTTTTGGAAATCACGCTGGACAGCATTTCCGTGCAGCCCTGTGGACAGGAGCAGAGCCTCCGGGGAAGAGTAAACAGGCGGCTGCTTGCAAGGTAGGAATAGGAACCTGGGGCCCTCAAACCTGTGAGCTAAGAAAGCGTTACATTTTTACTTTATTTTTTAATATATCTTTATTGTTGAAAGTATTACAGATGTCCCCTATTTTTCCCAATGACTACCCCCCCACACACACACACACACACACACCCACACCACACACCCAGACCTAGAAATCTTTACATTTTTAAAGGGTTGATGAGGGGAAAAATGAAAAACATGTGTCACCATTATGAGGCCCTCAAAGCCTAAAACATTTACTCTGCCCTCTTTAGGGAAAAAGTTTACTGACCGCTGGTCTAGAGCAAAGGGCTAGAATTTCAATCACAGTCCACAAATTTAAATATGAAGAAATATGTAACTTAATTTTTGTCATCTTATTTTATTTCAAGGTCTCTTTCTGCCAGAGTGGCATGAACCATTCTGCTAAGTTAGGGGCCCCTACCTCTCCCTGGGTCATGGCCATGTTCCTGCTCAGTCCAAGGCAGTCGAGTGAGCCCGGATCAGCCAGCCACACAAACACCCCGAAATGCCCCCATCCTCTCTGCTCCTCACAAGCCCCACATCCCATGCATTCCACTTTTTCAGGTCTTCCAGCTCCCCCCATTGCTCTGTGGCGTGTCCGAAAACCCAGGAGCCATTCAGCTACTTCAGGGGTAGGAATGTCATCATAGCTGGGTCTTCTTTCCCTGTGCTTCCCTGGGGCACCCAGAGAACAGTGTCAGCTCTCTGCTCCCAGATCCCAGGAGGTAGGGACCAGGAGTTCCCCCTGGGACACACAGGCAACTATGCCTTTACCCTTTTCTCCACCATTTGGTGCCGGAAGCTGGGGGGATTAGTTGTTGTTTAAATATATTTTTATTGACTTCAGAGAGGAAGGGAGAGGGAGAGAGAGAAAAAAACATTAATGATGAGAGAGAATCATTGATCGGCTGCCTCCTGCACAACCCACGCTGGGAATCGACCCGGCAACCCGAGCATGTGCCCTGACCAAGAATCGAATTGCGACTTTCTGGTTCATGAGTCGATGCTCAACTAATGAGCCATGTTGGCAGGACCAATTTTGGTTTGGGGTTTTTTTTTTTTTTTCTTCCCCCAGTGTTTGGAATTTATTCTGTTTCCAAGACCAGATGGCGGCTACTTCTCTCAGCCTCCTAGACTTAAACATTTGGGTCTCAATGTCCAAAAGCACTTTCTGTTTCCTCTAATAGCATTATTTTAGAACATGAAATCCAGGAAGGGAACTCACAACTGTTTCCTTCCCCCTACATCTGTCCTTTCTCTGAGGCATTGTGCGCAGAAGGATGGGGGCTGTTTAAAACTGAAGGGAAGGTCATATTGAAGAAGGAAAGGAAAGATCTGTAATGTTTCACTTTACTAGTATTTCAAGCTCTCTTCCTGGCATGCTAAGCTCTTCCTTTGTTAATTGATTGATTTACTATGTAGTTGCACACTATGGCAACTCATACTGGCTCTCAAGAACCAATTCTTCAGTTCTCAGGAAATTCACAAGCTGATTGTTAGCCTATTCATAACTTGCTGTGGTTCCATATGACCCTCTCTGATGATCACCTGCTGTCCCAAGAGAGAGATCAGCCTGTTGGGAGCTGTGGCTCATTCCCCTCATGTTCTACTCACTCCCCTTCCCCTCACTCCTGCTTCCTGAGGTTGCACTTCCCAAGAACACAGAAGCTTTTGTCTCCGGTGCTGTCTCCTGGAGAATGTGGGCTTAGGCACTTGATAATCAGATTCCACCTCGAGAACTTGAGGGGACAGGCCCAGAGGAGTGCTGGCACGTGGAGGAGAGGCTGCGGCTGCCAGTGCCTGCAGTGCTGGACTGAAGAGCCACGTAGGGTGAAGTCCGGGGTTGGGGGAGTGGGGGTGGCGGGAACCCTGACTGAGCACAGTAGAGTAGGTCTGCAAAGAAAAGGAACCGAAGAGAAGCACACCGGCTGCGAGAGTGAGAGCAGGAGTGAGAGAACAGGGGTCCTCTGCCATCCTCTCTGGAAATCCCCTTTCCTCGGCTCAGCTTCAGTGGGTCTCCATTGCTTACCACAACAGAAAAGCCCCAACCGGGACATTTGGAAAGAACCTAGCTTCCCACAGGAAAGAGGCTGGTTATTGGCCATTTCAGTGGGTCGCGGCTCAACTAAAGGGAGCGCATTTTTACAGTTAGAGTGGTTCTCCCCTGGGATGGGAAGACACAGAAAGGACACAGGAGTTCCCCTTGGTCAGTGGTCGGCAAATTCATTAGTCAACAGAGCCAAATATCAACAGTACAACGGTTAAAATTTCTTTTGAGAGCCAAATTTTTTAAACTTAAACTTCTTCTAATGCCACTTCTTCAAAACAGACTCGCCCAGGCCATGGTATTTTGTGGAAGAGCCACACTCAAGGGGGCAAAGAGCTGCAGTTTGACGACCACTGCCCATGGTCATTCCTCACACCGGAAACACAGTGCTCACACCTGATGATGATTCTGGGAAGCCACCTGGGTGGCCTCCACTTCCCTTCCCTTCCCATTCATGTTATGCTTTTGAAGTATTTGAAAAATGTTATGTTCACATGAGGGATGTGAGAATTAGGAGCCCAAGCAATACTAGCAGGTAAGATCATAAGGGAAGTCCATGAAGAACAAAGTAAAGGCCAACATTTGAGTCCAGAAACCTGCCTGTATTAGCATAGGATGCAAAGAACATGACTTTGCATCAACATGTATAGAAAACACTTAGGGGGGAAAAAAGTTACTTTAGCCCTAGCTGGTTTGGCTCAGTGGATAGTGTGTGGGAGGCAATCAATTGATGTGTCTGTCTCACATTGACACTCTTTCTGTCTCTCTCCATCCCTTCCACTCTCTCTAAAAATCAATGGAGAAATATCCTTGGGTGAGGATCAACAACAACAAAAAATAGTTAATTTTTTTGGATCAGTAGTGTGACATAGCTATCAAGGAATACATGCCATCTGGGCCACATCAATAGAAGCATGGTGTCCAAAATATGGGAGGTGGCTATGTGACTCTCCTTTACATACTCCAGACTCATCTGAGGTACTGAGTCCCCACACCCTCGCAGGCACATGGATAAACTGGACTTGACCAAATGAGGATGGCATAAGGCAAATCAAGGACCAGAATCCACTGCATTTGAAAACATGTGGAGGAGCTGAGGGTGCCCTCCTGAAGAAGGGAAGATAAGGAACAGGAGCCCCAGCTTGGAGGTTCTGAAAGGCTGTCATTGGTCAGAATGAATAGGATTTGGGTGTGTGGCCCCATTGTCCAGAGCTGGTTCAAGGAATCCAAGTAGGTGGCAGCTACTGAGAGATTGATTACCTCTAAATCCAAGTCTGGGTTGCCCATACTTGTGTCTGCCTTAGAAGTAAGGGGGCTGGTGCATTCTGCAGGGCCTGGATTGAAGCACTTCTCATCATTATAACAGCTACCACTTGTTGAGTGCTTTCTGCATGATGAGTACCGAAATAAACACTCTACACATATTTTATCTTTACAGCAACTCTGGGAGGCAGGACTGCCCTCCTCCGATTTGCAGGGAAGGAGACTGAAGTTTGAATATGTTAAACAGGAGATCTGGGAATTAAGACCCTACCCTCTAACTCCAAGGTATGTGCTTAAATGATACTGAACTTGGCAGAGATGCTGCGGACAAGATTGAAGCCTCAGCGCAGAGCAGATTAATAGCAGCCAATGCTCGAGTGGCACGTAAGATGGGCTGGGCCCAGTTCTGCGTGTTCTACATATATCACCATCCCTATCACAGCAACCCTTGGAGACAGTGACTGTTATCATTCCCACCCGTAGGCGGGGTAACTGAAGCACAAAGAATTTAAGTAACTGTCCAAGGTCACTGGTTAGGAGGTGGTGGATCTGGAGTGCGAGTAGCTCCTGCATTGTCCTGCTCCCCACCTGAACTAGGCCTGGAAGGTCTCTGGTCACATGGCTTCATGGATCCAGCATTTGTTATTCCCCATCTAGGAGTCCTGCAGACAAGCTCTTTCCCCACAACGCACCACACATTCTTGCCAAAATCACAATTTGCAAGGGGGTGCCCTTAGTACCTGGGTTTTATCTTTTCCCAGCTCCAGGTCCAGGTGATGGCCACACTGCTGCCCTGGGACACAGACACCCGCCACCCTGGCCAGCCCCTCCCAGAACCCCAGCCTCTGACGCCTAGCTTTGCCTCCCCACCACTGCGCTCCAGTCTCAGGCAAGGGCAGCTATTTTGGGTGAGAAATGGGGCAGGCAGAAAAAATTTCACTCAAGCAATTAAAGAATCACTGCATTTTTCATGATTAACTTCATGCTCACAGATTGAATGCAAAAAGCTGTTAGCAGAGCGTTTCCATTCCTGTACCTGACATGAGCAATGGGAATATTTGTTCTGCCCGGGAGGATTACACCTTCCATTAATCTTCGTTTTATTGAAAGTTTAACTAACAGACAGACACAATGTGATCAATTAGCAGTGTAATTCCGAGGAGATGTCACAGGAAAATGAAATCCTGAGCACATTCGCGGCGAAAATGCCTGCAAGTTCTCTCCAGTCTCCCTTCACCATCTCAGTGTGTATATTTTAATTGAAAGTTTATTCTGCTGTGTGCCTCGTCTACTAAATTTTAATTTAACATTGTAATGAGAAGGGTGTTTCTAAGGAGCTCTTCACACACAAGTTGAGGAGGTTTCACAAATTAAGAGAACAAGTGGATTTGCTGCACTTCGAGGCAGCTGTGGGAGGAGAGGAAACCACCCCCTCCCCCCTTCCCCCCCCCCCCCCCCGCCCCGAATCTTTTGGAGAGGATCCCAGAGCCTGCAGAACCAGCCTTGGGGACCTTTAGCACCTGTGGCAGGTGGGCCAAGAGGTGATTACCCCAGAAAAGCAGCAAGTG
The DNA here is from genome assembly GCA_026230045.1 of Corynorhinus townsendii. Lineage (NCBI taxonomy): Eukaryota > Metazoa > Chordata > Mammalia > Chiroptera > Vespertilionidae > Corynorhinus > Corynorhinus townsendii. Next base: position 39,003,088 of record JAPDVU010000009.1, read on the forward strand.
TCCCAAGAGGCTGAGATCTCAGGCCAGGCCACTTACAGGAGCAGCAAGCAAAATAAAAAGGCTCCTGTCTCTTCTCCCTAATTCTGCCTTCTGATATCCCTCTAGCACCCCCCATTGGCAAAACCCCATAGGCCAAGTGAAATGTGGTTTGCAGAGTCTCAGCCCCAGCTTTGCAGAGTTCAGAAGGACAGGAGGTGAAAGGCAGTAGCTTAGCGACCAATATAATACTTTTGGAGACATCACTTTGCCTCTCTGAACCTTAGCTTCCTCAACTGTAAAATGGGGACAATAATACCCAATTCTCAAGGTTGTGAGAATCCTGAGGTGAGGACTGGGAGGGTGGTTTGGAAGGTACAATACAAAAGTGGGAAGGATTGTTCTTTTCCACTGCTCTTCAGAAAAAAATGCAAGGGAGCTTTTCCAGAAGGGTGATCTCAACCCAGAAAGTGATGTCATGTAGCTGAGGTTGCAGAAAGGCTGTGACTTAACTGAGAGGTGGTCTGAGGTTCAGGCTGAGGAAGGAGGAAGATTAGGAACAGGATATGCATTGTCCTCAAGAGCATAACAAAAGTAGAATGAGCACCAGCCTGGGCTGTTCCATCAAAGCCAGAGGTCAATCATCGCAAGGGTCACTTCACTGGAACCTTGAGTTTCAACTCCACCAGACTGTGTCTAACCTACTGTTGTAGCCCAGCAAACAATGCAGTGTCTGGCCCCAGGCACACTCAATAAATGTTTGTGGCTTTGAAGTGGAGGGAATGAGCAAATTAAAAGCATTGGGTGCACTAGCGGCAACTCTGGTGACAGGTGGTATTGCAGCCCAGCTCTATTAGACCACATACAGGGTGGGGCAAAAGTAGGTTTACAATTGTTCATATGGGAAATAATACAATAATTAATCAATAATAATACAAAAATAAACACTGAGTTTTGTGTACTCACAAATGTAAATCTACTTTTGGCCCACTTGTATGTGCCCAGAAGTAAGCAAATTTTCAGAATCAAGGGGTTCCTAGAAAAAGGGGGGGGGGGGTGTTAATATTCAGGATTTAAAGCATTCAATGGCAAAAGGGGAGGAAAGAGATGTAGTCTCTCTAACTTTGTTGCCTCCCCCTCCACTACAACCACACTGCCTTCCTGTCCTTCCTCAAACACACCATGCAGGCCCCTTGTCCTTGCTGTTTCCTTGGCCCCAAATGTTCTCTCAGGTATTCTCATGACTTGCTTCATGGTCCCTCTTCAAATGTCACCTCTTCAGATGAGACTTCTCTGACCACTGAATCTAAAATAGCAACAATTTCTGTGACTCTTGCTTCACTTTTCTTCACTGCACTTATTACCTGCCATTATATATCTATTCAGTCATTTCCATGTGTGTCTCCAGAATATAAATCCCCTGAGGGTAGATGTCTTTATTGTTCTCTGTTATAACCCCAGCACCTAGTACAATATGATATAATAGCCACTCAAAAATTATGTTTTGCATTACTAGAGAAAAGGGAATGTGATGTGACTTAATGACAGTACTCTGAAGGTAATTCCTAAGCTAATAGATTTTGTATAAGTTGTGCTGTGAAGGCATTTTTCAAGTAGGGCTTGGCAAGGGTCCTTGTGAGAAAGAAGCCCCATAATCTGGAAATCTGGAGTCCATCAGGATAATGGGTTCTGCCATTGCCCTTCCTTAAGTGTCTCTTTTGGTTCTCACTGGTGAAGTGTACCTCACAGCCCAGAAAAGGATCCACACCTGTGGTAGAGGGAGTGTATTGCTCTCTGGTTAGTGGCCGCAGGCCCGGGAATTCAGGGACAGTCTGTGGAGCATCCATCAGTACCCCGCACTCATCACATTGTTACCCTCTCTGCGTGTCCACACAGTGAACAGTCATTAAATCCTCATAATAATACATCTCTGACTTAATAATAGAAGATAATGGGGAAGGAGGATTCACTTTACAGAAATTTGTTTTGCCACAAACTTGGCTAAAATAGAACTTATTCTACAAAGCAACAACCATCTGAATTTGCTGTCATCAAGCCAAGTCAATTCTAGGTCTTCCACACAGCTAACAAACAAATATTTGGTAAGAAGGTAACATAAAAGATTTTTTTAACAATTAATTCTGGAATGTATTTGGAGGACAACACGTTTTCCTCTTGAATATGATTGACATTGTGTTCATCAGACATAAGAAAAATGCTAAAGAATGCAGTACCTCCTTTTAGGAACTCCAGTCCAAGTTGACAAAATCAATATCAAGTTTGTCATGCCCATCAGATTCTGGGCTGGATCTCCCCATGGAACCTCCAGCATCAATGTCTGCAGCTAGATCAGGTGCCCCTGTGCCTGGCCATACTAGTTAAGAGTGTGGGTAGGAGGAGGGAGAGACAGATTCTTTCATTCCTGGCTTCCTCCTCCTCCCTCAAGCAGGTGCCATCACACCTCACATGTGACACACCTCCCATTCTCTGGCACACGAACTTTCTGGATCTTTGATTCATTTCGACTCCACATAAATCTCTTCCCAGAATTTTCATTCAGGGCAGGACAGTTTGCTCCCCTGTGGTCCTCCCAACCATGCCACCCCACAGGCAAACCGCTTTATGGGCCTCACAAACCTACCATTTCTCCATTTCAGCCTTAATTGCTTGTATTGTGCTTCTGGCCTCAAGAGAAATGGTTCCCACATCAAAATTCTTCAATGGGTCTCTGAGTTTCTTTTCAGAAATGTCACCCTGACATTGTAAATACCAATTGTGCCTTTCCTATGAGGTTTCTCTGATCTGGGCCTTCCTCCTTCAAAAAAATCTTCATTTATGACAACCAGGCTTGCCAAAAACAGGGCACCACACAGCCCCCTCTTGAGAAGTGCTCTGGAGATCCACTGGGCCTGGCCCTGCGGACTGGCCCTAGGCTCCTCCCTCCAGCTCTCCTCCATTAGCCTCTCTATCCCCATACAGCCTCCCCCCAAACCCTTCATTGTGCCAAGAATTTCCTTAAGGTCAGAGCAAGTCTGACCCAGTTCATCATGTGAGGTACAAAGCCATAGCCAAGATGAGGAGGCCCAGGGAACAGGAGTCCAGGCTCAGCCAGGTCTCAGTGGTCACAGAAAACAGCTGAGATAATGCAAAGGAAGAGGACCAACTGAAGGGACTTCCCAGCTGTGGCTGGGAACATAGGGCACCAAAGTCTAGCAACAGTGGAAGGCATCACCACCCATGAGCCTAAAGGGGCGGAGGGAGGAAATAAGTTACTGGAGCCCAGTGAGGGCTGGAGCCATTGAAGAGGCCCAACAGACAGGACATGAAAGGATTCAGCTACTTCCAGAAATATTGCCCAAAGCAGGGAGGGTCTGAGGAAGACATACACTGTCTTCTCTCTCTTGCCAATCTTCTATTGGCACCTCACTGGCCAATGAACCCTTGGGTGGTGTCCTCCATATGGGTCAGCCTTCTGAGGCACCCGACAGGTCAGAGAAGGGCAGAGCATGGATCTAGAGCATAGGGCTGGGTGCAGTGGTGGGCACAGAGAATAAAAAACATGAGCAAATACCTACTCTCCTGGTCCACTTCACCCTCCCCTGAGTCTGTGTGCCCACCCAGGACCACAATCCCTATCCATCCATCCTAGCTTAAGTCTGCAGGGACACTGGCAAACATGAGTATGCAGAATGTCCTGCTTTCTCTCCTTCTTGCAAATTCCTTTCTATTCTCTTTTGACAAAAATTCCTCTCATTCTTTTTGCCTAAGTTATTTGTCCAAGGCAGCTTTGTGGGGCCTAGAGGCACTTCAGTGGTGTCAGCAAAGAATCAGAAAGGAAACACATAAAATCCTCTCCTAAAATTTGAGATCTAGGATCCCAGATAGGCACAAGGGTCCACATGTCCGCTCTGCCAGGGAGTCCAGAGCATGGAAGCACAGGCTTTCTCCCTGGGCAGCAGACAAGCTGGGTGCTAATCCACACAGCCACCAGCTGCCCTCTGGTGGGGTCATTCCCCCCATGCTACATACTGCTCAGTGAACCTCCTTCTAAAACACAGGCAGGCACTGGAAGAAGCTGTCACTGTTCCCAGTGATAACTGAGTTGGCAACAAACCCAACACTGAAGCACAGACATCAGTAAATGTGCGAGAACATCACTGAGCTCCGTGGACACCCCGAGGGTGAGACCTCCATGCTGTCACGTGCCCCATTCCTGGACCCAAATTCCTCTCTCCTCCTCACAATCCAGCACATTCCTGGGTTGTGGGTGTCCCTTCATGGGGTGTTCGCATGGTTGACTGTGAGAAAAGAGCCTCATGGGCCATTCCATAAATCCCCAGCCTTGCCTGACAGCTAACGAGCTCCATGGCCAGGGAGCACAACCCAGCGAAGGCCCAATTACGGCAGAGGAGAGCCTCGGAGAGCCTCCTACAAAGGGCTTAAATGTGCTAACAAGCCATTTCAGAAGGGCAGGGAGCCCCTAATGGCCCGCCTGCTGTCAGAGAGGCAGCAGAAAGCTGGAAGGGAACCACAGGCTCTGGCTGCAGCCTGAGGATTTGTCATGAATCGTTCCACTCCAGATTCAGTCTTGTTGACACAAAAAGGTGGGGGTGGGAGAGAGGAAACATCACAAGACAAGGAGAGAAGCACAGCCATCAGGCAATTTGTGTAAAACACAGCTCTGGATGCCTTCCCTTCTGCTCCTCAAATACCTTCAGTGGTTCCCCATTGTCCACAGAATAAAGTACTAACAATGATCAGAAAAGTCCACTGCCCTATCGCTGGGTTTCTCAGAGGGCAGTCTGTGGGTCATGGGCATCAGAATTGCCCAGGTACTTGCTTAAAAGGCAGATTTGTATGCCCCCTTCCAAGTTCCTGTGTTAGAATCTTGGGGTGGGGTAGGGTAGGGGGTGGATTCTGATGATGTTTAACCACCTTCCCTAGGTGATTGTCAACACATTCATTCATTTGTTCATTCATTCAATCGATGAGTATTCAGTGAGTAGTTACCCTGTGTGAGGCACTGTGCTGGGTGCTGGGGAGAAGAGATGAGCAAAAGGCACTCACTCTCTGTTCCGCCGCGGAGCTCCTGGGGTGGGCATGAATGGAGTCAGCACACACATAAACACACGAAATCACCGACTTGGGATGCAGCCGGAGAGCAAGCCCAGTGCCTGTCATGACAGCATCAGGTGGGGTTGAAAGCCTGACTTTGGAGCCAAATCTGGGTCTCTCTCATCTTCGCCTCTGACCCTGAGCATGTCTGTGCACTTCTCCAAGTCTTAGTTTCTTCCTCTGTAAAATGGGACTAATTGTGCAAACCTCCTACTTTTTTTAAATTTTTATTTGACTTTATTTGAGCCAAACTTACAACACGTTGGGAAGCAAAATCTTAAATGCTCTCCATACCTCCTACTTCTGAGAAGAGCGTGAGATGATCTGAGTGAAGTGCTCAGCACCCTGACTGGAGCTCCATAAGTGCATGACCAACGCTGGCACTGAGGGACCGGGAGTTTGGCAGTGGGGGTCAGACAGTGTTTGTTATAAAGCATCATGGCCTCAACTGGTGCTCAGTTGAAGTTCAATGGAGTTGATCAAATTTTACAATTTCTCCTGTTGACACTTTCTATCATACTGATGACTGGGAGAGAATTTCCCTTGGTTCTCATAGTCACTTCTTTCCTTCCTTTGGAGGCAGCCCCTTTAAACCTAAGCAAGGACCAGGTCTAACCCTTAAGTCTTCGGTGGGTTAAGGCTTTGTCTCATGACCATAACCAAGTCACTGGCCCTCTAATCAGGGCCTCTTCACACAGAGAATGAGTAAACTGGACCAAGTGGTGTCCAAAACCCTCCATAGGGCTACCAGCTTCTTGTTTGGCCAGATAGGACATTTTTAACATCTACAATTACTAATATTTCATTTAAGAATGACATGCAGCACTAAAAGAGTAAGAAGGACATTATATGTTTTTTAAAAACTAACCTTCCAAAAATTACACACATATCACATGAACATTCGGTCCTTACTTTGACGAGCTGGTGAAAGTGTCCCTCGCAGCCCCAGTCCTGAGACCCCCATTTGGTACTAATGACCTGGTCTGCTGATGATGGTGACCACGACGGTGATGAAGACACCTACAGTGGACAGGTACATAGCTCTCACTAGGTACCCACATCATTCTAAGCACGTTACATAGATTAACTCATGTAACCCTCACTGTAATCCCATGAAGTAGATTTAATATTGGGCCCATTTTGCAGAAAAAGGAACTGTCCAAAGATCTGATGCTAGAGAGCAGCCAGCTGGATTCTGAGCCAGGCCATTTGGCCTCAGAGTCCATACCCTTCACTGCTGCACTCCACAGAAAGAGATACAGGTCCGGGGGGATGAGGGGACAAGGAAGTGCTCACGGTCACTAAGCAACACAGAACTGATGCTAGAACTCTTACCTCTGACCGTCCCCTGAACCTCCAAAGGGTGACTTGCTCTTCCCTGAGCCCACACCCAGCTCTCCCCAGGCAGCCACATGTGACCCACAATGAACTTCCGGAAGGAGTCAAAACGCTTTTTTAAAAAGAGTCAGCCCATCATTTGGATGAGTTAACAGGTTTTTGTTTTTGTTTTGCTGCCAGAATATTCCATCCAGCAGACCATGTTGCCTACTCGAGGCAGTCAGCTGCTAGTCAGTTCTGTCAGCCCTCTGCTTTGCCACCAGGCTGGGGAAGTTATGATGAGATGGGCTGAGGCTGCAGGGCCCCAGACGGGGAAGAACAATGTCCAATTAATCACCTCGAAGCCGTTGCCAAGCACCCAGCCATCTGGCATCGCCACAAAACCCTGCAACGAGGCTGCATCTCAGCCGCACCTGCAAGTCAGGTTGGGCCCGAGGTGCTGAAGGGAAAGGCAATGTTTCCTTTCCTCTCCTCTTGTCTCTGCCTCTTCAGCCAGCTTCTGCTGTGTGTCAGGGGTCCCCAAGAGACATCGGAGCCAGGCCTGGAGCTGCTCACAGCTTGGAAGGAGAAACAGATAAATACACAAGTAACTCCGTCTCACAGCCAACAGGTGAGCAAACACCATGGCAGCCCAGAGGAGGACACAACCTCGTTGCTGGGGAGGCTTTGGTGAGAATTATTCCTCCTGAAACCTGAAGGATGAGTGGCTGCTTCGAGCAAGGTGAGGCCATTAGCAGACTGTCCCCTGCTGAGGCTGCAGAGCCTGCTGAGCCATGCAACTGTCCAAAAAGTACACACCTATTACATGAACATTCGGAAAATGTTCCAACTTCAGAAGCAGGTGGGGAGCCTCCTCCCATCCCGTGGGGGACCAGCCTCTCCTCCTGTCCCAGATGAAAGATGAACATTGCCCAGCTGGGCCACGCCAGGCCACCACTCGGGGGGGGGGGGGGCTTAATGGTGGGGAACGCTAAGGAGGCGCAGCTGCTGGCACGGGACCTGCTGCTCCAGCCTGGAGCGTTCGTGTATTGTACTTGGATTCACAGAAGCATAAAACAGGCAATTTGGATCTGACCTCTGAGGTTACTCTTCTAGGCTGGGAAGTAGCAATCTGGCCCAGTAGAAGTAACAATCCTTTAAATTTGCCTAACATTATACAGTTACACTTCATTTCCTTTGGCGGGTATCTGCAGATGTAATCAGTGTTCACACTCACCCCTGCCATTGCCCAAACTAATCCTGTGTGGAACGTGGGGTAAAACCACACATCCAACCACCAGCCAGGACTTGTCACCCTGATCTTATGGTGCCCATATGGCCCAGGTCTCCGCACTTGAGGTGGGGGGATGCCAAGACTGTGGTCCTTCTGCGGGAGAATAAACTGTCCTGAGCCACTGAAGGGAATCGGAGATAATAGGTGGCCGTAATGGGCAGCTCACGCTCGCCCAGCTCAACAGTGCACAGCGGAGCTGACAGAAAACGTCTCATCTCTGAACACAAACGCAGTGTCCAGCCAAAAGCAGGCAGCACGGGGGACACACTTGACTGGGAAGGAGAAAAACGACTGTGACTGCAGGAAAAAGCCCAGTTACCCTGAACTTGGCCATTGATCCTTCTTGCTCAAATGGAACCCTGGCCAGGCCTGGGGACCAAGGAATGTCTAGGGAGAGGGAGAGGGGCAGCTAATGAAAGGGGCTTCAAGACTATCTGCTTCACTTCCCTATGTAACTTGGGGACACAGTGGATTGGTGTCTGACTCGTGTCTAAATAATCTAAAGGGGAAAAGGTCGGCTGAAGTGGCCGGAGGTGGCAATTCAGAGAGCAGAAGTGATGGCTCAGAGTGGTCTTAAAGGGACTTTCCCCAAAAGAGCTGCCTGTAGGGACAATGGGACCCCAATGACTGTCTGTGAGAACGAAGATTAGCAGGAATCAGAGGCCAAGGGCGTGCCATAATTGCCCACCAGAGAGGGACTGGTAGGAGAGATGGCAGAACTGGCATGAGAGAGATACACGGAATTATATGTAGGTCCCAAGTACTCACTCCTTTGTAATAGATGACACAGTAGCCCCTGGCTATGGGCTCATGGTGAACAGAATTGACGGTCAGACCCCTCCCTCAATGTTGAGCCAGCCAGTGACGCACTATGGCCAAAGATGTGCTACCAAAGCAGGGACCACAAATGCACTTGCTCGGCTAGACTTCCTCCCTTGCCCTTCAGTGATCCGCTGAGGAAAGAACAGGCCCGGGTGACCTGGACCTGGGCCCCCGGATAACTATGGAGGCACCAGGAACCACACTCACACCCCAGAGCTGACCCACCAACGAGGAACTCTCTGTGTTAGCAGATCACAATCAACCTGCAGACCTGTGACCAACTATGACAATAAATGCTAGTGGTTAAGCCATTGCTTTGGAGCCGTTTGTTGTGCACATTATCCAGCAAAGCTTCATGGCGCCAGGGTTCCAAAAACTCTTCAAAGCCCTGGGGGCAGGAGGGGCAGCTAGAACAGCAGCCAGCCCGGGGGGAAATAATTGCCAGAGCCCCACCGAGTCATGAAGACCATTCCTGCCCTCTGACCTCTCCTTTTGCCCAGCCCACACCTGCTGGCCCCACCCAGGTGCCTCATTAGCTAGTCGGACAAGGAGGGGAGAGTGAGAGAGTGTGGAGGTCAGGTTTAGGGGTCATCTTGGCTAGGCTACAATTCCCAGTTAAACAAGTACTGATCGAGGAGTTGCCACGGTTCAAGTCCATAATTAGTAGACTTTAAGGAAGACTGTGCTAGATAATCTGACTGGGCCTGAGTCCATCAGCCGAAAGCCTCAAGGGCAGTGCTGAGACTTCCCTAAAGAAGAAATTCTATGTGCAGAGAGCTCGTGCCAGCCAGCTCTGGCCTGCCATACACATCGCGGCCTTGCCCACCCAGCCCCACAATCATAAAAGCCAGAGGTAGAGAATGAGCAGTCCTAGAGACATATAAGGCCTGAGAAATCATTTGATCAGGCCCTGCCAAGGAACTAGGGGTGAGTTAATTAAATGTCTGACCAAATACAGCAGGCTAATTTTTAAGTTGATAATTTTGTTTGGCCCTCAAATGATGTTATAAATATCCCAATGGCCCTGGGCAGAAAAAAGGCTCCCCACCCCTGATTCTGAGCCACAGGCCTCTTAATATGGATCTACTATTGGTCCTGTTTCTCTGGGAGAAGTGTGTCTGATACAGATTTTGGTACCTGGAAGGGGGATACTGCTGTCAGAAATACCCCAAAACTTGTCAGTAGCTCTGGAACTGGACGGTGGGCAGAGGATGGAAGAATACTGAGAGACATGGAAGAAAGAGGCAAGATTGTCCTGAACACACTGTTAGAAGAATATGGATGTTAGAGGCTCTGCCAGAGAGGGTCTAGAAAGAAGTGAGGAGCAGGGTAAGAAAACCTGTGTCTCAGAGGACACTTAAATCACCACGAGCAGACTTGGCAGAAATGTGAGTTAAAGATGCTTCTAGCGAGGGCTCAGAGGGAAAGGAGGAGCGGGCCGTTGGAAAAGAGGAAAGGGGGTCTTTGCCATGTGGTGGCTGACAGCATAGCTGATGGTGTCCTCCAGTTGTGTGCAAAGCAGCACTTGTAAGCGATGAACTTGCATGTGTAGCTGAGATTCCCAAGCATATTGTTGAAGATACAGACTTCTTCTTGCTGCTCATAGTAACATGAGAGAGAAAAGAATTGTTGTGAGAAATGATTTAGAAAAATCTTAGTCTATTCACATTGCAAAGGCTGCTAAAATTAGGAATCACTGCCAAGAAAGCCTGCACTGGCGAGAAAGGGATGTGACGTGGAAGGCTGGAGTGACATGGGGCCACAATCCAAGGAATGTGGGCAGCCTCGAACTGGAGAAGGTGAGGAGTCAGATCCTTCCTAGAGCCTCCACCAGGAGCGCAGTCCTGTCAGCCCATGTTAGACTTCTGAACTGGGAGATGGTACTGCTGTGCTATTTTAAGCCACTGTGTTGGTGATAATTTGTTACAGCAGCAACTGAAACTGATACAGAGAGCAAAGAGAGAGAAATCTCTCCCAAGTCCCTTTTCTAATTGTGATCTTTAAATGCAGTTTGGAGTTTTGGATATTCCCCCAGATGGGACATTCTGATTCCTGAACTGAGACTGTCTGGGGGTGAAGGTGACTGACTGGAGGTCATTTTAGGACCCATGTTGAGCAGAGAAGGGTGGGGCCACCTGGGTTTCATCAGGAACAGGGAAACCAGCCCACAGAGTGGATTTAAAGAGGGAAAGCTGAAGTTGCTCATGAAGGCACCCAAGACTCCAACTCAGTCCAGAAAACGGTGGCACTTGGATACATCAATGAAGGAGAAGATGTGTGAATTTGATCCCAATATGGGGAGGCCATGGGGTAGTGGAAAGGCTCCAGGACCCAGAGCCAGAGCTCCACATTGCTTAGGGTGGAATGCCATCACCGTGCCATGCAGGGTCAGTCTCTCTATCGTAGAGGAAGACGGACCCTCCTCCCAGACCCAGTCATCTGGCCCTTTATTCCGTAAACTGTCCCCATCTGTCCTTTGGATCCTGCCCTTTATCTCCCTCCCTGAGCCTTCAGAGCTGTGTCCCCATGGAGGGGGGAGCCACACAAAACCCCTCATGTCCCGGAGCACTGGGGAAATAATTAGCCAGGGCTCCACCACTCAGCCCAGGGTTAGGTTGCTGAACATGAAAAAGGAACATCGCAGGGCACCACCAGGAGCAGCTGATCGGTTTCCTTGTTATGAGAATCATAACTCCCTCACCTCGGGGCTTTCGTGCAGGTTAAAGGGGAGACACTGGTGAGTAGTAAATGCTCAATAAACAGTAGCTGTAATAATAATTATTATTATTATTGTTATTAATGTTATGATTAGCTGAGTCCACCCCATCTGCACCTGCAATGCCATCGCTGTATCTTTCACCTCCGCTCTGACCAACCCCAGCCCAGCCCCACTGCCCAGCTTTCCCAAGGATCCCCCCTCCTACAACCCCTTGGCCACAAACAGTTAATGCGATTATTGCATTTTGCCCAGATTTGCAATAGCTTCCTCTCTTTAATCACTTTGAAAGTGTTTCAAATTCCTTTCCTACGTGACTGAAATCAGAGTGGCACCTGTGCAGGCAGAAAGCCTGGCTGCCAGTGTGAGGTGGAGATGTAAAACAGTCAGGCTCTGCCGGGGAGAAATTATGCTTTCTTAATTCCTTTTACCCTATAATTACCAGGCACGACCACGTGGGGAACAGCAAAAATAACTCGCACGTAGAGACGTTGTCTATATAGCATCCTGATATGGAGGACCTCCAGGGAAGCGCCAGTGCAGTCCCCACAGCCCACCTTCCTCACCAGCTCTCCAAGGTCACAGACCCCAGCCAGCCATGGGCAATCGGAAGGCGTCCGCTCTGCCACACCCTCCTCCACTCTCTGCAGCTTTGGGCTGCAATCGTCTTCTTCTTTCATTCTGACCTGACATCCTGTGGCCTTCTCCCTGCCTCTCCTCCACCTCATGCACCTGCACCTCACTGGCCTCCACCCTCAGTCTCCTCCGCACATCTCCCTCCTCCTCCCGTTGACCAGCCTTCCTGAGGTCCTCGCAGCATCTCTCTCCTCTCTTCCCTTCCTCACTCTTCACTCCCTTTGTTTCAGAGATCAGGTTGACACTGAGGACTCTCACCCTAGTGTTTCCACTGGGACGCCTCCACCACCAGGGCTTAAACCTCAGCAGCTCCTCCAACTCCTCTTCCGCCTGGAATCCAGCTGCCCTCTGACAGGCCCAGGGGAGAGCACTGGGGCAGATGGACCTGAGTTCAGATCCTGCTGTGAATCAGGCCCCATGACGTTGACCACGTTACTTACTTTAATGTCCTTATCTATGAAATGGCAACAATAATTTATACCTCCAACTGTGGTTTTCAAGAACAAATTACATAATATGTGCATATGACTAACACACTGTCCCCCTCTGCCCTCCGTCAGGCATCATTTTTTACCGAATCTGCTTCTGGATACTCGGCTTCCCATTCATCAGGCACCCCAGGCCAGCAACGTCTTGTTAGAACTCATTCCTGACCATGTTGCCCTGATCAGAGCACTTCAGCAGTTGCCTGTGACTCACAAGTTCGAATCCAGGGCAAAACAGCATGACTGGGAAACAGCAAACACCGACTGTGGACTCATCCAGACCAATTTTAAGTATCATTCCCCAACCAATTGACAGTGTAGAGTTTGGGCCTCAGTTTCAAAGGTTTTACAAGGCTAATACTTCCTAACTCGCAAGAAAGTTGTGGGAATTAAGTGACTAAGCTAAGAAAAGCACCTAGTAGGTGTTTCAGCACATAATAGGTGTTTAACAGATGCTGATACTCTTTTTTGTTCCCCTCTCCCCTTCCCCCAAACTCTTCTTTCTTAACTTTGATCAGATAATCCACACTCTTTCAGGCTTCTGAGTCTGGATTTCCTCATCTCTCATATGAGAGAAATGAGACCTGATTGGGTTTCTGTGAGGATTAATTGAAATAAAGAGGTTGACACACAGTAGGTGCAATAAATAGCAATATCATCAGGAAAGCTTAATTATTGTTAAGCATATGGACTCTGGAGCCACATTATCTGGGTTCAAACCTCAGTGGTGCCATTTTCTAGCTGGGTGATCTTAGGCACAGAACTTAATATCTGAACTTTAGTTTCTTCATCTGTAGGATAGGAGAATGCTAACAGTAGTACCTAGCTCATAGGATTGTTGTGAGAATTTAGGGAATTAATATATGGAAAATGCTTAGAGCTATATCTGGATAGTCTTTTTTTTAAATACTAGTTATTTCTTTATTGACTTCAGAGGGTAGGGGAAAGGGAGAGAGATATATAAACATCAATGATGAAAGAGATCATTGATCGTCTGACTCCTGTACGGCCCACTGGGAATTGAGCCCACAACGGGGGCATGTGCCCTGACCGGAATCGAACCATGACCTCCTGATTCATAGGTCAATGCTCAACCACTGAGCCAAGCTGGCTGGGCAAATCAGGCATAGTGTTAAAAATTATCCATGTGGTGTTTTTTCAGTTTCAAGAGCCCATTCCTATACCCCATCTGTTTGACCTTTACCAGGTCAGGTACAGAGGTGAGGAAATATTCCAGAAGATTTTCCAGGTGACTCATCCAAGGTCAGAGAACTAGAAAATAACAGAGGAAATATTCAAACTTAGGTCTGGGTGTCCAAGTCCAAATTGGACAATATAATTCAATCACCACTCAGTATGGCTGGTGGGAGTCTGTGACCTTGGAGAGCTGGTGAGGAAGATGGACTGCAGCACTGTGCAAATGCCTGGGGAGGGGACTACACCAGAGCTTCCCCAGAGGGTCCACCATGAGGTCTCCGAAGCTATGAGAATGGATAATTATTTTCCACACCCTCACATCTTCTTGGGAAGGCAGACACACACAAAGTTACAGTGTAATATGGGCTGTCCAGAGGGTGGGTAGAGCCACTAGCTCTGCTGGGCACATCCTGGGAAGCACGGAGAAGGATCCCCTGAGCTGGATCTTAAATTATGAGCAGGTTTGGCCCATGTGCTTTTGAGGGGAAGGCACATCATGCACAGAGTGTGTGTAGAGGGGGGACAGGTTTCCTAGGGGATGACAACCCAGCTTCCTAGGAATGGCAACACCCAAGACCCCAACCAGGGCCTCAGGCACCCACTATTTTGCATCAGCACCTGCTAGCAAAGCCATGGATGCCATTGTGCCCTTGGAGATGCCCTTCCCAGCCTTAGTTGGAGAAGAAAAAAGTGGGGGGACAAGCAAGTTGGTTCTCTTTCCATTCCCTCCTATTCCACCCTAGCCTGTCCCATCCCAGAACCTGACATTGGTCAACCCCACCTTCTTCCAGATTCTCAAAGCCAGTATCTGGGGCATGACAAGAAAGGTCTAAATGAGTTGGCAGTTGAACCCCAAATCCCCAAATATTACAGGATTAGTGTGTGCTCAAAGGTCACCTGGTCTGATTTGACTCTGGGCAATGGCGAGAGGTGGAGGGTGGTGGTGGGAGTGGCCCAACCCGGGTGTGAAAGACCCATGCCCTCCCTCCGCACAGTGGCAAGCGGAACACAGCCTGTCCCCCTTTGAGACAGGCTCTTGCCCAGACCTTTCGGCGTTTGGATCTGGGTAGCCCCGCAGCCCCAGGAATGAGCTGCCTGAGCACTGCTGAGCGGACACCTTTGTCTGCTCCGTGAGTCCTTACCGAACTCAAAATAAATCCTGCTTCTCCACGAGCATGCTGCCTCTGGGAAAAATCCATCCTGGCTTTTGAATTCCCATTTCTAATGATCCTGCAGAAATTATTGAGAAAATCAAAATACTCTGTGTCTAAGTGCTCTTCAAAACTCACCACAGTTCAAGCGGTTTCCATAAATCCAGTACACAAAAGGCATCTTTCAAAGGTTTACTGTTCCCCAAATGACAATAATGCCATATTGACTGACTTTCCCGAGAGCTCTGGGAGTTTGGAAAAACCAGTCAAGCAAGCAAGATCTTTAACTTAAAAAAAAAAGTAAGTTGGTGAACTTGACAGTTTGGTTTTTTTTTTTGTTTTTTTTTTGTTGTTGTTGTTGTTGTTGTTTTTTGAAGTTTACAGCATTTTCCCATTTGACAGCACGTTTGCAGGTCCTGAAGCCTCTGGTGCCGGCTGACACCATGCCTGGCTCTCAGGGCCCAGCCCTTAGCACACCCGCCAGAGCCACCTTTCTAAAACACAAGTCAAATGCTACAGCCCAGCTTCTGTCGTATTTGTCTTGAACGAGACCATGTGGGTCCTCCAGCCTCCAGAGTCTCCCCCACCCAGCCTCAGCCAGAGGAGAGCAAACTCTGGGAACAGAGGGGCTGAGACTCAGTGCACCTTGCGTGCATCCATCCGACAAGCATTTATGAAGTAGTTTTTTACACACCAGACCACGATGACTCCGTTGGTAGGAAAGAAAGCCAGACAAAAATCCATGACCTCGTGGAGCTCATCTTCTACAGAGAGAGGCAGACAAGGCAGATGATTAAGTAAAATAGATTGTACATTAGATAGCGATGTGCCAAACACCCATTTCTGGGTGCTGTAAGCAAAGCCACACCCACCTGGGCCCAAGATACAGAAGCAGGAAGGAGTTCATCCCTCCTCCTCGACACCCACTGTGCCCCAGAGCAGATAGGGCGTCCTGCCGAGTGTGGGCTCCGTTAGGCCCTCATTCATGTGTCTTACATCTGGAGCTCTCTCATCCTCCTTACATATCTTCCCCCACAAACTGCCCTCTTCTTCCCAAGGCCAACAAACTCCTGGTCCCGGGAATGAATCTCTCACCTCTTTCTCTGCTCAAGACAATCTGCAACCTGACATAATGGAAGTCTTGGGAAAAGAATGGGAGAGGGGGTGACCATGGGTTTCCTAATAATAAGCAGGAGCCGCCCAGAGGGAAGCAAGAGGCATGGGAACTCCCAGAAGCACAATCTCAATGACGCCTTCTGGGAGATCCTGAGACCCTGGAATCTGCCAGCCACACGGCAGCTCCCAGGAGTCTGGCCGAGGAGGGAAAGGGATGTGCCTGTGGCTGCACAGCTGTTAAGCAGCAGAACTGATATTCAAATGCAGGTCTTCTGGAGAGCATAGGAGTATAGGGGTTAAGAGCTTCAGCTTTGGAGGCATAGAAACCTAAATTCAAAACGTCATTCTGTCTTTTGCCAGCTGTGTGGCCCGCAGGTGTTAGCTAACAGTTCTGAGCCTCGGGTTCCCTGCCTGGATAATGGGAATGCTTGTGGTGCCTGTGTCCCAGGGAGGCTGTGAGTGTTAAAGGAGGCAATGCTTGAAGTGCTCTTGTTACTGCATCAGGCACGTGGTGGGTACTCAGTGAGGTCAGTTCTTGTCATTGTTATGCCAGACAGACTCAGTCACTGTCTGTTTCTTTCTGTCGTTCTTTGTCTCTCTGTCACTGCCTCTGTGTGTCTCCCCCTCTTTCTGTGTAACTTGTATTTTCTGGGTCTGTGTACGTTGGGTGATTCTCTCTCTCTCTCTCTCCCTCTCTCTCCCTCTCTCTCCCTCTCTCTCTCTCTCAATGTGTTACTCTCTGTACATCTCTGTATGCCCATCTCTGATTATGACTTTGATGTACGTATGTCTGTTTCCAAATGGTTTTGTCTGTGCCTCTGCCTTTTTCTCTGTATCTCTCTTCCTTCCTCTGTGTCTGTTTGTCCCCCTCTTTCTTTTTCTCTTTGTCTCTCTCTCAATCTCTCCATGTATCTCTGTCTGTCTCAGTCTCTCTCACTTGCTCTTCTCCTCAAAACCAAGAATGACCCAAAAGACTCTCATAGTTCATTACAGAGAAAACATTGAACGATCATTCTTTGCTCATGCCAGGAGCCCGACAACTATAGCAAACAATGAGAAATTCAGAATTAACTGGGTGCTGATTATTTGCCAGGGCGGGGAAATAGTGAGTTATATATGAAACAAAAGACAACCTAGCAACAGTGGAAACCTCAGCACGTAGCAACAAAAGCAATCCTAATGAAGCATGACAAGGCCAGCAAGGAGCCGGCAGACAGACACTGCACACTGTGAGGAAGAAAATAAATGTTAGTGCTGCTCTAGGGCACCCCAGGTCCCCAAAAGCCCTGCCACAGCCTCCCAGACTCTCTGTGTTGAACACTCCAGGAATCTCAACCCTGTGCCCCACACATGGACCCCCATTTACTCATTCTTCATGAAAAAATTTTACAAGCACCTGCCTGCAGCACTAGGGAGGTGAACTTGACACAGAGAGGATCCCTATGTGCAAAGAATATCCTGCTTGTCAGTTGAAGGAGGGAGAACAAACCTAGCGTGCAAGAAGAACGGCCTGTGGGAAGGCACAGAGAAGTGCAAGGGGACAGTGGGTCTAAACAACATCAAGAACCACAGCCAAGCCCTAACCGGTTTGGCTCAGTGGATAGAGCATCAGCCTGCAGACTGAAAGGTCCCAGGTTCAATTCTGGTCAAGGGCATGTACCTTGGTTGTGGGCACATCCCCAGTAGGGGGTGTGTAGGAGGCAGCTGATTGGTGTTTCTCTCTCATTGATGTTTCTAACTCTCTATCCCTCTCCCTTCCTCTTTATAAAAAATCAATAAAATATATTTTTTTTAAAATTTTTTTAAAAAGAAGAAGAACCATAGCCAAGGTGGTTCCTCAAAACAAAGAAGTAGTGTATGACCTAGCAATTCCGCTCCTAGGTATATGTCCCAAAATAATTAAAAACAGGGACTCAAACAAATCCTTATACACAGATGCTTTAGCAATACTGCTTACAACAGCCAAAAGATGGGCCCAAGTCTCCATCAATGGATGAATTAATTAACAGAATGTAGTATGCACATATGATGGTATATTATTCTCCACAAAAATAAATGAAGTGTTAACATATGCTACAACATGAATCAACCTCCAAAACATTATGCTGTGTAAAGAAGCCAGACACAAAAGGTCACATGTCATATGATTCATTTTATATGAAACTAGAGGCTCAGCACACACAAAATTGTGCGTGAGTAGCTGGATTCCGCTTGCCTCAGTGGGCCGCCCAGCCCATTGCGGCTGGTAGCTCTCACCCCACCCTCCGCCACTCATAGTTCTCCACCTCGCCCGCTGCGAGAGCCACTGCTCGTTTGGTCGTGATGACATTACAGTGTGACAACCACCAGCCTTTTATGATACAGATTGTTGTCAGTGGATATTAAGCTCTTCACGGATCATGAGGAAAGAATTCCATGGACACACTTTGTGGGAGATTGTGGTGTGGAAAAGTTTATTCGTGTTGCAAAATCAAAGGAGTCCCCCTCCTGAGTTCCCAATGTCCCGTCTCATCCACCCTACCAAGGAAAAAGTCCAACCATGTCTTCAGCAAGGCCAGAACAAAGATCCAGAGTTTCTGTTTCATGTTAAAGCTTAGTTCTTTGGAGCCCCCATAGTCGCATGTTCCCAGGCAAGGGAGTGAAAACAAATAGGCCAGTGTGTGACCAGCAGGGAAGAGAGAGATAGAGAGATAGAGAGAGCTCTTTGTTCCTCTGGGATTTTTAACCGGGAGCTTTTTCAAAATAACTAATCAGATTCCAAAGCTTTCGAGGGTTTCTGATGGGTACACCCCCTAGCCAACGATCCCTTTCCCAGGTTAGACTGACAGGCCTCTGGGGTCAAGCACCTCCCCCTGTGCCATTTTTACTTCTATGGCACATGTGCTTACTCTCCACCCCTCCACTTTGTTCCATCCCTTCCCCCAGTGATCTAGTGGGTTTCAGACTGGGGTTTCCCAGAGGTGGGGGTGAAGCTGTGGCTTCCTGGTGAAGCAAAGAGGCTCACGTTCCCCAGTTGACCATGCTTAACAGTGTCTGGCTCCCCTTGCTCTCGTCCCATTAATAGTGAGCTAATCACAGTAACAGAGGCAGCAAGACTCATCAGGAGGCTGTTGTCAGATGGGAGCATTTTAATGGGGAGTCAAAGAGGTGGGCAGTAATGGGCACATTTGAGAGATGGCCACTGACTGCTTCATAGGAATGTGGGCTTGGACCTAGGAAAACCCCTCAGAAGCCTTGGTAACGCAAGACTCCTGAGCTGCCTGCTCCATGGGAGGAGGGTCTTACACACTGTGCACTGTCTTCCAAAAGCTCTGGTTCTGGGTTCCATGGGAGAGAAGATCAGGCATGTCTCCAGCTTTGACCACAAGTCTAGCGCTGCTAGAGGTGTCATAGGGCAGGCCAGATTTGAGGACCAGAAACCAGTCAGACCTGCCAGCGCACCCTAGGTACCTGAATGGAGGCACCAGACAAAGGTACAGGCAGGTGGGCAGGGGCCTGGGTTGGGCTGGCTGTGGAGAGATGCTAGGGCAATTCATTGGAGTATGACAGAGAGGGACACCTGGGCTGCAAGCTGAGCTCATCATTGCCATCCACTACTGTATGCATCCATCACTTTATGTATCCGTCACTGCATCATCCCATTGTGGGGAAGACCCTCATGGGAAGTGATATATAAGGTCAGAACTGGACTGCAAAGAGCATCCTGAACCTGCTTCCCAGAACAGAGGACAAAAGCTTTAAGACTCCAGTGGTTGGGCCCAGAATTGACCCTGGAACCCTCAGAGGGGCTGAGCCTGCAGGTGAAATGAGGTTTGAGCCTCAGATGAGAGATCAAGGCTTCAGGACAAGACAGAAGCAGGGACTTAGGCTAAGAGGCCCAAGACTTGGGGCACCTTCCAACTTAAGCTGTGGACAACCCTGAGCTTTGTCCTCTGGCCAGGTACCAGCTCTGCCATATGTTCTGCCCATAGACCTCGTCTTACACTAAAGGCGGGGTCAACATAAAGAAGTGCTCAGGGTCTCAGCCTCAATTTGCTCAAGATTCAATAAGTCAAAAACCAAGGAGGACCCAGGCAGGTCCTTGCTGATCTAAATCTGTTATTCACCTCAATATCCAAAGGGAAATTTCCTTCTGAAATGATGTGGTGATTAGAAGAAGTGGGGAGGGTGATTCCCCAAGTTCCTACATATGATCCAAGTTGTGCTCAGAGTTCATAATAACTTGCCCGAGTATTTGGGAAGGAGACATAGTAACAAGCATCAGAGCCTCCCTGATGGAGCATCTGATGGGCAGGAACTGAGCTCAGAAGAATTGGGCCACAAGACCACCAGTCCATTGTCACCTAAGTATGTGTTTCCATGGTTCCCTGGATGCTCACCACCACCCAGGGAGAGAAGCAGAGCCATCACAGGAGAGGGAAGACTATACAGGTGACGTGACTTATCCAAAGCCATTCAGTTATTAGTGACTCAACCATGTGGAGACTCAGGTCTGCCAACTCCAACCTCACTGCTCTGATCACTGCATCCTGCCACCTCCTGGGGATAGATGTGGTTGGAGAGGCCAGGCAGAACTCCAGTTACTGCAAGGAAGTGAAGAAGAGCAGGATTGGAGGGGTGGACATGAACCTACCTGTGAGGTTCATGTCAACCCCACTGTGAGCCAGGAGCCAGTTGCAACCCTGCCCCAGGCTTGAGCAAGCCAGCAGCCTCCATCTGGATAGCAGATCTATTCAATCTACTAATGTAGAGATTTACCAATATTTCTTCTTTGACTCCTCCATGAAGTCTATCCTTCCTTCTCAGGAATATTTGAGCTCCTTCTCTGTCTCCCACATTCTCTCAAGACTAAGTACATGGTAGGCATTCACTACTCACCTGTGCATGTCACCTCTTTCATGATCTTTTGATCCAGTCATCAAACAGAACACTGGCAGGTCACACTTACTCTCTCCCCACTTGGCAACTGCAGCAGAAAGATAACTTTCCACTAAGATCAAGTCTCATTGAACCTTACTTGGATGCCCTCCCCACTCCTGGGCCACTCTTGGTGATCACAGTGGGGTGCAGACCATGATCCACAGGGGCTGAGCCCCAAGGCTATCCCTGAACGTGGGAGAATGTGTCACCCTCACCACTGGACTGAGGGGCAGGATAAGATGCTGTGGCAGAAGAAAGTGAAGGGTATGCAGGTAAAGCTACCAGCTCTGCCCCACAGACAGCATGGGCTTCAGGGTCCTAACTGAGCATCGGGAGGGCTGAGGTTCCGGCATCCTGGTGTGGTTCTGATGGAGCCCCATGAGCTCTGGCCCCACTGGGTACAGCTGCCCCAGCAGTGGACTCAGATGCAACCTTGGGCTCGCTTAGGACCAAGAGGGACCAAGGCAGAGAGAAGAGAGCTCCCAGTCCAGCCCCTGGGAGTCCTCTTCAAACAAAGTCTTAGGGCCCAAACAGGCCCCAGCTAACTCCACACCAGCCAGGAGAGCTGGCCACTGCTGACAGCCAAGGGAAACAGCCCCATGAGAAGCAGGTGCTGCAATTCAGAAAGTCTCAGCGAAACGGTAAGAAAAGGTCACCGTGGAATAAAGTACAGAGATTAAAAGAAAGCCCAGATGTATGGAGGCTAGGCTTCCACTGCAGCCCCTCAGTTTTCTCTTTCATCCTCAGTCTCTAATTCTGGGACATAAAATCACAAGTTCGTTGATAATAATCAGTGACTTCCTGGAAAATGTCCAGCCTAATTAAGAGCAGGAGAAGCTGACACTGGTTTTTCAACTTCCCACCATAATCCAGCCCGGACATTACCTGGTTCTGCAGAGCAAATAACAGCAGTGGGCACTCGGGCGTCCGGGCTTCCTGATGAACGTGCACTTGGCAGAATTAATATGCTTCAGGTGTTCGCAATTTGCTGGTAATTGGGGCATTGACAGCCGCTGGTGCACAAACACGGAGCTGCACTGTCTGCTCTTAACCAAGAGAGATTTGCAGGCAAGAGCCTCACACAATTCTCCTGGTAGCTGCCTAGAGGTCAGGGATCAAGGGTTAGTCTATAGTCAGAGACTCAGTATTAAACGACAAAGCTCAAGCCCGACCAGAATGGCTCAGGGTTGAGCATTGACCTGTGAATCAAGAGGTCACTGTTCAATTCCCAGTCAGGGCACACGCCCAGGTTGTGGGCTTGATCCCCAGTGTGGGATATGCAGAAGGCAGCCAATTAGTGATTCTCTCTCATTGATGTTTCTAGCTCTCTCTCCCTGTCCCTTCCTCTCTGAAATCAATAAAAATATTTTTTTTTTAAAAAAAAAACAGAGTTCAGTCAGTGTTTGGGGTGTGGTCAAGGTTAGAGGTCAGTGTGCGGCAAGGGAGAGGTGAGTCTATGTCCAGGATCAGGACCAAGTTGTCCTGTGCCTGCAGTGAGGGGCTGAGGCTCTGTCTCTTTCTCCCTCTGATTTCCTGCATCTCCCTGCCTCCCTTCCCGTGCTCCCCAGCAGATATCCTACGTGTTTCTCATCTCTTGCTGCATCTTCTCTCTCTGACTCCAGATGCAGTGACAGAGGAGTTTGAGATTGACCTTGCAGCCTTTGACTATACAAAGAACCTCTTAAGAAACTTTGGGGCCAAGGCTTGAACCAACTGAGAGCTACTTGTCCTTCAGCCATGCTGTGACTCTCCTTGGAGTCATCACCCGGGAATGACAGCAGCAGGTTTTGTCGCTCACAATGGGGAACACACCCTCCTCTGACCCTGTAGCCTTGAGTACAGACTTCCAACAGGGCTCTTGCCCCCCAATGTTCTTCATCAAATCACCGATCAGATTAGCAGAGCAGCTATCTGATCACATTGGTGGTACTTAGATGATGCGCCCTTCCCATGCCACTCCCACGGGGGTCTTCCCAGGGTGGTCCCAGGAATTCATTCTTTCCAGGAGATGGGCATTGCCTGGGCATACAGACAGATGCTCCCGATGCTCAGGAAGATGATGCTTTGCTCAGCACGGTCAACACAGTTTCTAGTGCCTTCTCCCTTGGTGCAACCAGCCAGGAAGTGAGCGGGCACCGCATGCATCCTGCCCTCCCAGTACAGTGACAAACCTTCCTTGGACTAAGGTGTTCGTTCCCAGGACATGGGATTTTAGTGGTAAAACTGGGAGAGTTCCAGGCAAATTGGGATGGGTTCCTGAGAACATTGGCTCATCTTGGCCTGGAAATAGGGGCTGTGCTGATCCTCTCAACCCCAAGCCATAGATGGGGGGAAAGAAACACTGGCCAGGCAAAATGTTTAAAGTTGGGGAGGGGAGAAGATAGAGGGGCTCCATCTCCAAATGCAGTCACATTGGGGGTTAGGACTTCAACATGTGAATTTCAGGGGGACATAAACATTCAGTCCGAGACACACACACACACACACACACACACACACACACACACACACACACACCACCCACTGAGCCATAGAGAAAGACAAGGCAGGTATTACTGTCCCCACTTCAGAGATGAGTTAACTGAGGCTCAGAGAGGTCATTACTAGTCTCATGTTAATCGTTTAAAAACATTTCCTTATTAGTTCTCAATCACCTTGTTTGTAAAACCAGTCACGCCCTGTCCATCCCTCAGCACTCGCCTTCCTGAGGGCTCAGCTCCCCCAGGTGCTGCCCTCAGTGTGGAGGGTGGGACCTGGAGGGTAAATCTGCAGCTTCCTTGCTCTGATGCCCTGCTTTAAAAGCATGTTCTCCATGGCCTCCCAGAGCTGCCTGGAAAGACCACACCACCATTGCCCGCTGTGTAACTTGCCGGATAACACCCTCAGGTTCCCTCCCTCCATGCCCTGCCTCCCCTCCCACCCCCAGCTGACACCACCTCTCAGATAAACTACTTGTACTCATTCTTTGTCTCAGCATCTGCTTCTAGGGAAACACAATCAAAGACAATGTTTCTGGATAAAATTTGGCAATTATGAAAATTGTACTCCAGATAGATGATCTCCAATCTCATAAAGCTTATATCTAGAAAAAAATAAAAAATCTTTTGTATCTTACTAACTAGAAATAGCCCTTGTTACATTTTCCAGCTATATAATTCCAAACTCACAATTTCATGCAATTATATACATATATAGTTACTAAGTCTGTATTGTGCTACAGTTTTGAATTCATATTTTTGTTCTATAACACTATGAGTATATTTTTATATCTCTAATTAGTCTTTAAAAACATGAGTTTCCATGGCTATAAAATATTTCCTCATTTGTACCAGCATTTATTGAACTGTTCCCCAATTGTTTCCAATGTTCCATGATTACAGATAACACCATGATAAACCTCAAACAGGTTCTGGACATGCTGTGATATAATAACATTAGCATTTGAGAAAAATCACCCTGGCCGCTCTGTGGAGGCAGATTCGAGGGAAATGGAAGCAGGGAGACCAATCGGAAGAGTCCAGGTCAGAGATGATGAAGGTGGTAGAGGAAGCGAGTGGGGACGTGGGATTAGAAAGACAGCACTGAGCTCCTGAGCAGCTTCTCCACCTCCATGTACAGCTTCTTATAATCAATTTAGAGCTTACATGTCTTTTGTCACCTTTTGAGTTTTGACTCACCTATGTAATTGTCAGTCCTTCAGAGAGAAGCCTGTCTTGTCCTCCAGAGTCCCCATGGGATTCTGGTACAGGTAGAAATTCATGTGACTGAGGTGAAACGCCTTTTTTCCTTTAATAGGCATAATTCTGGGGACATAGTTATGCTTCTTAAACTAGCCTCTGGGTGAAAGAAGTGATACAAAGTCCACCCGTGTATGACCTTTATGAGTAGGGGTCATCCAAGGAAACCTGGAAAGGTTAAGCAGGAAAGGATTCGATCATTCATTGGACCCAAGATATGCCAATCTTCTCTGCTTTACCAATCACCCATGATCTGGAGGATGCAGTGGGAGTCAGCAATGGGGATTTGAAGAGGGATCCTCCTGAGGCCGCTATCATGCACCCTAACTCTGGAGTGGTGAAAATGCGCCAAGGCAAAAGCAGGCTTTCAGGAGCCTCCCTCCAGGGAGTCATGGAGAAGGCAAGGGAAGAAACTGCAGCTTAGGATTCATATATAAAACCCAGAGGGAGAAGGGGTTTCCTTCCCTGGGGAGCACAGGGACTGAAGGGGTTTGCCAAGAGTGTGACATAGCAGTAACATGAAATCTCAGTGAGGTCCAGGACAGCCCCAGGAACACTATCCATTTCCTGAGCACCAAGTGTGTGCCAGGCCCTGCACCGGGTGCTGGAGACACAATGGTGAGCAATGAGGCATGATCCTGCCCTGGTGGAGTTTACAATCTGCTAGAAGCAGGCTACCATGGATGAGGGGGACTGGGTGCCAGATACCTCCTGGTAAATAATCTCACTTCACTCTCTCACACCATGCTATGAAACAGGTGCTGTGGTGGTTCCCATTTTACAGGTGTGCAAGTCTATGCTCAGAGAGTTTAGGTGAACTAGCCAGATTTCACAGCTGGTGGGTGAGATGGCCAGGGTTTGAACCAAGCCACACCTAACTCCAGAGATCTCCCTGCCTTTGGTGAGAACAGTGGTTCTCAACAAAAGGTGATAGCTTTCTTCAGCAGGCATTTTTGGTTGTCACCACTGGGGGAGGTATGCTACTGGCATCCAGTGGGTAGAGGCCAGGGATACTGTCAAGTATCCTACAATGCACAAGGCAGCCCCTCGCAACAAAGAGCTACCAGGCCTGAGATGTCGACGGTGCCAATGTTGATGGTCCTAGGTGAGAATGTGTGCCACAAACACCCATAAGTAGGGGTCAACTCCCGCTGGAAACTCTCAGGATCTGTCTGAATCTGCAACTCGTCCGGCCCGAAAAGCCAGCTCCAGGCCCCAGGTGTGGGTGGTCCAGGTAGCCAGAGTGCCAGCCGCAAACACAGGGAGGATAGAGATGGATCAATGCCCTGATGCCAGATAAATGACACCTGTAGGGGAACAAGCAGCCAGGAGGGGAGCTCCTGGAGCAGCTGCCCCTCTTCGCACCCACCCCTCAAGATGTTTGTCCTTGGAGGAACATTCATCAGCTCCTTGAAGGATGCAAACACAAATAGTTCTTGGAGCAGCTTGCTCTCCCCAGACAACGCTGGACTAATATTTGTTCTAGCAAATGGCTGAGCTGTTCATCTTGTCTGGCAAAGGGGATTTGTTTCCTCCTAGGAAATCACTGGGATTCTAAGTTGGAGAAGCCCATATCCCGAGGGCCAGCATCTCCTTCTAGACAATGTATAGGTAAGCATGCTCCATGCTGAAGAGACAGGAACAGAAGAAAGAGGAGGCAACATTAGCTGTGGTCCTACTGTGTGCCTCATTTTATATACATCTCATCACAGATGCCCTGAGAGGTATGGGGTTAATTTTAATTTGATGACATTTTACAAAGAAGAAAACATAAAGAAGTTAGATAACTCGTCCAAGGTCACGCAGCTTGTGAGGGACACTGATGGGAAGTGAACACTAATGTGGATGTAATCCAAAGCCCCTACACATACAGGTGGATGCTGGGCCAGCAGCACAGCCTTGTCAGCAGAGCAGAATCCCGGCACCTCCTTGATGGGATAGAGGAGAGTCTTGCAGGGAGCAGGGCCTAGGGGACCAGTCATCAGAAAGCTCCACAGACCCTGATCCTGTCAGCAATCTTGATGTTGCAAGTTGAAACACAACTCAAACTGGTTTAACAATATAAAGATTTCTCCACTCCGGAGTTGGAAGTTCTTGAGGTTAAGCAGACTTCAGAGTTAGTTAGATAACAGTAGCTAAGCAATGTCATCAGGACCTGGTTCTTTTTTTCATTTCTTCTCTCTGCCTTCTTTAGTGTCAGTTTTCCTCATGGTGGCAAAATAGCTGCAGCAGTTCCAGGTATCCCTTCTGCATCCCACCATCTGGAGAGAGGAGTGTTAGGCTTCAGTAGATCTCTCAGTGCAGTAAGAAACCTTCTTTTTCGTAATCCCCACAGGAAGCTTCTCCTCACATTTCGATGGCCCAATGTGGGTCACATACCCATCCCTGAGCTAGTCTCTTTGGCCAGGGGAAGGCCTTGTGCTGCCTGGCTTAAGCTTGGACTCACTGAACAAGATACTGTGACAAGGGGGATGAGATTAGGGTAAAAAAGAAATCAGAATCCACTCTTGGAACTAGGTTTAAGTTGATTCTCTAAAGATAGCAGGGTCATTGCATAGCCGTTTCACTCATGGGTGAAGAATAGAGGAAATTTGGGGAAGGAAACTATCAGGTTTATCACAGGCACCAAGAGGCCACTTTCTGGGAAGTGAAGTCAGACTGGGGGTCAGGAGATTGGAAAACCTGGCTCTGACATGAAGCCTGCTTAAGTGGGTCAGCTGTACAGCTGTGTGTAGTGAGAGGTACAGTGAGGACAGGGATGGGCAGATGCCTTCAGATATGCAGCCATCTCCAGGGAGGTCATTCCCTCCATGAGAGAGAGGCAAGACCCCTTTAAGATAAGGATATGGAATGGTCCAGCAGAGAGAGAGAGAGAATGAGGGCCTGGATGCTGTGGTGTTTTTGTTGCTGTTTTGCTCTTTTGACAAAAGGCAGAGGACATTTGGGAATGGATGGCTCCTATCACACATATTATCTATTTCTATAAACCTGTCAGCTCTATGAGAGCAGGGACTGAGTTGTTCATCTCTGTCCCTAGAACCTGATATACAGTTTACAGTTTGGCACACAGTAGGCACCCAACAAATGTGTTGAATTAATTGACATAACCAAGAAGGTAGACTATATATATACATATGTATGTATATATATATATATATATATATATATATATATATGTATATATATATATTTGTATATATATGTGTGTGTGTGTGTGTGTGTGTGTGTGTATATATATATATATATATATATATATATATCAAACTCTATACTTTGATGAGAATGAATATGCTTTCTTCTCAGGAACACATAGAACATTCACAAAAATTGAGTATTTATTAGGTCACAAAGAAAGCATCAGTAAGTTCCTTAAAGCAGAAATATTAACAACACTCTCTGATCAGTGTAAATATTAGAATTTAAAATCAAATTTTTAAAAGATCTTTCCATCTAAATTTTTAAAACCTTCTTGTTAGTTATCTATTGCTGCATGAAAAGTGTCCCAAAATGTGGCAGTTCAAAACAACAAACTTTTATTATCTCACAGCATACACATGATTCCTAGCTCTGTCTGCAGAAAGGGCATTGCAGAAATGACATCCCAGCATCGATAAGCACACCTAGAAACCAGATCTTGGCTTCTAAGTACCATTCTCCATTAAATGAACCACGGCTCCTTTTCTTCTTCTTTTTCTTTTCAAGATACCAAAGGTTTTATTTTTTTAAAGATGTACACTATGATGATCTTATATACTGATCCATTGTGAAATGACTACCACAATCATGTTAATTAATATATATCACCTCACATAGTTACCATTTGTATATATGTGATGTGTAATGAGAACACTTAAGATTTATTCTCTTAGAAAAATGACATTATTATTAACTATAGTTATTATACACTACATTAGATTCTAAAACTTAGTTCATTTTATGACTGAAAATCTGTACCCTTTGACTAACATCTCCCCATTTCCCTTCCCACTCCCCAAGCCCCTAGCAACCACTGGCTCTATGAGTTTGATTTGAGATCACACATTATTTACCTTTCTATACCTGGCTAAGTTCACTTAGAATGATGTCTTCTAGGAAACCCAGGCTCTTTTAAAGAATGGCAGATTCTGAGGCTGGGCTGGGAAGTACAAGATGATCCTGGGACATCTTGTCGTACTAGAAAGCAAGGGAATGCTCAAAAGCTGATGGGGCATGTATAGGACATAAGTGCTAACTTGTAGAGGCTTACAAGGGTCAAATATAAGACATTTTGAATAACATAAATAATGATTGCAATGTGTCCATGAGCCAGTACTAATATGAATAAAACATGAATGAACAAACAAATGAATGAATTAATGAATGAATGAGTGAATGAATGGAAAGGGAAAGCCCTTTCTTGCAATGGAATCCCAATAAAAATAGGAGGAATGATGGAAATAGAAAAATCACCATTTGGCAAACACCATAATAATAATTTTTCAGTCAAGAATCATTCATGGGCGCTAAAATTGTGGGCAAAAACATGGCAAGAAGCACTATGTTTACATAGCCACAACGTATCCTCCCAAAGGGTACTTATTAAGCACCAGATGGAAAATCACCACTTCACATGAGAAACCCTAGATGCCTCCTGAGCCAAGGGTTAAAGTTGACATCTGATGGGACATCTCAACATCACAGCCTCCTGAGTGGAAGCACCAAGAAGGACACAATATCACTTCTGTGATATTCTTGCCCAAAATACATAACCTGAGCTAATCATGAGACATCAGATAAACTCACATCAAGGGACACTGTACAAATCAGCTCAGCAGCGCTCTTCATCAAAGACAAAGGGAGACTCGTTAATAGAGACCAAGGACACATGACAGTAAAATGCAGCATGTGAATCTGGATCGGACCCTGGGCCACACCAAAGACATTAACAAACAATGGAAAAAATTGAATAAAGTCACTAGTTCAAGTAATAACACTGTATTAATGCTAATTACCTGGTTTTTATCATTGTTCTGTGATTGTGTATGATGTTAACAAAGGAAATCTGGGTAAATGTTTCATGGAACTATTTGTACTACTTTTGCAGTATTTTGTAATTCTGAAATTCTTTCAAAATGAAAAGCTTTAAATTTTTTTAAATAAACTTCCCCCACAGAGCTCAAAAATGTCTAATATTCAAACTTAAGTAATTTGCTATTCAAGTTTGCAATTTAAGAATGCACCTCCACCCCTCCTAAACCTTTCATAAGATGCTGTGACACTTCGTTCCTGGGCTCCTGGGCTTTGGGGGAACCAAGTTTGGTCTGACTTGAATAGGAGTGAGAGTGAGAGTGAGAGTCAGGACAGGAGAAGTGCAAGACTCTGGAAAACTCCCAGAGATCCGGGACCACGACACTGGATTTCCCACCATACATAAGATGGAGGCTGAGCCCTCTTTTCTTACTAATGAAGGACAGAGCAGCCCCATGGGAATGTAGAACTGGGTAGACTCAGGTAGTGAGCACTTGGTAGCATAAGGAATTGGTAGAACAGGGCGGATGAGAAGCCGTGCCCAAGGTGGCTGAGCGGGGCTGATTTAGACAGGACTGCCAGCGGACCTGCTAATTCAACTATTGTTGAACCTTTACTATGAGTCACTCACTAAAATATAGAGGGGGACATAGGAAATTGGCAGGAAATGTGTCATAAGAGGGGAGATGCCATCTATCCCAGGATTCAGCAGCAGGAGCAGTTACTGCTGGAGCTGGGGCGGGCAGAGAGGGGAAAGGGGAGTCAAGGAAGATTTGAAGAGAAAACCTCATTGATTCTAAGCCTTGATGAAGATTATGACAAGTGAAAGGAATTATTAAGGCGGTCCCTCAAAAGAGAGAAAACACACAGAAGATACCTAAATTCTCTCTCTCTGTCTCTCTCTCTGTCTCTCTCTCCCCCCCCCCCATCTCTATCTATCTCTATCTCTATCTCTAGCTGTAGCTCTAGCTCTCCTGCCCTGTCCCTTCTATCTCTTCCACCCAGGTGCTGTTCTTCCGTCTCTTAAGGCCATGAGAGATTTCAGGAGACTGTAACACAAGGGACTCTGAGCTGAGACTGGTCCTCAGATCAGATCAGGAACGGCTCATTGCCTTCCTCAAGATAATCCACTCGGACAGACAGTGACAGCCTGAAAATAATCTCCAACCACCCAGTGCCGGAAGAGAGGGAAGGAGAGCCAGGCAGGGTGGAGCCAGCTCATCTCCTCAGGTCCCTGGGATTCCCTGTGTGCAATTCGCTCCAGCAGGGACAAAGCACAGGCCTGCCTTCCAGGCGTGTAGGCCCAGGTGTCTGCTGACCTCACCTGCTCTCCCAGTGGGACCTGGTAGCTGGCTTCATGTCCTGACTTCCTTCTGCTACCAGCTTTCCCCACACAGTGCTGTCTAGCACTTACTATTTCTACATGAAAATGTATTAAAATTGATCTGACTTTGAGAATTATCTAGGAATTTCACAGCCCCTCTTGGGAACATTGACCGTATCCCAGGGGGGGCTGCAGACAGAATGGAAACCCTGCTGAGGCAGACAGGTGCCATCTGCCAGCTTCAGGGCTGCTGCCAATGCTGCCAGCAGTGGGTACAGGCCCTGGAATGGGAAGGGGCTCTGAGTGAGGACAAGCTGCCACCTGAGGTGATAGCCAGCAGGCAAAGGGGCCAGGGTCAGGGCTCAGCCTGTGGCTACAGCAGCTTTGTCTGTGGTCAATGTCATGGTCAGGCCGAGTCCACTCTCTAAGGCAACTCATGGAGTCACACCGATCCCTAGAAGAGTCCTCTCCTGGCCCAGCCTCATCACCCCCCCCCCCCCCCCCCCCGCTTTTTCCCACCAAGACGGCGCCCAGGCCATTCCAGGTAAGGCTCACACCACAGGGCCCTAGAGGCTACAGGGGTGTGAGCAGGGCCTGTCACTTTTCAGTGACTGGGGAAGGAATTTGAGCATCCAATGGGGAGTTTACTAGATGGACTCTGAGGTCCCACTCAGTCCAACTTTTGGTGAATCTGTGACCGGAAGGATCACAGGCAAGGGGGCGGAAAGACACAGAGCAGACCATGAGTTCTCATAAAGCAGAGTCTTGGTACAACAACACACCTTCATGGGTTTGGGTTTTAAAAAGGACGCCCTCTGTGTGCAGTCTGGAAGCCCTGGACACCATGGAGACGTGGCCAACAGGCTCTGTGTGAACTAGCTGGGGAAATAGAGGGAAGGCTGGGGGGTGAAGCCAGAGAGAAGGAAAGAAGGCAATGGAGCCCAACGAGACAAGAACGGCAGTGGAAGTGCCTTATGCCCAGGAATAACCGAGGAACTTTGTGCATGAGGATTTTCTGTTTATACTGTTCTGCCCCACAAAGGAACCATTCCCGTTGGCCCAAACCTGGAATAAGACACAGCCTTGCCCTCTGCATTCTGAGTAATTGTGGAAATGCCCAGTGAGGTGATGTGATCCTGGAGAGGCAACTCAGGGGAGAAAAGGGACAGAACGTTCAGGAAGGCCATGGAGTGATCAAGAGCTCAGGGCAGGCAGAGGCTTTGGATCTGTCCCCAGGAAGCCGTGATGTGCCAGGAGAGATGCTGGTGTCCCGCTGCCCATGGGATGAACTTCTGGTCTCAAAGATGGTACTCAGGCTGCAGACCACCCCTTCCCTCAAATTCATAGAGATTGGTCTATGAATCTCTAGATGTAGATGTGATTAGTTATGTAATAAAAATAGACTTGCTGTGCTTGTGTAGGGACACCCCCTTGTTTTTCGCTCAATTTTGTTGTGAACCAAAAACTGCTCTAGCCAATAAATTCTAGTTAAAGACAAGGAAAATAAAAGAGGAAAAGAAACACTTCCATACATAGCTACACTTGAAAACTAGGGAGGGATTCGTTAGAGACCTGGGAACAAGCTGACCTTCTCCAAGAAGGAAAAGAAGGAGACAGGATCTTCATTTCCAAGATGAAGAAGCAACCGTAGGCTGGTGAGGTATGGGAGCACACAAGAAAAACAACAACATGAGAGGGACAGGGACGTGGAGAGACCACCTGTCACTGCAGTGGATGTGGGGACGTGGTGTGCAGACAGCAGTGCCCAGGTTAGTTGCTCATACCTTATCCAGAAGACCAGCTGCTGAGGAACCTGGCCTGGTGGCATGACCCTTCCAGCCATCCTTAGGATTCACTAAAAAGAGTTAACTCCCTACCCACCCGTATGAGCTGCACAGAGTCTACGAGGAAATCTCGACTCTAAAGATGAGGGCACAGGCTAAATTCACTGCACATGAGAAGGAACGGCACCCTTGAAGGACAGAACAACCTTGGGCAGGCCAAGGGTTTGGGAAACACCTCTGACTGGAAGTCCTTGAGGCTGATGAGACAGATGGTCTGGGAGGAGAAAGGGTGGAGGGTGGACTGGGAGAAACCAGCCTCAGACACAGGAGTCAGGACACCTCATGGAATCTCTTCTCGCCTCCACCCGAGCTCCCAAAATGAGTCTTTCATTTTCAGAAAACTTGTGGCATTGCATTAGCACCTCCACGGACCCTCACACGTGAAATGAAACCCTGGTGGTGAGCAGGCCCAACAGGAGAGGTGATAGCTTGCATGTTCTAGATATTGGTTTCTATTAGTTGCAAGCAGAGATCTATATTGCAAATGGGGTTTGTCCATAGCAGAGGACACTCAAGGCGGTTACATTGAAGTGTGGCTATGGACAGGAGCTTACAGACAATGTCTAGTCACTATTGAAGCCCACACTGGACTCCTGCCCTGAGGCCAGCCTCACCAGTCAGCCAGGGAGAGAGGAAGTGGATGCCTCCTGGACTTGGCTCACTTGCTCATTAGCACGTAGTGGCTTCCAGCTTGTAGGCTGTGGCAATATTTTACCACAATTGTGTGCTCCAACCATTGTCTGCAACCTCAGGAAATTGTATGTTTACCTATCAATGTGCAATGATGCTCCTACTGGGCATAAATGCTTAAGCATCACTGAATTTATGGCAGCTTTTTTAACATTAAGTGTTTGCTTAATCAAGAATTACTACAAATATTGCTGCTAACGTGTGGGAATCTATAACATTTTTGACATGCAAAGGAGCCCCTGTATCCCCAAAGATGGTATCCAGTACTCTCCCCAGAGCACTTTGGTTCATAAAAAAAAACGAAGAATGGAGTCTGAGCAATTAGATAGGGTTGGCTATGAGCAGACACCATGGGTACAGTGGGTGGTAGAAGAGGGATGTAGCTAAGGCAGGAGTTAGGCCTGGGTGAGCAAGTTATGGGAGAAGTTATGGGTGGGTAGGAACAGCTCATGTGTCCATGGGCAGACATGGGTGTGAGTGGGTGTGGATGGGTGTGAGTATATATGAGTGAGTACGGAGGGGCTTGAGTGGATAAAGCCCGTGACGCTCCCACATATTCCATTTACTCCCCCACCTCCAGCCACTTTTGTAATGAGGCAGGACCATCACAAATAGGCTGTGGGCAGCAGGGACATGTACCCCTTCTGAACCAATGCATAGAAGAGCCAGGGTATGGCCCTCAGCTGTCTCTCCCCTTGCTGCAGTGACCAGCAAGGTTCCTGATGGCAGAACTTCATCACTTTGGGTCCCTGAGTGACCATGTGGATCTGATCCCGCTCCTACCAACCACGGTTGGATGTGTAACATGAATGAGAAATTAACCTTTGTTATATTAACCATTGAGACTTCAAAGTTCGTTTTTTCTACACCATGACCTAACCTGAGCTGCCTAAGGCAGCCGCTTGGGGGAGGACGGATGTCTGAGTGGTGAGCATGTGCAGTGACATGTGAATATAGGGAGGAATTCAGTGATTCATCCCATTTTTGCAACAAATTTTAGAGAGGCAGCTACTGGGATTCATTAGTGAACAAATGATCAACATGCTGGTCCTAAGGCACTCATATTCTAGTAGGAGAGACAAGCAATAAACATAAGCAATTAAATAAATAGTATATTGGAAGATGTTATTTAAAAAAAAAAAAGAAAGAGAGATATCTTAACTGTAACCCTGGATAACAACAATTGCATGTTAGACCCTAACAGAAGGTGGGCTAAGGGGGCCTCAAGTCTGTGTTAAGGTCATGGCCTCTCTCCTGGCCTCCCTCCCAGTGTGAAACCCCAAGAAAAAAAAGAAAGTTTCACCAGCCATCAGTGAGTTTTCCAGCTCTGGTTTATGAGAATAAATCAGAAACCAGTGGGACAGCTGGGCCGTGTGGAACGTGAGCCAAGAGTGTCCAACAGGCGTGTGCCCGGTGCCTGGGACAGAAAGGTGAGCGATGAAAACGTGCTGACTTTGAACTGTGCCGATTTTCCCTCCTTACTTTCTTTCCATTCCTGGGTTTGGATCCCTGGGGAGGGGTGGGGCGTGAACCTGCTGCTCCTTCCCTATAGACAGGAGTTCCCCATTTCCAGACTTGCGTTCATCCTCACCTAGACAAAGATCTCTCAATGTGGCAAGCAGGAGCAGCGCTCCCTCCCTGCTCTGTCTCACCTCCCAGGACCCTATGTAAATCAGAGTATCACTGAGCCTGGCTTAGTAGGACAGGAGGAGGAGAGCAGGAGGGGCTTTGGAGGGCAAATTTGAAGCCATGTGTCGCCTGCAGCGCCATACAGATTGTCTCAGACCCCTGGGAGGAAGATGTGGCATAGACAGGCACTTGTTTGTGTAGAAATCAAGTACAGTTCATTAAAGCACAATATTTAGGTGTAATAACTGTGTGGGAGCAGCTTTGAATAATTGAAGATACATTTAATTTATTGTATTGTTCTGTTGGGAATACTAAAGTGAGACAATAGCAATTTTTAAAGTTGAGTAAGTATTGATTAATAAATTTTTGACATGGACGTTCTTTGCTGCCAGGCACATGGCTTAATTACTGGCCAGCACATGCATTAGAATATTTGGGGACTAAGTCTACTTTCAACTCTCTTATGCTTCCTTAATTACAT
Source organism: Corynorhinus townsendii (assembly GCA_026230045.1). Taxonomy (NCBI): domain Eukaryota; kingdom Metazoa; phylum Chordata; class Mammalia; order Chiroptera; family Vespertilionidae; genus Corynorhinus; species Corynorhinus townsendii. The sequence continues at coordinate 39,038,545 of JAPDVU010000009.1, forward strand.
ACTCATCATGTGCACTAGTTTCCACTCAACAAACACAGACTCTGATCCCTACTTCTTTTCAAGATAGATCCTGGAAGCTCACAGATGGGTATTATTCCCAGATAATTAGTTAAAATATCAACTTCATAGTAAAGATATTGATATTATGTTCAACACAAAAGGTTTATTACACACCTTAAAGTAAGCATTCATATTTTCCCTAGACACTATGACAACCCTGTAAAATAACTACTACACTTCTATTTCAGGAGAGGTGGGCTGGTCCTAGGCCTAATTCAACTCATCAATATCTTAGTGTTTGTACTAAATGAATGACAATTTACTGGCAACCTAAGAAATTCCAGTGTGGAAATAAGGGCAAGGTCAAAGGGTGAATAAAGAAAAGAGAAAACAATTCAGGGAAGATGTATGATGTCATAATGAGCCTGAAAAGGGGGGTGGGCTAAGTAAAAGCAATCTCCTGGGAAAAGTTCTGCGCTTAGGTGACCTGTGTTTGCAACTCAACTCTGTATGTTCAGTGTGAGCTCAAGTACTCTACTGGGCACTTCTACATTAAATTAGTTACTATTTCTTTATCCTCTATTTCTGCTTTCACTGAAAAGTGTGACACATTATGATATAATTACATGGTGGTAAATTGTCATACAATTATATAATAAGCTATACACTATAATAGATACAGACATAGGTATATAGCATAATTTGTGTGCACCAATAGGATTTGCAAAGCATTTGTCTATGAATTGTCTGACGAGATCTCAACAAGTCTTTGATGGGTATCACCATCTAACCCTGCAGATGTGAAGGGAGAGTCTCAGCGAACATACCTGACTGCTCAGGGGTGGAGCTGGGCATCAGGTCAACCACCTCCGACTCCAGAAGCCAGGTCAAGTCTAACCTAATGGCAACTCTGCAGCCTCCGCTCCCAGGAGAACCTGGTTACCATTTTACATTCCTCTTCTGCCTTCCTAGTTATAACAGGAAGCAAAAATAATGATCCAGGTACAAACAATCATTTGTCAGTTCAATCATTACAGATAAAGTAAAGCGAGCTTCCCTTGACTATGACCCCCTAATTCAAAACCCTTTCCCTAAAGGGACTATTGTTCCCAGTTTGGTGGCTATGCTTCCAGAACTGTGTATGTGTAGGTGGATACAGATACAGACACGGATATAGGATATGGATATGGATATGGATATGGATTATAGGAATTCCAAAGTCTGGACCCAACCCTCAGAAATTCTGATTCAGGTGGACTGGGACACAATCTTAGCACTGGTGTTACTTTAAGACTCCCATAGACAACCTGGACTGGGAACCACTCAGGAGACTCAGATATGTTAGGTAGTGGAGGCCATAGGCCACATCTGCCTCCGGTTCCTGGCTTATTAGAAATCTCAGAAATATAGATATGTTATTTTGTAGAGCTCTTAAAAATATCCTCTACCAAATGAATGACATTTTTTCTACTATATATAGTTTGAGGATTTTTTTTAAATAGGGAATCAAGTTTAATTTTGGATTTGTAGTTTGTCTAGCTTCTTGGGCTGAAAGATTAATCTGATTTAAGCTCTCTTTCATTCCTATAAAAGCACTTATGTCTAAAAATTTTCCTAAGGATACCATTTTGTCTATAACTCACCCATTTTGCTCTGCAATATTCTTTTTATTGATACATAAAGGTATTTTAGTTTCCATTCTGATTTCTTCTTTTACCCAAAAAGAGTTCAAAATGTGAGTATGGTTTTCCAAAACTTTTAAGTATTGAAGATTCTTTGTTTATATTTTTGTTGTTAATATCTAATTCTATTGCATTTTGCATAGAAAATAAATTAGCCTATATGAAAATGGCTTGTTTCTGCCTTTGAGAATTTATTGAGATTTCCTTTGTGGCCCCACTGGGGTTGTTTTTTAATATAAAACATAATTACAAGTAATGTAATTGAAAAGACAACTATATTCTCTGTTAGGCACAGCACTAACAAAACCAAACTTTTTACTTTCTATTTCAATTCCCTATTACCTACTTTTTATCCATCTGCTATGTCAAAGTATGAGTGAAGTATGAGGCTTTGTCCATTTTTCCTTGCTTTTCTCTTTTAGCTTTATATATAATTGTGGCTTTGTACATTCCTCCTTGTATTTCTTTTTTTTAATATATTTGATTGATTTTTTACAGAGAGGAAGGGAGAGGGATAGAGAGTTAGAAACATCAATGAGAGAGAAACATCGATCAGCTGCCTCCTACACACTCTCTGCTGGGGATGTGCCCACAACCATGGTACATGCCCTTGGTCGGAATCGTACCTGGGACCCTTGAGTCCACAGGCCAATGCTCTATCCACTGAGCCAAACTGGTTAGGGCTCCTCCTTATATTTCTATCTGGATTTGCTTTATATTTCAAATCTATAATTGTTGGCACAAAATGCTTCATAATGGTGATCACTCTTTGATGGATTATTTCTTTTATCTGTAAACATTGCTTCAATTTGCCCTGTATCATACTTTTTCCATTAAATTCCATTCTGCCTGATATTAATATCACGGTTTCAGATTTACTTGCTAATATTTGTTTGTATTTTTCATCTTTGTTTTTCATATTCCTTTGTCATTTTAAATATTTCTCATGTAAATAACATATATCTGGTTTGGAGTCTCTGTCTTTTAATAAGTTGATTTAACACGTTGTTATGGTTACCTGGAGTCCCTTCTGCCAAGTGATCTTGTTTTCCAGATGTTCTTATTCTTGTGTGTGTGTGTGTGTGTGTGTGTGTGTGTGTGTGTGTGTTTAATATTTTTATTGATTTCAGAGAGGAAGGAAGAGGGAGAGAGAGATAGAAACATCAATGATGAGAATCATTGATCAGCTGCCTCCTGCATGCCCCTACTGGAGATTGAACCCACAACCCAGGCATGTGCCCTTGACCAGAATCAAACCCGGTCCACAGGCCAACGCTCTATCCACTGAGTCAAACCAGCTAGGGCACACACGTTCTTGTTCTTGTTTTTCCCTTTCTGGCTTTGCTAAATTGATCAAACCAGCTTTGTTTCATGTTTCTATCAAGTTTGGAATTTACATATTTAATTTACTCTCGCACTGGCCATTTTAGCTTTTTATCATATCTATTCAAACTTACATTTTTAAAATAATAATACCAATAGTAAAGTGGGTGAGAGAAAACTATGAGAAGTGATAGATACGATTTTGGCCTTGATGGTGGTAATGGTTTCACAGGTGTATACTTATACCCAAACTCATCAAGCTGTATACATGAAATATGTGTAGTTTTTTATATGTCAATAATACCTCAATAAAGTGGGTTTTTAGAAACTTACATTTTTTTCTAATGCTATCCAAAAGAAGAAAACGAGGGTGAAAGATCCTTCACGTTGGTCTTTACAATGACGTACTGGGAAAGACATAAAAAGCACAGGCAACAAAAGCTCAAAAAAACAAGTGGGACTACATCAAACTAAGTGCTTCTGCACAGCAAATATATAAAGAACTCACGCAAATGATTGGCTCTGTCTAAGGATGCAGCAAGACACAGGGACACAGAACCAGGAGTAGGGGTCGAGTCTCAGGACGACTTCATGCCTAACCATATTCTTTATGCCTCAACATAGAAACTTCCGAGAACCATTTACACGTGCACTTTGTGGAAGACCGCCACACTCTGAGGCTGGATATATACCACACCACAGGACAGTAGCACAGTGCGATGAAGTCAGACTCCAGCGTCAGACAGCCCTGATCTTGAATCAAGCTATACAGTTGTTAGACCTTAGTCATTGCATTTCTCGCAGCCTCCATTTCCTTAGAAAATTGCAAGACAATCATGCCTACCTCATAGAGAGTAAGTGAGGATTAATACACAAAATGTATGGAAAGCACTAAGTAGGCACAGAGTGTATACTCAAACACTGAGAGATTAGCCACCTGTCCTCTGGCCCCAGCAGCTTCCTCCTGCAGAGCACTTAGATGTCACTTCAGTCTTGGAGTAGCTGCCATATAGAATTTCCTCAGTGCCTTCATTTTGCTGATGGGAAGCAGGAAGGCTGCAAACCACATGGCAAAATAGTTGTCCTTAGAGAAGTAGCATGTTAAATGAGGAACATTTTTATCAGACCGTTCTGAGTCCCAACGTAGACTCTGACATCTGCCAGCTACAGAATCTCAGGCCCATCATCCAACCAGTCTGAGCGTTAGTTTTCCCATCTGTAAATGGGAGTAATGGCCTTACCTCCCTCGCAGGACTGCTCTAGGACTGAATGAGATCTCTGATTTAAAACACTCACCACCATGGTCTGGCCCACAGTGTGTGAACAAGAAGGGCTAGTTCCTGTAGCCTTCAGCCTTCTTTCTCTTCTTGGTTCACAGAACAGAGTCAGGAGTTACTTCTCCCCCATCTGGAAGTCCAAAGCACTATTCATCTCCTCCTAATGGGATTCTCACAGTCTGCCTCCCAGGACCTTTATTTCTGAGAAGATTCTGCCTGAATTCTAGACCAGGAGCTGCCTGGAAGACAGAGACTGTGTCTGATCTGCCTTTTTCTTCCTCAGGCTGCCCAGTTCCCATTGGTTACAGAGTAAATGTGCACTGAGTAAAGGGATGAATGAATAACTAAATGAATGACATTGCAGTTACAGCAGAAGCCATTAGTGAGAGAAAATTAATTTGCACATGGAATTATTTCATTGTGTACCCAATCTTGCAAAACAATGAGGCACAGCTTGTAGGAGTTTCTAACACTTTTTCAGAAATTTAATTGCCAGTTAATTTTCCTGCAAAACTCAATAACCTCTATGAGCTAAAGGAAACAAAACACTGCTCTGAAAACCTCATTAGGCTCTGCCTGGAATGGCAGTGGCTTTTTCTGAGTTAGAAACCCAAGAATGAAGCTGCCATAAAGGTCACAAACAGGATGCCTGCACCCTATGTCTTCCAGGTCTCATGTCCTACCAGAGGGCATGGCTCCCACCTGTGGCCACAGAAGTGGGGGTAACTTGGGTTGAGCCATCCCCAGTCATTCTCTCGTTGAGTTCTTTTGTGATCAGGGCTCAGTCTGTGATGAGAGTTGAGGCTCAGTCTGTGACTATGATTGGAACAGTCTGGGCCAAGATTCATAGTCCCAGCTATGGTCATGTATCTGTACGGCTATAGCTGAAATTAGAGGTGGACCAATGGAACAGACGTGGCACAAACAAGTGAAATGTCTGCTACATAGCTCCATCAGTAATTAGTGAATTGAACTAAATAAATGCTATATACTTCCTCAGAGTCCCAAGGTGAGGTGGGACATGGGTTGGAGAGGAAGGAACAGGAAGGAGGATATCATCAGCCCTGATGAGAAAAGGCTCAGAACTCAGGCTCACTGGATAGAGTTCAATCTTGCCCTGTCCCATTTTAAGTATCTTCTTAGCCAATGAGCTGGCTTTGTCACCTTCTGCTGCACTGTAACCCACGCAGAGATCAGAGCCCCAAGCAGCCCGCCTGGAGACATGTGCCCGGGGGCCAGATTCTGTCAGCTCCAGTAGCTGTCACCTGCCTGGGCATCACAGCTAAGTGGGTCAGCATTTGCTGGCCACTCTGCTGATTAATAGTGTTGAAGTGGCTATCTCATGGTGGCTGGGGCACCGTGTCTCCAGCCTGGGAAATGCCACTGTGCCAACAATGAGCTCATTCCATGAGCGGAAGTGGGGCTCTGAGAGTGTTAAATCTCAGTCACTACCTTTTTTGAGTGCTTATGAATTCTTTGCACCAGTTTGTCCCCTGCTCAGTCTCCCTTCTCTGCTTCCTTCAGTGTCCCACCTGAAGGACACCATTGAAATGAAGGATGAGACGTAATGAAGCTACATATAAAATTAATCAAGTGTGACACAAAAATTGATGGGGAATGCAATCTCGTTGGCATATTATTCACCTCCTCTGAGTGAAGTTCTTTGTTTACCATTTGCAGAATTTGTGAAGGACTCTAGCAAGGAGCAACACCAGGGATCATTTTTCAGAGTGAGAACTGGAGAGAAAGGAAACAATTACTTAGGAGGATGGAACCAATACTGAAGTGCTCTACGATTCTTGGATGTTGATTTTTCTTGTTTTGATCTAGTTATAAGTAGTGTGTATGTCTAAAGATGGCTTCAGGGAACTTCATTGCTTCAGGGAACTGCATTGGAGTAGAAATCATTCATTTATTTGTTCCTTTATTTATTCATTTGATGCTATTTACTGAGCATCTACTCTGTGCCTGGTACCATACACAAGAGCAACCAACAAAAGTAATAGTAGTTGTTGCAATAATGCAGTAGGTATTGTTAGCTAACATTGACTGAAGATTTACGATGTGCTGGACCTTGGGCTGAGCAGTTTGTAAGCATTATCTTATTTAATTTCACATAACCTAGGAAGTAGTGACTATTAATGTCCTCATTGCAAGTTGAGGAAACTGAGCATGAAGCAATTAAAAAACTTGCTCATCCTTTACCAATGTGGCTCATTTGGTTGGAGAATCAGTTCATAAACCAAAAGGTCTTGGGTACAATTCCCAGTCAGGGCACGCACCTGGGTTGCAGGTTCAATCCCCGGTCAGGATGCTTATGAAAGACAACCAGTTGATGTTTCTCTCTCTCTCTCTCTCTCTCTCTCTCTCTCTCTCTCTCTCTCTCTCTCTCTCTCTCTCTCTCTCTCTCTCTCTCTCTCCCCCTTCTTCTCTTTCTAAAATCAGTTAACATACCCCACCTCCTCTTCTTGAACCTCTCCACTTCCCCACTGAATGGTAGGATCAATGTCCCTTCCCCCTTGAGCCTGGCTAGCCCTCTGTAAGTGCCTCAGCCAACAGAGTATGGCAGTGACATTATGTGGCCTCCAAGGATAGATCACAAAGTGCTGTGGTCTTTGCCTTGCTCTCTTGGGATGCTTACTCTAGGAACCCAGTCACCAAGCTATGTGCAATTCCAAATCAGCCTTTAAAGAGAAATAACATGAGAAAGCCAAGTGTAGGTCCTCTGTCACACAGCCCAGCTTACAGCCAGCATCAACCTCAGAGATGAGTGAAGACATCTCAAGATGATTTCTGCTCCAACCATTGAATGACAATCTCTCCTCCATCACCCATCTTCAAGTCTGCTCAGCTGAGATCCCAGACACTATGGAGCAGACACTCTGTCCTTGATGAGTCTTGTCTAAATTCCTAACCCAAGAATCTGTAAGCATCATGAAAGGGTTACATTACACCACTCAGTTTGCAGCAATAGCAACTGGAACTGATGGGTATTTGGAAGAGAAAACCTTTAGGGTCATATCCAACCTGGAAACTCTTAGTTCCGTCACCTCCCATAGGAAGTGCTCCCCACACCCATACATATACCAAGACAGGATTGCTCGTGGCTAATGACTTTCCCACTCTGGGAGAGTGGAGCTTCTAAGACCATAACCTCTAGCCCAAAATCTGAAAAACTAAACCCACCTGCTCAGCAGACAACCCATTTGCGAAGAAGTTTTGGTGTTGACTGGGGAAGAAGCACCACTGGGCAAATATCCCATTTAGAAACTAGAAGAACAAGAGGGGAATCATAAATCCCTCTGAAGGGTGCATCCTATTTGTCATTCAGGAAAGGACCATTTGTATCTAAAGAACATCAAACAAACCAGCCGAGCTTTCTTTATGGGCCAGGGAGAGATGGAGCAGGGGAAATAAACCCGGTATGCAAAAATGATAGCATCAGGAAGTTATCTAGAGAGAAACAAAATGTCCTGAGCCAGCTGAGGATTTCATTAAAGGAAGTCTTTGGTAAGAGGAATGCTCTGTTCCTGTCACCACTGAAAATGGAACGGTGTTCACTCTAGGGACAAGGACAATGCAGACTCTCTCTGTCTCTGTCGTGCGTGTGAGCATGCGGGCACATGCATGACTCCATCCCCAGCTCTCTGTCATCCTGTCCTCTTCTTTGTGTTGTGGCAAGAAGGACAGCCTCCTGAGTCAGGGTGCCTGGGCTCAAATTCAGTGTGACCTCAAAAATTACTCACCCTCTGTAGGCCTCAATTTTCTCATCTGTAAAAAAATAGAAGAAAAAATGAATCATAATAGCACCTATCTGGTAGGGTTGTTGCGAGGTTTCATGAAATATTAGCTCAGTCCTTGACACTCAGAGAATTTCAATTTTATTTCTTATTTATTTTTATTATTGTGTTATTATATGTTATTATTACATTTATCATTATGTATTATTATCGTTATTACTGGGTGCTTTCCTGGGCCTGTGTAGGTACCTTGGTTGATAGGGCCTTTCATATCTGTGTATATATACATTTCTGAATCTGCATGACTCTTTTTACCTCCTTACCCACCCCATGGACACCCAACAGTTCCCTCTTCATCTGTATCTGCAATGTGACCTTTCACTCTTCCCTGGATGAAGAGAGTTGGAAACCATTGAAGTGTCATGGAAGAGGTAAGAAAAATATGAGTCCAACCATGGGAAATGTTCACATCATTTCTGCCCACACTGCATTGGTCAGAACTCAGTGTCTGATCAACATGATTTTGCCTCAAAGAACAAATTATGACTCATGTTGACAAAAAAATGCCTGTCTGTCTATAAAAAAACAGGATATGGCCTATTAGAACTCAGACTCAGTATATTTCCCATGTTGTTATTCCTGGGCTTGGGGTGGTAACTAAAGACCTGTTCTCAGTTCATTCCCTGCTCTCCATCCCACCTGATCCCAGGCCACTATCACCTCTTCCTAGGATTTCTGCAATTTCTGCCCATTCTTGCCTTCTTTTTTCCAGGCTGCAGAATGCAGCCAGGTTGGTTGTTCTGAAATGAACATCGTAATAATTGCTCTTAGAAATAGAGTCAAAACCCTGAGCTTACAATGCACTCCCCACCTCCCTCCCCAGTCTCACCTCTCTCTACTCTTCTCTTTGAACTCTGGGTTCTAATTTGACCTTCCCACAGTTCCTCAAATTCACCTTGTCATTCCCTTCTCTGAGCATCAGGTCCTATTGCCCCACCTGAAACATATCTACTGCACCTCTGTTTCTTCCAGCTGTGTAACTCCTACCTAACATTCAAGTCCCCACTTGAAATTTACTCCTCACCCCCAAAGTGGGTTAGGTCTCCTCTTTCTCACTCCCATAGCACCCTATCTTAAACTTCATCACTCTTCAGTGTTGTTATCTGAATTCCCTCTGAATTCCAGGCTCCAAAAGTGCAGGGATCATATCTATAGTCCGTTCACTGCTGTCTCCCCAGCAGCAACCACAGTGCCTCACACATAGTGAATACTCAATAAATAGTTGCTGAGTTAATGAATTGCTCTATTAGAGCATTCAATCATATTCTCTTATACCCATTTGTTTACTTCCCTGACTTCCCCTATCTGATAAAAACTACTCAAAGTCCCCTATGCATTTCTGGTTCCTAAACCAGGACTTTGCATGCAAGAGAGAAAAATGAGAGAATGATTCATATTGACAAAAAAAAATCATAACTAATATTTCTCATCTTCATCCGTCAGCTTTGACAACATATGAAACCAGTTGGTGTATGAGCCAGAAGTTAGGCATAGGTGACATTGGGAGCCAGATTCCATGTGAGTTGAGCAGTGGGATCCATTTCAGGCCTTGAAATCATCTGAGGCATCCCTGTGGACCATTGTCTCATTAAACAGACCCTGAGGCGAGTCAGGTATTTCCTTCTGAGATTTGACCCTCTGAGCTAGTTAATCAGTCGTAGCTTCCAGTAGTGGGCTTTTCTCCTCAGGACAACATTATCAAACCTGAACCAAAGCCACCTGCCCAGGAGTCAGCAGCAGATCCAAGCCCCTAGCATCTTTCTTGAGTTTCAGGGAGAGAGCCTGGGTGGGATAGAAGCCAAAAGCAGTGTTTCTTCAGATCACAGAGGGAAGAGAGGTTGTGATTTCACAGTGCATTTTCCTAAGCATGAAGGGAAAGTAAGTCAGACAAAGCAATACTTTGGCAACAGATGGTGAGCAAGATCAGTTGGGGAAATCTCGTTTGGGGTTGAAAGGAAAAACTGCAGAGATGCCTCTGTCAAGGGTAGAAGACTCCCACCTGCCTGGGACGTCTTTATTTTCTAGCCTAAAAAGCTTCATCCAAGGGAAGATCAAACGCAAAGAGCTGTCTCACACAGTCCATCTGAGCCAGCATGAGCATGTCTCAGAAAGCACTGGATAAAAGCTAAACAGAGCCTTATCCCAGGCACCATTCAGGACCATCTGCGAGAAGAAGGGGGTGGGTATGCGGATGCTGGTTTCCATAATGGCCACCATGGCGCTGGGCCATGAGTTATGACACTGGCAGAGGATCCTCAGCCTTCACATAGAGGCCGGGAGTGGGGAACTGTTGGCAGACATGAATCCACATCGCCAAAGCCACAGGCATCTACAGAAGAGTTTCCCAAACTTCAGGCACACACATGTAATACAATGAGTTGGACAAAACATCACTCCTGTAGTATTCATGAGAAAACATCAGACAGGCCCAAATTGAGAGGCTTTCTATAAAATAACTGACCAGTGCCCTAGCTGGTTTGGCTCAGTGTATAGAACATAGGCCTACAGACTGAAGGATCCCCGGTTCAATTCCGGTCAAGGGAAAATACCTTGGCTGCAGGCTCCTCCCTGGCCCAGGGCCCTGGTGAGGGCTTGTGCAGGAGGCAACCAATCCCTGTGTTTCTCTCACATCGATGTTTCTCTCTGTCTTTCCCCTCTCTCTTCCACTCCCCCTAAAAATCAATAGGAAAATATCCTCTGGCTAGGAGAAAGGAAGAAAAGGAGGGAGGGTGGGAAGGAGGAAGGAAGGAAGGGAGGGAGAAAGAAAACTGACCAGTATTCTTCAAAAGGGTCAAGATCATGAAAGATAAAGACAGGGGAACTGTCACAGATTGGAGGAGATTAAATAGATAGGACTACTGAATGCCACATGAGCTCCTGGACCAGAAAAGGGGTATTAGTGGGAAAAGTGGCAAAATGTGAATAAAATCTGTAGATTAGTCAATAGCATTGAATCAACATTAATTTTCTGGTTTCAACAATGGTGCTATGGTTCTGTAAGATGTCAGCATTGGAAGAAGCTAGGGGAAGGGTGTGTGAGAATACCTCATACTATCTTAACAAATAAGTGAAAGGAATCTGACCACATATTTTTTGTTTTTAACTGATATTTTTTTCCTGGTAGCACCTCACGGTTGCTGTGAAAATTAAGTGAGACACCATTGTAGAGTACTCAGTATGGGGTTTGGTACAAGAGGAGGTGGCCTGTCATGTCCTGGTTATTTTTTAAATTCTGAGGCTGATACAGTGGACAGGGGCCCCAGAGTGGGTCAATGCTTCCCAGCTGGTCCCTGCACTGGAGTTGGTGGGAGGGGGTGGGGAAAGGGTGTGTTCCTTTTGATTAAAAAGTCCCTTTATCACAGGGAACTTCAAGATACTGTTTTAGGAATGTATTTTGTTGTATTATTCCTAAACAGTATAAGTTACATATACCCCTGTATGTAGGATATATTTTATGACTTTTCAAAATTAGCTCTTTTCTTCATGAGATAAATTTTTATTTTTGTTTTTTCTGTTAATCCTCACCTGAGGATTTTTTCCCACTGATCTCTAGAGAGAGTGGAAGGGTGTGGGAGAGACAGAGAAACATCAATGTGAAGGAGACACATTGACGGGTTGCATCCCACAGGCTCCCCAACCAGGGCCAAGGATTGAATTTGCAACTCAGGTACACACCCTTGACTGGGAATCGAACCCGAGACCCTTTGGTACTCGGGCAGACACTCCCAACTACTGCACCATATCAGACAGGGCTAAATTTTTATTTTCAAGGGAAACTCGCTCTCATTAACCAAAATGAAAGACCAAAGTCATTAGCCATGAAAATAAAGTTAACTGTTAAAAAAAAATAATAAGAATACAGTGACAGCTAGGTACTGCTGCCCACACAAAGGCTCTGAGCTCAAGACCTCTTTCCTCTTTGTTAAGAAGGGAAATTAGCAACTGCTAGAGAAGTGTTGAAATATATCAGCATCCTGCTGGGACTTCCTCCCTGATGGAGTCGAGGAGTGGAAGAGATTTGAGAAGTAATTTTCCCTCTATGTGATTCAATATTAGTTAGTGTCTTGTCCATGCACCTTTTAAACTCATTTCTGCTACCACCTAAAATCATATACCACTGCCTTTTTGAAACCTCATGATGAGGTTTGAAGACCATGGGCTGTAGAACGAGAGTCAGAAGGCTCACAGCTGGAGCGCAGAGCCTCCCTCACAGTGTGATTCCTGGGGTGGGAAATAGCAGTTGTCCTAGACGGATGGAGGGAGTGTAAATTGGTTCAACTTCTTTGAACATATCCTTTGATCTAGTAATTTCCCCTCCTGGGTTATTTGTCCTACAAATATAATTGTGGGTCATTACAGTATTTTTGGTAATAGGAAATGACAAGTCCAACCTAAGTGTCCATCAATAAGAAACACACTACACAATAAAAGATTCTACAGCCATTAAAAAGAATGAGAGGCAGGTACATGTGCCAGTATAGACGTTTCCAACTTGTATTATTTTTATAATATATATAATGTGAAGAAAGCAAGGTGCATAATAGCATACATAGTATGCTCCTATTTCTTTTTATTTATATGTTGATTATTTTTATTGTTGACCCTATTACAGATGTCCTCCATTTTCACCCCATTTGCCCACCTCCATCCAGCCCCTGCACCCCCTTTCCCTGGCCTTCACCACTCTGTTGTCTGTGTCCATGGGTAGGCCGATGCTCTTCACCTTCTTTTATCCAGTCCCCTCACTCCCTTCCCTCTGACCTCTGTCAGTCAGCTTGTTCCATGTATCCATGCCTGTGGTTCTATTTTGTTCATCAGTTTACTTTGTTCATTAGATTCCACCTATAAGTAAGATCATATGGTATTTGTCTTTCTCTGATTGGCTTATTTTGCTTAGCATAATATCCTCCAGGTCTATCCATACTATCACAAAAGGTTAACAGTTCCTTCTTTTTTTTTTTTTTTTTTTTAATCCTCACTCAATGATATGTTTTTATTGATTTCTAAGAGAGAGGAAGGGAGAAAGAGAGAGAGCAACTGATCAATGTCTCTCTCACATCGAAGTTTCTCTCTCTCCTTTCAGTTTTTTTTTAAGTGGATGAATACACTATATCAGTCAGCTATTGCTGCATAACAAACAATCCCAAACCTCAGTGACATACAAAAATAAGCATTTATTATCCAGCTCAAAGGTGTGTACTCAGTTGAGGCAGCTCTACTTCCCTGGACTACAGAGAGGCTGTGCAGATCTGATCCACATGTCTCTCATTTTTCTAAGACCAGCCATCTACCTGGGGCACATTCCTCTCATGATCATAGCAGAAGCAGGAGAGGATAGCTCTACCAAGTCAGCATATTTCAAATCTTTGCTCATCTCAGACCTACTAACATCCCATTAGCCTGAGCAAATCATGGCCAAGCCTAACATCAAAGGAAGAAATAAACATTTGCCAAACAACTATTCTTAAAAGCTCTAAATTTCATCTATATATGAGAAATATACATGATATATGTGTCACATTTCATATATATATATTTGACATACAGAGACTCTCTAAGCAAAAGCACACATGACATTAATGATGGGTTGTGTCTAGGGGGCAGAAGTGGGAGACCACGGTCAGGATGAGAGTGAAGTTTATCTCTCATCACTCTTTTGCCATGTTTGAATTTTGTACAATTTACATATATCATTTTCACAAAAGAAACAAACCTTTACATCTGTCTGATCCACAAGGCATTTATTTTCATATTGATTGTCTTATTTGACTCACATTAAATAGAGTGAGGCAGGCAGAAAAGGGATCATGACCCCACTTTGAGGACCAGAAGGGAACTGAGATCCAGCCATGCAAAGTGCTTGCCCAAGGCCAGACATTTGAAAAAGAGCCAGCCCAGGGCTGGAAGCCAGATATGTCTCAGACCAGTATCATCCCACCATGCCACGCAGCTTGCCACGGTCCAGTGCCCACCAGTACTGTCCAGTGCCCACCAGTTCTGTCCCGTGCAGGGTCCCCCCTGTGGACAGGCAAAGGGATCAACCTCTCAGTCCCATGCACACCACAAGGCAGAGAATGAATGTAGACAGCCCCTCAGAGAGCATTTTGTCCAATCTGGCCATTTTACAGATGAGCAAAGAGAGGCCCAGAATCACAGAACAGGTCCCTCTGTCTGTGTCTCAGATGGGACCTTAAGAACTACCTGACAGGCTGTTTGGAGGATCAAAGCAGACCATGCATGAGAGGGTTTTGCACCCCAGAGAGCATGTGGCATGATCTGGGGACTCCCTTGCCCACATTCACTCATTCCCTACAGGAGAGCCAGGGGACCAGCCGGGAATCTATAACCTGACCCAGACCGCAGTAGCGCAGTTCTCAGAGTGAGGGCAGCTACTCACAAAAAAAGCACAAGGCCCTGAGCACTGGGGCAGGGGGCAGGCTGTGCTGCGAGAGTGCGTGTTCTTTTTCTACAGCAAATATGTCCCAGCATTGTTCTGCAGCCGATTTGATGCCTAGCTGGGACTGGGTTTATGTGAGCTCCTTCACAGCTCAGCACAGAAATTGTTCCCTTAGCAAAGCTCCGTCCCTGGAAGGGCCCGGGTGGCTGCAGCACTAAGAGCTCTTTCCTTCCCCATCCCACGGGGGCGGGTTCCCCTCATGAGTCTCCTTCTGTACAGGCCCCAAAGGGCAGCATCCCCTCTCATTACAGTGTGCTCTGCTCCTGTCATCACCTCTCAGCAGGCAACACAGGGACAGGTGGGAGGGAGCAAGTGGAGGCGCCAGATGCTGGGGAGCCAGCAGAAGCGAGGGGGGCCCCGTGGAGTCCCACTTAAGCCATTTTCAACTTTGCATCAAATGGAAATTTCTGTGAGCCCCATTGAAAGCTCCTACAATGACTCATGTCACAAAGGGAGCTCTCGGAACAAATGGATGCTAATTATTTTGTGGAAGGAGAGACAAGTGGAGAATTTAAAAGAGGGTCCAGCTAAGCAGATGGTGGGAAATCTGAAGGCACTGAAAGGTAGAGCCTGGCCCCTTGCTCAGCAGTGAGCAGGGTGGCTCCACTCAAAGGCCTAGGGTCTCAGAAGGCCACTGCACAACCCACCAGACTCCAGGCGCTGGGCCCCACTGGCTTTGCAGTTGAGCTTACAGAGCCTCCTTCATGCAGTGGGAAGTCCAGGGGACTGGTACGAAGGGGCAACACCCAGAAGCCCCGCAGAGAGCCCCAACGTTGACATTCAGAGCTCTGGGAATAATGCCTCTCTCAAGAACACTCCCAGGAAGAGGTCACAGAACACACCTGGGTTCGGTTTTGTAAGACAGGCTGCCAGGACCTGAGATCAGAGGAGGAGTGACCTGGGCTTCCTTCTCCCTGACCCACCTGACCAAAGCATTGTCTCCTGCCCCCAAGCCGCCCTCACAGCCTGGGAGCTGGTTCCAGGCACTGACCCCAGCCCACCGACAGCTGGCCCTTTCCAGATCTCTCCTCAGTTCACTGCTCCAGCCTGGCTCGGCCCTTCCTTCCACGGTCTTGGGATGCTCGTCCCTTCCCTCCCCTCACTTCCTCTCACTGGACCTTCACCATTCAGGTTACCTCCTCCCAAAAGCCCCCCAACCCAGCTGGGATCATGCGGTCCCCTGGGCCTGGCCACACTGAAACTTAGTGCCCTGACATGTAAAGCGACTAGAGTCCCTCAAGGACGGGGTCTGGCCCGTTTCACCCCGTTTCCTTTCCTCCCCCCTGCGACAGGCTGGCCCAGCATCCACATTTGGGACACACTGCTCCCAGGAGATGAACTGGCGCCTGGAAAGCAGATCAGTATCAGCCTCTCAGCCCAGAGGGGGCCCAGCTGCTCACACCCACAGAGAGAGTGGGTGGCTCATTAAGAAGAAGCCAGATGTAGGGTGACTCTCCACTTCCCTAAACTTCCATCAACCCAAGAGGCTTAGACCCAAAGCATCACAAATGCAACAAACAGAACTGTGGGCCAGTGAACTGGGAGAATCCCCAAGAACATGGACCCCACCCTGACCCCAGGCCCTGAGGGAGTCAGGCACAGAGAGAGGAAGGGGCCCTGAGGGCACAGGAAGACCAGGGAGCCAGGCCTCCTGATTCTTAGGGCCATGCCCTTCCACCAACATCACAGTGGTAAAATTATGGTGACAGCAGCATGGCATTCATATAAGGGCTTATTGTGTGCTAGAGTCTATTTCTAAGCACTTTATATGGATTAAACTGATGTAATCCTCCCAACAGCCCTATGAGACCAGGAAGTATTGGCGTGCATATTTTACAAGTAAGGAAACTGAGACACAGAATGGTTAAGTCATTTGTCCAAAGTCACACAGCAGAGACGGGATTTGAACCTTGTAGTGTGGCTGCAGTCTGTGCCCATGTGACTGAACTGGACATCCCTCTCCCCGACCCTGACACTGAACAATGGCACTGTACTGAGCTAACTCCTTTGGAGTCCTTATGAAACAAGAACTCTGCCAATCCAGAAGAGGATGCCCAGAGAGGAAATCAAATTTTGGGGAAAAGAACTAATCCAGGTGTGTTTTGTAAATAGCACTCACTCATTCATCCCTGTGGGAAAAAATTATGTATCAGCTGTATCCATTATTTGCTATCACTAATCTATTGCCCTGTCCCTTTCAAGTAATTAAAACACGCTGGCTTTCCCAGCCAGTTGTAGTAACTGATGCAAAGAAAGACCAGTGGACATTTGAAGAAAGAAGACCTGATTTCTGGCTCCAGCTCTGCTTCTCTACTGAGCTGTGTGACCCTGGACAACTTCCTGTACCTCTCTGAGCCTGTGATCTCTCAGCAGTTCTGGGATAGAACATCTTTGCCCCAACAGCACTGAGCCAAATGTAGGCCAGCTTCTCTACTGAGCTGTGTGACCCTGGACAACTTCCTGTACCTCTCTGAGCCTGTGATCTCTCAGCAGTTCTGGGATAGAACATCTTTGCCCCAACAGCACTGAGCCAAATGTAGGCCAGCTCTGCTCCCAGGCCAGCAGAAGAGGGAGCAGAGGACAGAAGTCATCTCAGAACCACACCAAGGTGGGACACAGACAGGAGTGCCTGGACTATTTGGAGGGGACTGGAAAGATGTGACGCTGAAGCACCCTAAGTGGAGACTTGGAAGATGAGGGGGAGTCGCTGGGATAGAAAGGGTGTGCAGGCAGGTGAAGCAGCTCAGCAAAGGCCAGCAAGAAGAGGCATATTCAGAGGGCAAGTGGTTCTCTGTGGCTCAGGGTGAGGGGATGGGCTGGAGGGTGGGAGAGAGACAGGACTGTGAAAGTGCTTTGTACTATGACATCTGGCAAGGTCCTTAGCATCCACCTAGGGTTACTCACGCACGTGGCTGCAGGGCTCTGGCGGGTGATGTACCTAAGTGAAGAGGATATGAGACAGTAGGGGGGGGCGGGGTGGACCTGCCTAAAGGTATCCAATTTTTTTGACCCCATGAAGTATGTTTGCACTTTGAACTTGCCTTTGTAACTCCTCTTCCATTCTGGACCTTTCAGCACACAGAGTGTCACAACCATTACAAAGACAGGCCGTGGTTGCTGGTGCTCTCTCTCCAGCAGTCTTTGTGACACCCAGGTCCTCAGACCTCCCTCTTCTGGACACACAGGTCATAGCATCAAGCTCCCAGATCTCTCCCCAAGACCCCTCCCTCTGTCCTCCTCTCTCAGCCGCTCTGCACTGGGACCTGGTCTCCGGCTCATTGCCCTGCACTCCCATCCTCTCTGCCAGTGCCACTGAACAGACTGCTCCCCTGCCCCAGGCCCAGGCCCCCCTTTGGTGCCCATATGCTCTTAGCCACACTGCAGAGTAACTGAGACACACCCCCCTCCACTGATCCTCATGCACCCAGATGGGCCCACAGCTGGGCTGCTTGGGCCCCTAGGGGTGACGGCACTTTCTGACAATCACATCTTTCCATACAGGTTGCCATAGTGACTGGGTCAACAAGTTGGGGGAAGGGTGGGCTTTCAAGTAACAGCCACCACACAGCTCCTCAGAGTAGCCTTTCTCTTGCTGAGTATTGTCCAGTTGCTAGACTTCTCCTGGGGCCCTTTGCCGACTAGGAGGAGAGGAGGGTTTGGGGCCCCGGCCCGGGCTCACTAGATAAACCCACACCTGTCTGAGGGCCAAAAACACAGGCTGCCAGCCTCTAAGAGATCCGGAGAGGTAAACTGATACCTGAGAGAAGTCACTTACCTCCATCCATCAGAGATAGCCGACTCTCAGCTCCAGCCCAGCCGCAACCCCTGCTACATGTTCATAATCATTAAACACAACAGGAGACCAGCATGGAACATTGGGGAGGTGTTTAAAATTGCCCCAAATGCCTTCCTTTCAGAGAAAAACCACCGTCAACATTTGACATGGCTCCTTCTTACCCTTCTTCTAAGATTATGTAGAGATTAAAAAAGAGATGGAAAAGAGATAAAAATATAGATAAACAGTTAAAATATATGTGTAGACAGTTGCACACCCTACTTTTTTCATTTCACATTATATCACAAGCATTTCTCACATCGTTGGAATTCTTTACATCATTTTTAAATGACTCATAAAAATTTACCAAATGGATATGCCATGGTTTACCATTGTGCCTTAATGGCAGAGTATTAAGATGAAATCTAATTTAATGCAGCTATAAACATCTTTATCTCTATCTCTGATCATTTTCTTAGGATCTATTGCTAGAAATGGATTTCCTGAGACAAAGAGTATAAATATCCTAAGGTTTTCATAGACACTTGCCAAATGTCCTCTGGAACATTATTCTTTCATCACCTATAGTATACCATTTAAAAATGTTATGGATAGATGAAGAATTGCAAGGCTTGGAGTTGCAATTAACATAAATGAAAAGCTCTGATTTTCAATGCAGTTTAAATTAAAAGGCTGCTCTTCACTTAGACCTAGCCTTTCAGACAAACAGGCCTTACGTTTGAAGGGCTGGTCCACCCAGTGGCAGTGTCTGCCAGTACTGAGTGGGAGAGCCCCTAGCCTTCACCGCCCCCTGCTCTCCCGTACCCCCGCCCTGATAGCCCAGTCACTGCCTGGGAGGTGGATAAATGGCTCAGTTGGCTGCCCTTGGTCCCAGAACCCACTTCCTAGCAATGCAAGGGAGCCATTTGTCATTCTGCCACAGAGCCCGGCTCTGCCAGACATCTCATTCCACTTCCCCGACCAAGGACATGGCTCAGAAGGGCTGATTCCAATGTTGGGCTCTGCGGAGCAATGGACAGAGCGCTGAACTGGAGCCGAGGCCAGGTGTCTGACTGGCAGTGTGACTCTGGGCCTGACAAAGACCCTACCATCTCCAAGGCCCCGCATCCTTCCCTGGGTCCCAAAGGCTATCTCGGTCCGGTCCTCTGACTGGCTGCCCAGAGCCATAAATGAACAGAGCTGACATAATATTTCCGGTCTTGCTGTGCCCTCGGGGCCCCTCCTTCTCTGTGCCTGGCTCCCTCAGGGCCCCGGGGCAGGATGGGTGGGTCTGAGTTCTTGGGGATTCTTCCAGTTCACTGGCCCACAGTTCTGTTTGTTGCATTTGTGATGCTTTGGGTCTAAGCCTCTTGAGCGGATGGAAGGTTAGGGAAGTGGAGAGTCACCCTACATCTGGCTTCTTCTTAATGAGCCACCCACTCTCTCTGTGGGTGTGAGCAGCTGGGCCCCCTCTGGGCTGAGAGGCTGATACTGATCTGCTTTCCAGGCACCAGTTCATCTCCTGGGAGCAGTGTGTCCCAAGTGCCAACTCTGTACCAGTCTTCAGGGGGGAGGGGAGGAAATGGGGTGAAATGGGCCAGGCCCTTGTCCTTGAGGGATTCTAGTTGCTTTACACATCAGGGCACTAAGCACAGTGTGGCCAAGCCCAGGGGACCATGTGATCCCAGCTGGATTGGGGGGCCTTTGGGAGGAGGTAACCTGAATGGTGAAGGTCCAGTAAGAAGAAGTCACGTGAGGGTGGCTCGGGGGCAGGAGACAACACTTTGGTCAGGTGAGTCAGGGAGATGGAAGCCCAGCCCACTCCTCCTCTGGTCTCAGGTCCTGGCAGCCTGTCTTACAAAACGGAACCCAGGTGTGTTCTGTGACCTCCTCTGGGCATTAAGGGCTTAAAAGAGGCATTATTCCCAGAGCTCTGAATGTCAATGGTAGGGCTCTCTGTGGGGCCTCTGGGTCTTGCCCCCTCATCCCAGTCCCCTGGACTTCCCACTGCATGAAGGAGGTCTGTAAGCCTAGCACTGAGGTGACCCCGACAGTGGCTCCCTGCCACCACCTCAAGGGCTGTTTCCATCAGCTGGAGATGAGAACAAAGCTCAGCCTGCTGACTTTTCCATGGAAACCTGTATTTCCAGATGCTCCCTGTGTGCTGAATATTTCCCAAGGAAAGAAGTAGGAGAAAGATTGGGAGGATGGGTGTGGGGGGCCTGCAGATGAAAGAAATGGAACAGCTGGCTTCAGAGACTCCTGGAAAGAGAGAGGGAGCTTTGGGCCTGTCTTTTCCCTGGTGCTCCCAGCTTTAAATGAAAGTGCTGGCTGATTGATCGGTGGTGTCTCTTTAAAAGGACCAAAGCAAACAGGGTGCTTTCGAGCTGCGAGTGGGTGTGTCTCCACCCTCCTGCAATTCTATTTATTTCATTGCTTTCTGAAGCTGCCTAGGGATTTGATTTTGTTCTAGTAAATTGCTACTTGCAAGAGCCTCCGGTACCAATGCAATTCCTGGAAATGGGGGATAAGTGTGCGCAGAAGAGTCAAAAATAACCAGTCCTCCTCCAAGAGACGCGTCTCTGGGTAAGAGAGAAAGTTGTCGCTGGGTCCCGAGTGCAATTCCTGACCGGAGCTGATCAGTGGGATGTAGGACTCTCCGCCTGCCAGGCAAGATAGGGGCGGCCGAGGGGGCTGCTGTTCCGTCACCATGCCCTGCTTGAGGCCGACGTCGTACAAAAATAAATAATGCGGGAGTCCCCCAGCAAGAGGTGATAGGTAACATGTGTGCAGATCTCCGGGAGGTTAGCTGTGCCCAAACCACTGCTCTTGGCTGCCTAATGAGGATGCTCCCTGCCCCGCCCCATTCAGCCAGGAGGCCCCGCCCTGCCTCTGCTCACACTGCCTTCCTCTCCTTCCTTGCCTTGTGCCCCTGTATTTTACTGTGAGAGTCAGGCTACTGTTCTGAGGACTTAACAATCGTGGAGGGAGGAGGGGCGGGGGGGGGGGGGGGCTTCATGCTGGTGGAGACATGGGTCGAAGAATTTTCCACCAGGCAGCTGTTAAGCCAGGCCTTCCTGCTGTCCCCTTTCCACTTGGGTGTGTCCAACCCCCTTTTTGCCCCCCAGGAGCTGACACCCCTCACTGCAGAAATATGTCAGCCCTGCCACTCCCATCCATCTCATCTGGTGACTTCCAACTTTTGCAGCCTCAGAGCTTGAAGGTTGATAGCCTATTTACATCACAAGGCAGTGAGTTCTCCCTGGAGGAAGCCAGGAAGCCTCAGCTAACCTCAGTACTTCAGCCCCTGGCCTCCCAGACTTCGGGCTGGGGTCCTACATCTGTAATGACCCCCAAAGGCAGCCTGGTGTAACTCTGCCAGTGAGAAAGTGCATTCATTCAGCCCACAAATGTTTCCTGACTGCCTCCCGTGTGCCGGGCACTGTGTTAAAAGCAGTGGAGACAGTGAGCAGAAAGAGAGATCGTTCCTGCTCTCATTAGAGGTAGACATTAAACTAAATAATTATACGAATAATTACTACTGTGATGCTATTACACGGGAGAATAGAGTTCTACAAGAGTACATAACACGAGGTCTAGCATTGCTTGGAGGATCTAGAAGGGTTTCCCTGAGGAAACGATACCTAAGCTGAAAACTGAAGGGTTGGTAGAGATTTACCAGAAAAAGGAGAGAAGAGTGTTCCAGAGGCAGAGGAAAGTGCATGTGCAAAGGCCCTGGGGCTGGCCGCAAGGACATGGTGCCTATGAGACCCAGTAGAAGGTTGGTGCAGATAAAACGTGGTGAGCGGGGGCTGAAGGGATGCGAGAGGAGTCTGTCATGAGTCTAGGGCCACGTGAGCAGGGCTACAAAGGCTACATTAAGGATGTCTATCTTCCTTCTGAGGGTAACAAAGCAGAAATGAAAGGTGTTCAACAGTTCTCACTCACAAGGAATAAAAATTTGATTCCTTATAATTTACAGCATTGGGCTTCAGTCTACCTTTGGGGCCACAGAACAGTGACAACCATTGAAAGTACTCACTGTATGTGCTGGCTGCCATCGCAAATGCTTTCGCACAGCAATCCTGGGAGATGGGCACTGTTGCTACTAGTATCTCCATGTTACAAGAGGGCCCTGAGAGATGGCATCACTCGCCCAAGATCTTGCAGCTGGGTGCAGGCAGCATCCTCTTTATTAGGATGGGGCTTCAAGCATCCAAAGGCAGCAATCTTGCCTCTTCTTCACCAGAGGGAGGAAGGGCGGAGGGAAGGGATGTTTCATGAACATCTGCTCTCATTAAGTAATTTGCCTAAGTTCCCACAGCTGGTCTGACTCCACAGCCCTTGGCCTCTCCAATACGTCAAACATTCTCAATTGTTTTGCACTCAATCCTCCCACTCAGTGTATTAATTGTCCGTCCCTCGTGGCATGGTGGCATCAAAGATAACCACAGCTCTGTGCCATGGGAGGAGTGCCTGTATAAGAGGCCTATGGCAGGCATGCCCAGAGACCCCTGCCTTCAGCCATTAAATAGCCAAGGCCATTGATGTTCAACACACCATACTTCCCTTCCCATTGGTAACTCTTCTCTCTGGTCCTCCAGGAGATCACCCAAATTGTCAAATGTTTTCCTAAAATCAAGATACACCATGCAGCCCTGGCTGGGTGACTCAGTTAGTTGGAGCAATGTCCCATACACCAAAAGGTAGGTTCCATTCCCAGTCAAGCAATCCATGTCTGCATGTTTCTCTCTCTCTCTCTCCCTCTCTCTCTCTTTCTTCCCCCCCCCCCCCCCCAGTAAAAATAAAAAGATATACCAGGCTGAGTTGTGGGAAGGATCCTGAGCAGAGAAAAAAGGGCTGAGTCTGGGTCCACATTCCATAACTTAGTTGTGTGAGCCTAGTAAATCCCATTTCCTCTCTCCTTTTCCTCATCTATGAAATGGGCATGCTATACTTCTCTGCCTTTCCCAGAACTATAGGGGGCTGGGGGAGGGGGAGGGGCGGGGGGGATGGGGAGATCATAGTAAAGGAAAATGCCTTAAAAACTGGGAAGTAGCATGCAACTATAAAATTTTACACGTTTTCATGCTGAAATAGGCTACCAATTCTCCCAGGAAAAGTCTTCGGCATGGTTTCTTTCCAGTCATGCATTGCTGTCTTCCAGGTCCCCCTTTTTTTCTTATAGCTCAGCTGTTTAGCTGGAGATAGTCATCCAACTCACTAACCTGTCATCTCTGTCTACATTTCCATTTGAATTCCCATTTAGAATTGTGGGGTTTCGGGGTAGGAAGAGAGCCCCCGCAGTGAGGTCCTCGAGTCTCCTGATGGGCCTCTGCTACTCACCCCCTCACCGGCCACACAGAATTCCTGCCATCTCCTGCTGACATTCTCATTGGGTCTCATAGCCACCCCTTGCAAGATGAGGGAGCACAGGTGTCAACTCCAGCTAAGCTCAGAGAGGCCAGGGAGCCCCACTATGGGTACCAGACCAGGACCCCCCATCCCTTCTGGACAAAGGGACTCGAGGGCACGTGGCTCAAGCTGAGGCTGAGTGTTCCACAAGCCTGGGCAGACACTTTGGTGTGGGTATGGTCAGAAGGGAGCCATCACGTGCCCCACGTGAGCCCATATCAGGATGCGAGGAGAGGGAACTGGTCTGGAGGGTGAGTGACCCAAGTCTAGCAGGTTTATCCTGACCAAGTGAGGGGCACACACAGGTGTCCTCCAGGAGACGAATGAGCCTTGCAAGGAAGAGCCAGAGCTGAAATTCAGGCAGGGATGCCACACCACCAGTTCACCACAGCCTGGTACCCAGGTTCCAAATCACCCCACGCACATCACTGGCGACTTAGAGATGTCCCTCAGCCCGGTCTGAGTTGAGCCCACCTCGCCTCCTCTTATCTGAGCCAAGTTTTTCAAAACTCGTTATGGAAAAATCTCTGCTCTGGGTCTCCTGACCCAGGCTTATTCCCAGGACAACTTTCCCCCAGGAGTAATGGACAGGAGGAGGAGGGAGCTGCCTCAGCTCTTGGCACTTGAACCCTGCCAGCGGAAGCCTCGCTATACTTGACCAAATGTGTTTTAAAGGGTGGAGACTACAGAAACAGCCCACCACATAAAACAGCCCGGCAAACAGATGTGCGGGGAATAACCAAATTGGAGGCTGGCTCGCACCAGCTCTGCCCTCTCATGAGAGCCAGCGACCCTGCATCCTCCCACAACTATGGTCAATGGAGAAATTCGCCTGCTTCATAGGGCCGTGGGCCACGGCGGTGATGAGCCTGTTGCTAAGGTCAGACTGAAATAGGCCACCACTTAGCGGTCGTATGAAATTAGGAAAGCTAAGGTCTCTCTCCATTTCCTTGTCTGTAATAGGGGATCACAATAGCACTGGGGTTGTTGTGAGGATTAAACTGAGTCAATCAACGTAATGTGCTTAGCACAGTGCCTGGCCCAGGAAGGGCCTCTGGAAGCACCGACTACTACTGCACAAGTGTCTTACATGCACCTTGGAGTACAATTTGGTAGGCCCGTTGTTATCAACTCAGCCTTCATTCTGTCGAGACCAGCGGTACCAAACTTTTGGACCTCATGGACCCCCAGTGGTCCGCAGACCAGTGGTTGGCAGCCACGGATCTAAACCACACTTTGCCTGGCCTCACATTCCCAGGGATCCTGCTCCCATAAATGGGCAGTGTGCTCGGCTCAGCTGGTTTCTTGCTCCCAGGGAGATCCAGCCCCAAGGCCAGCCATGCCCACCCTCCTACCTACCCAGAGAACAAAGGGAGCACGGATCACTGTTGGTTTCGCAGTCGAGTCAGAGAAGAGAAAACACATATGTTTATTCTGAAACAGGAACAGACTTCAATGAGGAGTCCAGCAGAGCCGGTAAACAAGAGTGATGTGTTAGGTGTTGGAGGAAGAGAAGAAAGGGATTCGGAGATTAAGTGCAGCAAGAGGCGTTTTAATGCTCCCCGTAACTGATTTATAAATTCCATGGAAGGCTCCGCACATTTGCTTCTTTGCCTGAATACAGCATCTCCATTTTTCCGCTTTATAGTCTTGGCGGGAAATGGCCTTTTTCAGAGCTGCCACTTAAGCACTTAACTGTGCCCAGGGGCATCTTGGGACAAGTCGGTGATAAGAGTGAGACCTTGGCCCCGGGGAGAGTCTGCCAGTGTCTGCTTAGCCAGGGCGGACCCTTCTCCTGCTCCTCCTCTCCCTCCTCTCCACCTCCTCAGCTCTTCCCTCCCCACACACACATCCCTCAGGTCTGAAAACTGCTCCCCCCACCAGCAGTCCTGGGCTTCTTGGGAATCCCTGAATAATCAGAATATTGATATTGTTCCCCTTTGGGGGGAAATAGTCTTTCAGGCTATGTTTCAGTTCTTGTTTAAAGCAGGATAAACCCAAGCAAATAATAAGTTTGGTGGGCTTAAAAATTAATTTATTTCTGCCGCTCTTTTGGTCTGAGTGATGGCAAATGAGCCGTGTTCTGTAACTCTTTCCTGTAGGCTGTGCCTCCCTCCGCTTCTTCTCTGGGTGGAGTTAAGCTTTGAGGTCAGACAGACATCAACGGTGCATATTTCCCCGAAACTCAGTTCCCTCGCCTGTAAAATGGATTTGAGATTAACATCTGCCTCATAAAGTGATTACTCATGACCTCTGTGTGGAAGGCAAGGCCAGCTCACAGTGTGGTTACCATAATGGCTAGCCTGCCTGAGGCCAGCCAAGGGGCCCAGCCCTACACTTGGTGAAGACCCAGCATCAGAGCTGGAGCTCAGCACTAGTGGCTCAAGGTCAGGGCCGCAGTGCTCCTGGTTCCACCTGTCTCCTGCTGGGAACTGGGTCAGCAGCCTCAGAGCTGGAGCTCAGCACTAGTGGGTCAAGGTCAGGGCAGCAGAGCTCCTGGGTCCATCACCCCCTGCTGGGAACTGGGTCAGCAGCTGTCCCCAGCCTGAGCCTGAGGAGGGCCCACTGCTCCCACCTGACTGCCAGCTGGTGGTTCAGGAAGCACATAGAATCTGTGCCAAAGAGACCCAGACTTTTAGGAAAAAAATAACAAAAACAACCAAAAAAGAAAAGAAGAGAGCCTGCCTCGCATTACTTACCCTACCCTTTTTTTCCTCTCTCTCTCCCTCTCTCTCTCTCTCTCTCTCTCTCTCTCTCCCTCTCTCTCTCTCTCTCTCTCTCTCTCTCTCCTCTCTCTCTGTCTCTCCCCCCCCCCCCGCTCTAAAAGGGTCATAGTGTTGTTGTGATAATCAAATCAGATAATGGCTATTCTGGGGCTCCGTCATCTGTAGAGCACTTTACAAATATTCACTTTTCTGGAAGAGTCCCTGAGGAGCCGCATGGGGTAGAAAGGCCTGGCTCCCTCCCAACTAGAAGAGCAAACCTCTCCCATTACTTCATCACATCAGGAAAGAAGACGGGCTGTGCAGCTGGAGCCCATTCCCAGCCACCACAGGGAGTCAGCTGGTCGCTGGGTTGTCCCGTCCGCTCAGACTTGGATGACATTGGCCCAGCGCAGAGTCCCTGAGCTGTCAGCAGCCTGGCTCTTGCAGTGACTTTGAGCTCCACATGGCAGCTTCCAATTCCAGCTACGCTTGCTTCAAAAATAACAGCTAACATTTACGGAGCTCTGCAGAGCACTCTGTGCATCTTAGACCATATGCTTCTCGCAAGCCCCTATGAGGAGCACCAAGAGGTTAAGTGACTTGCCCAAGAACACAGCCAACATCCTGAGGCAGTTATGCCCCAGAGCCCAAGTTCCTACCCTCTGGTGCTTCTCTGTCCCGCTTCCTCCCTTCTCCTCCGGCCTGACTCAGATGTGACCCCCAAACGATGCACTTGGAGCACAAGACTCGAGCACCTTTGCTGGTGGAGAGCATTCATGTCCTGAAACCACGCAGCATCAGCGTGGATCCGTCTCTGCACATCACTGGCACGTGCACTGTTGGACGGGATGTAAAATGGAGCAGCCACTATAGAAACAGTGTGGCGGGTCCTCAAAGAATTAACCACAGACCCAACAATTCCGCTTCTGGGTGGACACTGAGTGGTAGAAAAACAAACCTTCCTCTCCTGTTCTGGTGTGGCCCCTTTCACTCTCACACTACTGCCACACTTACATGTCTGATGCCACGTGTGGCCTTTCTCCTTCACTCACTACTGCCACTTACACTTCCGATACCACATGCGGCCCCTTTCCCACACCAAGCTGTTCTCCTCAGCACCAGCTGGCTGTCCCACAGTTCAGTTCAATTCTGACAGGAGCCAGAGTTAGTGCAGGCCCCTCAAGTTAAGGGCTGCCCCAAGTTCAGCTGCCAATTGCAAGTAGGAGGGCCCCAGGTTACCCACAACTTCTGACTTGGTTACTAATTAGAGGTTACCATGACACCACCCTTGAATTCAATGATTTGCTTGAATAACCTACAGAAATCAGGAAAACACACTTACTGGTTTATTACATGACTAGAGGCTCAGTGCACGAAATTCGTGCATGGTTGGGGGGATGTCCCTCAGCCCAGCCTGCACCCTCTCCAATCTGGGACCCCTCAAGGGATGTCCGACTGCTTTTTTAGGGCAGTCGGACATCCCTCTCACAGTCCAGGACTGCTGGCTCCCAACTGCTCACCTGCTTGCCTTCCTGATTGCCCCTAACCGCATCTGCCTGCCAGCCTGATCACCTCCTAACAACTCCCCTGCCAGCCTGATTGATGCCTAACAGCTCCCCTGCCAGCCTGTTTGCCCCTAACTGCCCTCCCCTGCAGGCCTGGTCACCCCTTACTACCCTCCCCTGCAGGCTTGATCGCCCCCAACTGCCCTTCCTTGCAGGCCTGG
The DNA here is from genome assembly GCA_026230045.1 of Corynorhinus townsendii. Classification (NCBI taxonomy): domain Eukaryota; kingdom Metazoa; phylum Chordata; class Mammalia; order Chiroptera; family Vespertilionidae; genus Corynorhinus; species Corynorhinus townsendii. Next base: position 39,066,705 of record JAPDVU010000009.1, read on the forward strand.
TCCCTTCCAACTGCCCTCTCCTGCTGGCCATCTTGTGGTGGCCATCTTGTGTCCACATGGGGGCAGTCATCTTTGACTACATGGGGGCAGCCATCTTGTGTGTTGGAGTGACGGTCCATTTGCATATTATTCTTTTATTAGATAGGATAGAGGTCTGGTGCATGGGTGGGGGCCAATTGGTTTGCCCTGAAGGGTGTCCCGGATCAGGGTGGGGGTTCCCTTGGGGTGTGGGGCAGCCTGGGCGAGGGGCCTATGGTGGTTTGCAGGCTGGCTACACCCCCCAGCTACCCAAGTGGAGGCCCTGGTATCTGGGATTTATTTATCTTCTATAATTGAAACTTTGTAGCCTTAAACAGAGGCCACGGCAGGCCAGGGCAGACAGAAAACTTGGCTTCCTCCATTGCCAGGGAAACCCAAGCCTCCTGCTCTCTCTGTGGCCGCAGCCATCTTTTTTTTTTTTTTTTAATATATTTTATTGATTTTTTTACAGAGAGGAAGAGAGAGGGATAGAGAGTTAGAAACATTGATGAGAGAGAAACATAGATTAGCTGCCTCCTGCACACCCCCTACTGGGGATATGCCCACAACCAAGGTACATGCCCTTGACTGGAATCGAACCCGGGACCCTTCAGTTCACAGGCCGATGCTCTATCCACTGAGCCAAACCAGTCACGGCAGCCACAGCCATCTTGATTGGGTTAATTTGCATACTTGCTCCTGATTGGCTGGTGGGCATGGCTTGTGGGTGTAGCAGAGGTATGGTCTATTTGCATATTACCCTTTTATTAGATAGGATAAAGGATGAACAGCCAGATGAAGAGAAACAAAGGGCGAGGGAGGTCTGGAAGGGTCCTGAGCCAGAACCCTCTGTCCCTGTAGGGTTGGGATGCATCACCCTCCCAGCATATAGGTGTGTTCATCTGAGAAGCTCTTCAAACCCCTATTATTGGGATTTTTAATGGAGGCTTCCTCAGTAGGAATCACTGATTATTAACTCTACTTCCAGCCCCTACCCCCCTCTGAAGAATGGGGGCAGGGCTGAAAATTCTAAACTTCTAATCATGGCCTGGTCTTCCTGGGGACCAGCCCTCATGCAGGAGCCACCCATGGTCGCCTCCATAGAACAAAGGACACTGGTGTCACCCAGGAAATTCCAAGAGATTCAGGGACTCTGTGTTAGGAACCAGGGCCAAAGAGAAAATATTAGAACAAAAAGTGATCCCAGTACTCTTTTTACTTAGGACATTTCAAGGGTCTTGGGAGTCCTGTGCCAGGACTCAGGGACAGAGATCAATATCTATTATTTTTATTATTTCACTAGAGGCCCAGTGCATGAAATTCATGCATGGGGGCGGGGGGTGGAGAAGAGGGTTCCTCAGCCCAGCCTGCACCCTCTCCAATCTGGGAACCCTTAGGGAATGTCCAACTGCCCTCTCACAATCCAGGACCACTGGCTCCTAACTACTCCCCTGCCTGCCTGCCTAATGCCCCCAACTGCCCTCCCCTGCCAGCCTGATCGCCCCCAACTGCCCTTCCTTGCAGGCCTGGTCACCCCCAACTGCCCTCCCCTGCCAGCCTGTTCTCGCCCCTAACTGCCTCTGCCTCGGCCCCCACCACCATGACTTTGTCCAGAAGGAAGTTGGATGTCCAGAAGATGGTCAGTTGACCTGGTCTATTAGCATATTATCCTTTTATTAGTATAGATAATATCCAAAATAATTGCAAACAGGGACTCAGAGAGATATTTGCACAGCCATGTCTATAGCAGCATTATTCACAATAGCCAAAAGTATAAGCCACCGAAGTGTCCATCAATGGATGAACAGATAAACACAATGTGGTGCATTCATATAGTGGAATGTTATTTGGTCTTAAAAACAGAAGATGCTGACACATGCTACAACATGAATGAACCGTGAGGACATTATGCAATGTGAAATAAGCCAGACACAAAAGAATAAATACCATATGATTCCACTCATATGAGGTTCCTAAAACAGTCAAATTCAGAGAGACAGAAAGGACAATGGCGGTGGCCAGGGCCTGGGAGGAGGGGGTATGGGTAGTTATTATTTAACTAGGGGCCTGGTGCATGAAATTTGTGCATGGGGGGGATCCCCTCAGCCCAGCCTGCACCCTCTCCAACCTGGGACCACTAGCTCCTAACTGCTCACCTGCCTGGCTGCCTGATTGCCCCTAGCTGCCCCCCCCCCCGCCAGCCTGATCACCCCTAACTGCCTCTGCCTGATGGCCTGATCACCCCTAACTGCCCCCTGCCAGCCTGGTTGCCCCATGCAGCCTGCTGCTCAGTAGTTTGGTTGTCCTTCACTAACCCCCCTGCTGGCATGGTCTCCCCACACAGCCTGCTATTCGGTCATTAGTGTGACAGTGTCCTGGACAATCTGCATAGTCCTCTATTATTAGTATAGATAGAGACAGAGTTTCACTTTTACAGGATGAACAGAGTTCTGGAGATTGGTTGCTCAACAATGTGAATGTAGGTAACATTGTGTTTATGTGTGTGTGTGTATGTGTGTGTTTGTTTCTTTTTTTAAATTTAATAAATCTTTATTGTTCAGATTATTACAATTGTTCCTCTTTTTTCCCCCATAGCTCTGCTCCACCTGGTTCCCACCCCTCCCTCTGCCCTTAACCCCCCACACACACACACACACACACACTGTCCTCATCCATAGGTGTACAATTTTTGTCCAGTCTCTTCCTGCACCCCCCACACCCCTTTCCCCCTGAGAATTGACAGTCCACTCCCTTTCTATGCCCCTGATTCTATTATATTCACCAGTTTATTCTGTTCATCAGATTTTTTTATTCACTTGATTTTTAGATTCACTTGTTGATAGATATGTATTTGTTGTTCATAATTTTTATCTTTACCTTTTTCTTCTTCTTCCTCTTCTTAAAGAATACCTTTCAGCATTTCATATAATACTGGTCTGGCAGTGATGAACTCCTTTAGCTTTTTCTTGTCTGTGAAGCTCTTGATCTGACCTTCAATTTTGAATGATAGCTTTGCTGGGTAGAGTAATCTTGGTTGTAGGTTCTTGCTATTCATCACTTTGAATATTTCTTACCACTCCTGTCTGGCCTGCATAGTTTCTGTTGAGAAATCAGCTGACAGTCATATGGTTGCTCCCTTGTAGGTAACTAACTGTTTTTCTCTTGCTGCTTTTAATATTCTCTCTTTGTCTTTTGCTCTTGGCATTTTAATTATGATGTGTCTTGGTGTGGTCCTCTTGGGATTTTTTTGTTTGGGGTTCTCTGCGCTTCTTGGACTTGTAAGTCTATTTCTTTCACCAGGTGGGGGACGTTTTCTGTCATTATTTCTTAAAATAGGTTTTCAGTATCTTGCTCTCTCTCTTCTTCTGGCACCCCCATAATTCTGATGTTGGTACGCTTGAAGTTGTCCCAGAGGCTCCTTACACTGCCTTCATATTTTTGGTTTCTTCTTTCCTTTTGCTTTTCAGGTTGAGTGTTTTTTGCTTCTTTGTATTTCAACTCTTTGACTTGATTCTTGCAATCCTCTAGTCTGCTGTTAGATCTCTGTATGATATTTTTTTATTTCAGTCAGTGTATGATTAACTTCTAGTTGGTCCTTTTTCATATCCTTGAGGGTCTCACTAAATTTATCAGCCTTTTCTAGAAAATTCTTGAAAAACCTTATAACCATGGTTTTGAACTCTATATCCAGTCGTTTGCTTTCCTCCATTTCTTTCATTTGTGATCTGTTTCTTTGTCTTCACATTTTGGCTGCTTCCCTGAGTTGATAGAGTGGCTTTGTGTGCTAGGTGTCCTACAGGGCACAGTGGCTCAGCCTCCCCCAGTTACCTGAGGTGGACATTCTTGGTGCACCACTTTGTGGACTGTGTGCACAGTTTTGTTGTAGTTAAGCCTTGATTGTTGTTGATATCACTGGGAGGAATTGACCTCCAGGCCAATTGGCTGTGAGGATCAGCTGTGTCTATGCTGGGAGAACTTCTGTGCTGGAGACACCCTTATGAGACAAGACTTGCAAGAGCCTCTGTGCTCAGCTTGGATGGGGTGGAGTCTCAGGGTGGAGCAAACAGCATTGGTTTCCTGTCAGCCCTGCCCTAATAGGCCTTGTGTCTCAGTGTCCCATGGTAATCGCTGCAAGCACCTCTGAGAGAAAGCCGCCCTCAAGTTCTGCCCACTGCCAGACAGTCCAGTTTCTCCCTGAATGAGTCTGGGTCCCCAGAGTCTCGCCCAGAACTGAAGTTCAATGCAGTCGGGAGCTTTTGTCTCCCTCCCGCTTGAGAAAGCCAGCCGCACACTCAGTTGCCAGTCCTCTCCGTGTGCGCACGTCTCAGTACCTCTGCCTCCTGCAGCTCCTCTGAGTTCAGTGTGCTTTTCTCTTTCCTTCTAGTTGTAGATTTTCCACTCAGTCAGCCTTCCTGTGGTTCTGGATGATGTCCATTTTGTCTTTTAGTTGTAGTTTTGAAATTGTTGTGGGAGGCAGTAGTTTAGGTGTTTACCTATGCCGCCATCTTGGTTTCTGTAGGTAACATTGTTGAACTGTATACTTTAAAATACTTAAATGGTCAGTTTTATGTTATGTCCATTTTACCACAATTTTTTAAAGTTTTTTTTTAAATATATTTTTATTGATTTCAGAGAGGAAGAGAGATAGACAGCTAGAAACATCAATGATGAGAGAGAATCATTGATTGGCTGCCTCCTGCACACCCTCTACTGGGGATTGAGACCACAAACAGGGTGAGTGACCTTGACTGGAATCGAACCCAGAACCCTTCAGTCCGCAGGCTGAATCTCTGTCCACTGAGCCAAACCAGCTAGGGCAGTGGTCGGCAAACTCATTAGTCAACAGAGAGGCAAACCACGGCTCACGAGCCGCATGTGGCTCACGAGCTGCAGTTTGCTGACCACTGAGCTAGGGCCACCACAAGTTTTTAAACTGTCATTGTGGGCCCTGCCCCTGGCCAGTAAGCCAGCTCCAGCCGGTAGTTAGCTCCTCCTCCCCCAAGACCCTCCACTCAGCAAAACTCATCTCAACCCCATCCCTGCCTGGACCCAGGCCTTGCCCTCAAGTCCAAAACTCAAAAGAGTGAGCCACTGTGGCTTCTGTGGGTTGTCTTCCTCCAACACAGGGCCTGGCAGAGGCCTCGAAATTTCACTCTTCCTTCACCCGCTCCCCCCTCCACAGACCTGTCTCTCTAAATGGAAGATCTGGGATTTGTTTTCCCACTGATATTGACTGTGCCAACCCCCATTCCAAGGCCAAAGTTCCATTTTGGTGTTAAGTAACACATTTATTCACCCTACAAAAAGATACTATGTCTGTCTACGAAACTATCTGAATTGGTTAAAATAAATGGGATATGAGCAACTCAAGAACTAATGCAGGAAGAAAATATTAGAACATTCTATTTTTATATACAAATAAAAAATTTAACACTTGCCGGGTGGTTCAGTTGGTTGGATTGTTGTCCCATACACCAAAAAACAAACAAACAAAAAAAAAAAATACGGGGGGGTGGGAGGGGCTTCCAGTTCGCTCTCCTGTTGAGCACAAATAAGAGACAACCGATCAATGTTTTTCTTTCACATCAGTATCTCTCTCTCTCTCTTTCTCTCTCTCTCTCTCTCTCTCTCTCTCTCTCTCTCTCTCTCTCTCCCCCCCCCATTCTTTCTCTAAAAATCAATAAAAATATCCTCAGTGAGGATAGAAAAAAAATAGTAAAATAAATAAAATTAAACTGCATTAAACATACTAATATTTAAGTATGATACTAATATTTAGTCTGAAGATTGGTAGTAGTATGATTTATAAATGCTTATGCCTATATTGAGAGAGGACGCTAAAATATTCTTTACTAAGAGGGATGTGCAACCAAAATGCTTGGTGACCAAGGAACCAGGTGACAGCACCTCTAGGCGGCCCTCCGGCTGGTAGACAAACAATCCCAGAGGGAATGGACCGGCCTGAGGCCCAGTCGCTAGTGATCTGTCACTGGCTCCATCTGTTGCCCCAAATTGTTTGGGAAAGCTGGTACTTTGGAGAATGAGGAAGTTAAATAGAAGCTGCATTAGCCTCTATTTTCTTGTCATCGTATCATCACCTACACATGCCAAACCCTCTGAGTCCTTCATTTTCTGCCACATGCAACGAAAACACCCACTCCTTTTGAAGAAAAATAAAAGGAAATACTCTAAAATACTAACCATGCTTGTAGTTAAATGGTGTCTCTGTGGGTAATTTTTCTCCTTTCCTCTATTTCCCATAGTTTCAGGATGTGGCTATATTGCTTTTACAAAGAGCAAATGCAGGTGTTCCTTTTGTTTTTCTGCTTCCTACCTCTCAGCACATCACGTCTTCATAGCTCGCCAAGACCCAGGCAGAAAACTGAGGCCACAGGCCGCTCGGCTGCTCCCTTGCTGGTGAAGAAATCAGCAGGAGTGGACAGCAGGCTGTGGGTGGGAGGAGAGTGGCTAGATCTCCCTTCCCATCCCAGTCAGCAATCAGCCATGTGCTTCACCCCACACCAATGCTATCCCAGCTTGGGTTGCCTGCCTGGAATATAGTATAGTGGATAGGACAGTGACTGTGGAAGCCATAGTGCCTGGGTTCAAGTCCTGGAACCTGAGTAAGTTGCTTAACCACCTCCCATCTACCTCCTCCCTTCTCACAATGCCACTCCTTCTGCCAGCATCACCTTCTTCACCCTCCTCACCTGGTTGTTTCCTCCAACGTCCTCAGCGAGGCCTCCCCACCACTTGCTGCTCTGTGTCCCCATGCCCTTGGCACTCAGCACTTGGCTGTGGATTGCAAACTGAGTGAGGACAGGCACTGTGTCCTCCTATACGGCTCTGCATGCCCAGCCCCGGCCTGGCAGATACTTGGATATATGGAAATATGTAAGGAATGAGCCACTGAGTGAATGCAAGAAGGGGCCTGACTTTCTTTTCTGATTTGGAAGCCTCTCTCCTCTCCAGGACAAAGACTTCCCATTACTCATGGATATAAATCGACAGTTTCAAAGGCTTAATCCTTTCACACTTACTGCAAAGCCATACACACATGGAAATAAATAAGTTTCCTTTTTAGGAGGAAAAAGACGGCTTTTCATGGCACCATAAAAACAACGCTTTATTTTTCATCTCAGAGAGCCTGTCTGGGCATAGTTATGCTCAGGAGCCCGAGAAAGACTTGAGGCTAACACTCCCGTGAAAAATTGTTGTCCACACAGCTGCCCGAGGCTCGTGCAAGAAGTAGAAATTTCTTTCTGTGTCCATCTGTGTGTGTCCAGCATCATCAATCTCCCCAGAATGGGGCCTGTGAGGGTAGGGTGGGTCTGCAGCTCTCAGTAAATAGCAAAGAGATTTGGTGAAAGGGAGAACATGTAGGCATGGGGGACTGTAAACAATGGAGAGCAAAAGAACTCTAGTACATTGTGACCATTTTCAAACCTATTATGAGGACCAGAAGAGCCCAAGTGCCCTGGGGCTGGGCTGGTTTCAAGTCTACATGGTTCTTTTCAACAGCCACCAAACTCAGGGAGGATGCCAAACACTTCATTGATTCAGTCATCATCCATGCATTCCCTCATCGTGTGATGGACATCAATGCTACTCAATAATATGTCCCTGTCTGTCTTCTGGGCCCATATAGGATGAGCATCCTTGCAACCCTTGTACTTATTTGGGGCCATCTGTCAAATTTTGGCCAATGAGTGTGGGCCAGAATTGAGTTGAAAATGATAAATGTTGCCCTGACTGGTTTGGCTCAGTGGATAGAATGTCGGCCTGCAGACTGAAGGGTTCCAGGTTCGATTCTGGTTAAGGGCATGTACCTTGGTTGTGGGCACATCCCCAGGAGGGGGTGGGCAGGAGGCAGCTGATCGATGTTTCTCTCTCATTGATGTTTCTAACTCTCTATCCCTCTCCCTTCCTCTCTGTAAAAAATCAATAAAATATATTTTAAAAAAGAACATAATAAATGTCACTTATTCTGGGTTGAAGCATTTCATTGTTGGTGCAAGACCCTCCAGAATCCCAGCTGAGGATTCTGGCCACTCTGTCAGCTTGGATTCAGAGTAAAGGGACAAGAGCAACATCACCCTTCATCCGTAGTATGAGCAAGAAAAGAAGCTTTTGTTTCCATAAACCATAGATCTGAGTGTTGTGGTTGTTACTACAGCTTAACCTAGTCTATTCAGACTAACATCGTGCAATCAAGAGACCCAGAAGCCAGATACCTTCAGGATCAGTCCTGGTTCTATAACTTACTGGTTAAGCAACTTTGGGCAAGTCCCTGAGCCTGAGTCTTCTCTCCATCTGTAAAATGGGGACAATAGCAAAACCTGCCACTCTGAGCATCTTCATAAAATGGAAAAAGCTTCTGCCATCCCTCTTCCTCACCTGTTTCCCTGCCCTCTCCTTGCCTTTCTACTCTTGAGTGTCCAGGACAGGAGCGGTCCACAATCTTGGGTCATAAAACAAACATAAAAAAGGAACACTGGGTTCCTCTCAAGCAGCAGCCCCAAGGCACACACACACTGGTACAACCTATTTTCCACTGCAGGGGCCTGCATCCAGCCAAGTCCATGAGTGAATGCTTGCCAAAGAGTTGATCTAGAAATCTCCATTTTTTTAGGGTGTGTGGTGTGTGTCTATGACGTTCTGCAAACAGACAGAGAGTAGCATGTCACCCTGCTGCTGTCTTCATCTGCTCAGTCTGCCATAACAAAGTGCCACAACAGAAATTTACATCCTCACAGTTCTGGAGGCTGGAAAGCCCAAGATCAAGGTGCCAGCTGATTAGGTTCCTGGTGAGAGCCCTCTTCCTGGCGTGTGGACAGTTGTCTTCTCGCTGTGTCCTCGTGTGATAGGAGAAAGTTCCCCGTGTCTCCTCTTATCAGGACACTAATCCCATCTGATCAGGGCTCCCCCTCATAACCTCATCTAACTCTACTTACTTTCCAAAGGCTGCACCTCCAGATGCCATCTCATTTCAGGTTCAGGGCTTCAACATGTGAATAGATGGAGAAACAATTCAATCTCCAGCAAAAGCGTAGCAAAACTCACACAATCTCTGAAGCAGTTACCATTTTGCAAGCACTTTACAGTTTACAAGGCGTATTCCCATACACACATTGGAGGTGCACAGTCAGCCCATGAAGAGGCCTGGTGGAGGAGGACGCAGATCTAAGGGATTGGCTGACATGTACTCAGCAAGAGGCTGAGAACCCAGAGTTCAAACCCAGTCCTTCTGCTTCCCAAGCCCATTCTCCCTCCTGAACCCCGAACTGCAAACCAAATACAGTCATTATTCTAATAACCTCAGGATGAGGAATGGAGCGTGAATGACCTAACGTCATGATTGAAACAAAAGTAGTCAATTCTGGATTAATAGACTGGGAGGCAGGTGTGCAGTTAACTTCAGGTCTGGGTGGGTAGGCCTGAGTTCTGGTCCTGGCCCAGGCAGACACCTGTGTTACGGCCCGGGGAAGTCATCAATCTCTAAGCCTCAATCCTTGTCAGTGACATGCAGCTTATACTTGCTCCTCCTCACAGGGCTGATGTGGAGATTAAGTGAGATAATGGGTGCATTGAGCACAAGAAAGTAATTGTATCAGTTTCCTCAGGCTGCTGTAACAAAATACCACAGCCTGAGTGGATTAAACAACAGAAATATGTTTTCTCACAGTTCTGGTGGCTGGAAGTCCAAGATCAAGGTGCCAGCAGGGTTTGGTTTTTCCTGAGCTCTTTCTCATTGCCACACAGATGGCCACCTTCTCACTGTCTTCATGTGGTCTCTCTTCTGGGCACATGCATACCCGGTGTCTCTGCAAGTCCTGATCACCTCTTCTTATAAGGACACCAACCAGATTGGAACAGGGCCCACCCCAATGGCCTCAGTTGAAACTTAACTAGCTCTTTAAAGACCTTACCTCCAAATATAGTCACATTCTGAGGAATTAGGGGTTAGGGTCTCAACATAGGAATCTGGGAGTCGGGGTCGTAATTGAGCCCATAACCTGAGGACAGGTGGAGTGGACCTCTCTCTCACACACACTGGTGGTGCGAGTGCAGATTTGTCAGACCCCCTTGGGGCATTATTGGGCATCATCTCCTCAAGGTAACGTGAACATACCTCATGACCCAGCAAGTCTACCCCCACCAGAAATGTAACCCTCTGCTCACCCAAAGACAGGCACCAGGTGTTCATGCAGCACTGTTCTTAATAGCTCCAGACTGGGAGCTGCCCAGCCATCCACCAACACCTGGATGGATAAGTAACCTGTAGTTTGTTCACACAATGGACTGCTCTGCACTGCAGGGAGAATGAAGGGATGACAACCACACACAACAACCGGGGTGAAATGCACAAACATAATGTTGAGTTGACTCTATTTGTACAAGGTTTACAGATAGGCAACCTAAGTAATGGATGTACCTGGTGTCAGGAGTCCAGTCAGTGTTGACCATGGGGGAATAAGGCTGAAGGATGGGAGGTACTAGAAGGGAGGGAGCATAGGGGGCCTTCAGGGTGCTAGGAATATTCAGTTTCTTGATCTGGGGCTGATTATACCTGTGTACCATGGACTAAATTGTGTCCACCCACAAATTCATATGTTGAAGCATTAATCCCCAGTGGTATTTGGGGTTGGGGACTTTAGGAGCTGATTAGATTTAGAAGAAGCCCTAATAATGGGCTAAGTGCCCTTATAAGAAGTGGTGGCTGGCTCTTCAATAAATGGCTGGGAAAATTGGAAAGCTTCATGCAAAAGAATGAAACAAGACTCCTCTTTGTCACCATAAACAAAAATGAATTCAAAATGGATCACAGATGATGCATTATACTTGAAACTTATATAATCTTATGAACCAATGCACCCCAATAAACTTAATAACTTTTTTTAAGAGGCAGCTGGGAGCTATCTCTCTGTTTCTCTTCTGCCACAGGGAAAAGGCAGCCATCCACAAGCCAGGAAGAGGAAGGTCCCTACTGGGACCTGACTGCTGGCACCATGATCTCAGACTTCCAGCCCCCAGAACTGTGAGAAATCAGTATCTGTTGTTGAAGCTGCCCTATCTGTGGTGTTCTGTAGCAGCCTGAGCAGACTACAGCTGTATGAACTGTAAAATCCATAAAGCTATACCCTACTATACACTCATAGTTTGTGCAACTTTCTGTAACTAACAGTGTGATTAGAAGTTTTCAGGAGTGGGAGGTAGGAGAATAATTCCTCCTGGGGGAAAAAAAACAGTCTGATTCTAGAAAGACTTCCTCAGCCAACATAGGTGAACTCGGTGTCTCTCCCCTCTTTAACCTTCTGACCACCCCACCCCCCTGGCCTCTGCTCTGCCTCTTCCCACCCTGCCTTCTCTTCCCTGGGCACCTCCCAGCACCGAGTAACTTCCACTGCCCCACATTTACAAAAGCTCCTACTTCCAGCTCAACTCACATGTTCTCACCTGCTTGAGCCTCCCTGGTTCTGAACAGGAGCGCCTCCCCCACCCCAAGCCCAGAGGCAGATGGTGTGCCTTGCTCCTCCTGACTTTCTTCCTAATTTGCTGGCCTGACACCTGCTCCTTGACCTCACTCCCTAGGTGGGGGAGAGGGGCTGCATTTCTGCTGACCTGGATTCTGTGCCTTTGATGGTGAATAAGAAGTTGAACTTTGCCTCCAGAGATTGAAGCTCTGCAAAAATGCTGGCTCAGATCAGATGAGAAGCAGAAACAGACCAACTCAGGGGAGAGGGGCTGACCCCTGGGAAGCCTCCGTGAGGACTGTAAGGACCTTCCAGCTCACCTTGTTCAGAGATTTCAGTTGTTTTTCCCTTATTTTTTAAAGCGATATGGAGGTATAATTTACATACTGTCAAATTAGCCTATCTAAAAGTACGGTTCACTGATTATTAGTTTACTTACAGAGTTGGGCAGCCATCACCACAAGCTAATGTTAGAACATTTCCATCCCTCCAAAGAGAAATGGCTGCAAGCATTAGCCATGTCCCCTACCCTCCCTTCCAGCCCTAGGAGACCACTAATCTACTCTCTCTCTGTAGATTTGCCTGGTCTGAACATTTCATGTAAATGGCATCATACAATATGTGGGTTTTTCTGTCTGGCTTCTTTCACTTAGCAAAATGTGTTTCAGGTCCATGCATATTGCCGCATATATCAGTACTTTATTCTTTTTTATAGTCACATGGTATCCTATTGTATGAATATACCACATTTTGCGAGTCTATTCACAAATGGATTGATGGACATTTGGGTTGTTTCCAGGCATTTGGCTACAATGAATAACACTGCTGTGAATATTTGCATATAAGTCTTTTTGAGGGTGTATGTTTTCATTTCTCTTGAGTAGATATGAATGATTGGGGCAGTGTTTGCTACATGCAGGCACTCAAATAAATCCTTGCGAGGGAGTGAATTAAGAGTTCTCAGAGCCCTCTACCTTTGCCCAGTCATGGAACGATTCACCCTGAACTGAAATTAACCATTGAGCTCTAAGCTCCAAGAAGGCCAAGACTCTCTATGAGGTTCAAAATATGTCTGAGGGTCACAGGCCAAGGCTGGAGGATGGACAGGCCCTAATCATAGTGATTGACTGAATGAAGAGGGAGGACAGCTCAGCAAACAGATTTTGGAGTCAGATATGGGGAATCTGGTGATCAAGTTATGCTCCCTGCATCCTGGTTTCTTACCTGATGGGTTATTTTATGAATTAAATGAGCCAGCAGATAGGAAATCATTAACACAATGCCTGGCACAAAGCAATCACTCAGCAGATGCTAGTTACAATTATTAGGATCATCAGTTATCATCAGGAAGGGGTGCTCTGAGATGAGGAGCACCAACCTTCTGTTGATGTTCTTGTTAAAGCGCAAGATTTCCTTCCTCCCCTTTTATGCAAAAAGACAGAGGCATGTTCGATTTCAGCTGCAGCACAGAGCTCCGTGTGAAACTGTTAGAAGGTGAAAATGACTTCATTTTCATCCATCTTCCCCGGGCTCCTTCAGCTGACACTGGCAACAGAGCTCTAAGCATTTTATATTGACTTGTCCTGATTCATTACCCTGGCCTCACCCTGACATCCCTTCCCCACCCCCACCTCCACCCCCACCCCCACCCCTGCTGGCTGAGTGGCAAAGCTTGGCTCTGATCAGAACGTGAGGGCTCACCGGGCAATGAAAACACCTGGGCCACTTCTGCCCCTGCTCACCCTGCCTTGCCTTGCAGAGCCATGTCCTTCCCTGGGTTGCCTTTTCCTTCCCCCGCCCCCAAGAAACACTACCAGCCCCCTATGGTCGTGTGGAAATGACCGCCTGGTAATGGCTTTGAAAACACCAAATGGCATCAAGTACAAGGGCAGCATCGAGTCCCATCTTCAGCAAGGCATTTCCCCTGTTTGGTTTGGACATCCAGTGGGGCATCAGACAGCAGCTTCATCATTTTTAGCGGTGCTGCACTGTGACTCTCTGGAGAAGCACTAACTGGAATAAAAAGGAACTGACATAATCAGTCTGACACAGTTCAGTGGGGAACTATTACACCAAAGGTAATGAGCTCCGATGATATGTTAATGTTATTGTAGGAAATTATGCCAGTGCAACAAAGTGGCTTCGAGTTGCAGGTAAAGACAAGTTTGGAATTTTCGCAGGCAGTAGGCTAATGGTAGTAAAATTGAGGCAGTTTGGAAAACCCCCTTTCCTCTGCCCCCCAGTTGCTTGTGGTCACTGGGGGCTGAGGAGCTGTTATCAGTCCTGCAGGAGGCTGCAGGGGCCACATAGGCAACACTGCTGCTGTCGATATGCACAAGTGGCTGGGTATTTGCTCAACTAGTAAAAGAAAAAGCATCACTAAAAATTGATGGAGAGATAGTATAATGACAGTCCCATACAGTTGTTCAATGCTGTGCAAGTGTATTTTCATGGTCCTAATGATAAACAGCGGGGTACAGTGAAAAAGCAAGGATCTGCCAATTACCAAATTGTGACCCAAGTAAAATAACATCATCTGTGGGCCTGTTTCCTCATCTCCAAAGTGTGAATAAGAATGCCTACCTTCAACGTTGAAATAATGTCCATGAAGCTACCATATATGGAAGACATGCAATGAAATGCAGTTAATAATGTGCCAATTGTCCTGGCTGTTGTAGCTCAGTGGTTAGTGTCAGCACCCTGCATGAAAGGGTCTTAGGTTCGATTCCTGGTCAAGGGCATGTATCTGGGTTGCAGGTTCGATCCCTAGGCCTGGTCAGGGCACATGTGGGAGGCAACCAATTGATATATCTGTCTCACATTGATGTTTCTCTCTCTCTCTCTCTTCTCCCCCCCCACCCCCCACCTCCCTTCCACTCTAAAAAAAAAATCAGTGGAAAAGAATATCCTTGGGCGAGGATTAACAAAGCCAAAAATTTTGCCACTCTGCACATGTCAGTGAAAACTGGACAAGAGCAACGAATACCACTGATGTACAATCACAGTCTTCTCTCCCCCATTACCTGGTCAGACCTGAAAAGCTGCATATGCTATGATTTCACTTCCATTAAAACCCACAATAGGGAAATCCATGCAGACAGAAGGAGATCAGGGATTGTCAGGGGCTGTGCAGGGAGGATAAGCTAGTGACGGAATACCAGGACCTGGGTTGGTCTGGATAAAAATGTGATGTGACAGTGGCCAAAAATTGTGAATGTGCTTAATGATGTTGGAATTGACACTTTGAAGGATCATAGAGTTAAATTTTATATTACTTAAATTAAATTTATTGTAATAGTATTTTATTAAATTTTATTTAAAGTACATTTTATTTTACTCAATAGTATAAAATATATACTAAAATTCTAAACATATGTAAGATAAACACAAACACTTAAAAACTGCAATTATTGGAGAGGGGAAGCCCTCTCTGCCATGCAGCTGACACACACTGAGGCCCAGGACCTGGCACCACAGGCCTCGCAGAAGCTGAGGCTAGTTGCTCACAAGCTGCAGGTGTGTCCACATCTGGAAGCTCAGTGACAGCTGTGCCTGGAGCCTGCTCTGGCTCTGGAGAGGGCACCAGAGTTGGCGTTTCCTCTTTAGGTGTTTCTTCATCTTGCTCTGGAGCTGCTTCTGTAGATCTAGGAAGAGAACATGTTACACCATGACTGCCTTTTGTATGCCTTCCAAGGAAGGGAACCTCCCATCTCCATCACTGAAGTCCCAGGTCAAGCCCCCACCCCAGGGAGCCATGGGCACTGACCTGAGCAGCTCTGAGCTCCTGCCTAACCCCAGCCTCTGGGAGCTCTTCTCCATGTGACCTAGCCCCATCCCACTCCTACTCACCCACACCACCCTCTCTGATTCCTCCTCCTCCTGTGTCTCCGCCTCAGTGGGCTCAGGTGCTCCCACTGTGAGGGAGATACTGGTCCTGGTTTGGCAGGTCTGGGACTGGAAAGTTGAGCTCTATCGAGGCCAAAGGCATGATCAGGCTGGGAAATTCTGGCGGCCAATAAAAATCTTGAGGGTACTGGTCCAGCCAGATGCCCAGGGTGCAGGAGATGGCCCTCTGGAGAGGGATAAGTGGGCAGCAGGGTCTGAGGCCTGGCCTTTCCTTCCACACGGCCCTCCCAGAGCACCACTCAGAGAGCCTGGAGTCCTGTGCCTGCTGCTCCTGCCCATCCAGAAGCCAGGCCTACTCCTTGTCCACCTTCAACCTGGCAGTCCTGGCAGAGATGCGCCTGGTCACCCAGGAGGAGCTGGCAGAAAGCCCTCCTAACTGACAGCTCTGGATCAATGAGGGAACCACCTGTCCCCCTTCTTCAGGGGAACCTGACATGCTCTCTCAGTGTCTCTGTCCCCTCCCACTACCTTCTCCCCAGCCCTCCCCCCGCCAACCCCAAAAGTCAACTTCATGAGGACAGGGAGGATGGTGTTCATCACACTCATTGGCACACAGTAGGTGTTCCAGGAATAGATAGCCAATGAACAAAAAACACAAACTTCGTCTCCAGCTCTGGCTTCCCGAGGCCCACATAACACCTCGAGCTTTGGCTCCTGCACCTACATGCTGCTTAACTCACTAGCTGTCCCATGTGGTTCTCCACCCACTGACACTCAATTCCCACAGGGCAGGGTACACCTGCCAAGTTGCCACTGAGGAGGTTCTACCAGATTAGTGAGCAAGGTCCCTGGATAGGGGTGCAGGCAGGAGTAGGGTTATGGATTTTCTGAGGGGCTGACCCAGGACAGGGACACTTCATAGAATCTCTAATCTCTTTATCTAAAGAGAAAAGAGTTTAGCCCAAGGCCCTGAGGAAAGTCAGAAATGAGGCAGAGGCTTCAACAGAGGAAGAGAAAATGGCCAATTAGCTCAACCACAGTCCATCCAACAGACCTCTCCACTGTCCAGGCACCCAGAGAGCACTTTCCAGGGAGGACCTCTCCCTCTGGTCCCTACAATAACCCTATGAGGCTGGGCCTCAGTTCTCCCCATGTTCAGATGAACACACACTCAGAGAGATGCAGTGACCTAAAGACTCACAGCAAGCAGGTGGCTGAGTGATCACTGTGCTGTGGAGGGGCAGGGCTCACCTGCTACATGGTTGGTCCCACCCACATTGGTTAGTAGCACATGTTCTGTATTAACACAGAAGGGTGAGGATGAAAATGGGGTCACTGCTCAGTTTGTCCAGCGGATGTGCCTGGTGGTCTGCACTATATAGGTCCTTTTCTTTATTCCCTGTGAGGCTGGAGTTTTTTGGGAACCACAAGTGGGTGGTGCTGGGGCCACTGGGCTGGTTGGCAGCTGGAGCCCAGGGCTGGGCTGACTGGCCTCTGTGTTCTGCTCAGGATGCCACCATTGGGAGGCCAGCCCTTGGCATGTGACCACCAGCTCTGAGTCCTGTGGGGGCAGAGTCCTGGCTTCCAGGAAGGGCAGGTGGAGAAGGTGAGTGCCCTTCTCACTATGGGTCTTAGGGGTCCTCAAGCCAAAACACACCTTCCTTGATTCTCCAGCTCAGCACTGCCTGCCTGACCTCCCACCACCAGAGAGTTCTGGTTAATAAGGAGAGCAGTTGGGGCTCCCAATGGGGCTACCACATTAGTTTCTGGGTTGTGAGCACATTCGCACTTAAGAAGGTTTCTCTTTGTGTTTCCAGGGTCGGTCTCTGTACTAAACTGAAATGTTAACAGAAAAGCAGTTGGGCCCTCCTGTGCTTGGCATCAGCAGGGCCACAAGCAGGGCTGGAAGGTGGAGTTGGAGTGTCTGGAGATGCAGATGGGGAAGTGCTGGACATGGGAGGACCCTGGGCTGCCAGCTGGAAGAACTTCACGTCATTCCACACCACACCTTTGATGAGAACCCACAGCATGTTCTGCTGGTGCTGGCCCTGCAGGTCAGGCAGCCTATGCCCTCCAGGCACTGGCTTTTGGCTTTTGGACTCCATGACCTTGTCCTTGGTTTTCTTGGGCAAAAACAGCACCTTTTTTTTTTCTTCTCCTTGGTGAGCCCTGTCATGGATGGTGGGTGTTGTTGCAGCCTCTCCCCTGCTGTGCAGCCTGCTGACCTAGAGAGAGTGAGAGGTGCACTTGAGGGTATTGTTGGCAGTAGGCAGGTCTTTCTCCAGTCTCTCTTCCTGTCTGTGGGCTGGGCTGCCGTCCAGTAATCCACCTGCCGCTCCATCAGCTTGGCACCATCGCCTTGGCTAGAGGAGGACAAGCCCCACTCACTGACTGGGAGCAGAATAGGGTGACAAGGCCTCCTTGGTGACCAGAGTTGTGGACAGAGGGAAGGACGAAAGCATGCTGCAGCCCAAGGGGGCCCATCATCTGAGTCTCCTGACGTGTCTGAGGACTGTTCCGCTATCCCAACTTTCCCCCCTTCCCCTGAAGGGAATGAACCATAAGGACTCCTCATTAGGGCTCTTCTGCTTGTCGGAGAGCAGGGCTTCCTCGATGGGCAGCTGGTAGGCACAGTTGGCCCCGTGATGTACTGTGTGATTCTCATCACGATGTCCAGCGTGTCCTGCATGGCGCTGTGGGCCTCCAGCTTGTGAAACAGGTCCCTCCAGGCCAGGTCCTGGAAGGAGCTATTGTAACGGTAATGCGTGGAGCCCAGGTGCCTGGCCACTGGATGGGAACCCAGCGGGATGACCAGGAAGCTCATGTAACCCAGCCAGTTGAGCATCTTGTAGGACAGCAGTTCCAGGAAGATGCACAGCACAGCGCTGAAGTAGTTGTGCCCCTGCCACCAGGATCTTCGCTAGCTTCAGGAGCTGAGAATTATAGTGACAGTATCTCTGTATCCGCCAGATGATGGAGCTGAAGGCCACCGGGACATCAGCCATGGAGCGAGTGCACAGCAAGGCAGCGTGTGCCCCTGCAGGGTGTTTGAGGGGAACTGGCCCGGCCAGTCAGAGGTGTTGACAAGGATGATGTTCTCCAGCAGCTGGTCATCAGAGATGAGGATGTGGTTCAGCTGGTTGTACATGGTTTTCCTAGAGATCTGCAGCTGGCTCCCTGGGTCTGGACAGCACTCATTGCCTAGGCCAGTGGTCGGCAAACTGTGGCTCGCGAGCCACATGCTGCTCTTTGGCCCCTTGAGTGTGGCTGTTCCACAAAATACCACAGCCTGAGCGAGTCTATTTTGAAGAAGTGGTGTTAGAAGAAGTTTAAGTTGAAAAAAATTTGGCTCTCAAAAGAAATTTCAATCGTTGTACTGTTCATATTTGGCTCTGTTGACTAATGAGTTTGCTGACCATAGTCTAGGCTGTTGGCCACTTGTTCTGTGGCTGTGCCATCTGCCGCTCCTTCAGGTACCTGCCCCAGCCATGGTGGCCGGGATGCTTCCCCTTGGCCTTGGTGGTGGGGATGATGAGACCTTCGGTCTTGGTGATGCGCCCACTGGGCAGCAGCTCCTTGGTGAGCATGTCCAGGACTGAGGTCTCTGCCTCCAGGCTGTCCTTGGGCTGTGCTGGATGCTCCCTTGTAAGAGCATTCTGAGGGGCACTGAGTCCAAGACATCTCTTGGCTGCTTGCCATCTGAGGCCCACATCTTCTTGGTCATGTAGGCCGGACTCGGAGGCTTCTCCTGGCTCCGGGAACTATGATGCTCCTCTTTGAGCTGGAGTGTGAAAAGCTTTCAAAGTATGGCCTGAGCTTGGGCTTGGTGGTGCTGAGAAGGCTGTCATCACCCTCCCTGTCTGGGCTACTGTCGCTGGTTCTCCAGCCTGTTAGACAGAAGGTGCAGGTTCTCCTCCACTCGGGGACATGATCTGCAGGGTCCTGCTCTGGGTCCAGGTCTTCCTCCGACACTTTGACCCTGCTCAGCCAAGCCACGACTTTCTCCTTGATGTACTGATGCCTGATCATGGACATCATTCTTATAATCGATGGCCACTGCTTCTTGGGCTTCTCCACATTGATGTCGTCCTCGTCCAGCTCCTGTCCTTACACAGCATCATCCCTGGCCTCCTGCTCAGAGAAGAAGTTCTCATGTTCCCCTTGGACTTGGCCTTGGAGCCAGCCTGCATGGCGCTGTCCTTGTGTTCAATGGGATAACTGGGCAGGGAGGAGATACTGACCTCAGCCATGTTGGTGGAGGACCCCTTGATATTGCTGCTGAGACTCAGCATCTGGCCACCCTCGAGGGGTCGCTGCATGACCTCAGCCATGTCGATGGCACCCACAGCAAGTGAACTGTAGACCAGGATGGTCCCCTTGTTATTGTACTTCCTCTGCTCCAGCATGATCTGCAGCTTGTTGCCTTCCCTCTTTAGGAAGTGGGGGTACTGCAGGGAGAAGGTCAGCGCCAGGTTGGTCTCCACTTGTCCACTTGAGGGCAGCACAGTCTCCCTGGACCAAAAGAAGCACCTGCAGCCCTGCATTTTCATGAAATCACCATAGTGATGAACTCCTTCTCCAGCTCCTTGTAGATCAGCAGCTTCTTTAAAGTCGGGCTACACAATCTGGGCATGTAGCTGGGGCTGAAGCAGTCCACTTCCCAGGTAGAGAAGAGGTTCAAGGGCACCGGCGTGCATAGGGTGGTGGGCATGCTGGCCAGGCCCATGGGCAGTCACAAAGCTGCAGCTGCAGGCACCACAGAGGTCTTATTACTACTCAGGGTTGATGATTTCTCTTCCTGTGTTGGGACAGAGGAGGGACATGCCATCAGAGGCAGTTCATGAACTGCCAAGTGGGTTGGGGGCATCCCAGACTGAACCCCTAAGCACTCTATGATTGGTGGCAAGAGGTGGGACACGAGTGATCCAAGGACAGTGTGTGTGAAAAGGGACCACATGACTAGCTCAGGGAAGGCCTGTGTGGTGTTCTTGCAAACTCAGAGACCTAAAGTTATCACAAAGGATGTTCTGAAATGAAAACTTTTAACAAAAGCAGTTTGTGGTGGATAGTCACGTCCTAGGCCAGCATCTTCCCTGACAAAGATCAATCTTTACCTTAACTGAGCCTGTCTATTGTCTTTTGGTATCTACGATAACATATCTTTGGGATATCAGAAGAATTGCCCTTTAGTCAGACCCCTCAAAGCACAGTCACTACTCTGCAGAGACCACACATCCCCTCATTGTTATTGAGTCTGTTGTTTACTGTTAACTACCCTGCACACCTAAGTGAAAGAAGTACATGTCTATCATTTTACTGTTCATCCAATCCCAGAGGTTCCCCTACTTTGCTTTCTCCTGGCTCCCTAGTCTATCACCAATGGATTTTATGGAGCCCACGTATGTCTCCTCTTTTGATTGTAATATCTAAAATAAGGTGCAAAACTGCCATTCTCCAGAGCATTATCTCCATCCATTAAGATTTGGCTTCCTGGCAATTGTCAGGTTTGAATGTTTCTTACGTTGAGAAGAGAAAGGGTCCTTGACAGGAAAAGTAGAATTGTAGGTGGGGCTGATGAAACACATTCGTATCTTAGTCATTTCTTAGCAGAGGATGGACAGCACCTCCCTGTGTTAACAAGGTCACCCTGGGATTTCTGACAGAACATCCCATTCTAAGATGGGAACACAGAGGCTTTTCCTGGGGTGGGAGGGTCTGGATATTAGGACAAGTGGGGTGTTCAGGGCAGCACCGCTGACATGACAACAGGACGGGATCATATCCAGGTCCCACAGCAGTGAAGAGATAGATCGCCAGCCCTGTTAACAGGTCCCCCTCCTGGTATGTTGTGCAGCCCAGGGAGGCCCCAGCTCCTGACCGGGAGGGACCACGGAGATGTGGTCCTCAAGGCAGCAAAAAGCAAAGCAACAGACTTGGTACCTTGAGCCCCATGTCCTTTTGGGAAAAGCATCCCTACTAATCACAATGATGTGTAAGAGTGGGAGAAGGTGTGTAAGGATTGTCAGGACAACATGGACATGTGGACACAGGCCTTAAAAGGGAAACTCTGTAGAAAAATGAAAAAATACTTTTGACTGAGCGTGAAGTAAAATGGTACAAAGTCTCTCTTCTGATATTCCTAAAACTTTGTGAACAGTGACTTTGAACTCATCTGAAAGAGGATGGACAGTGACAGTGGGTTGGGGGAGGAGACTAGGACCCAGATTCTTTTAGAAACTGGAACCCAGGAGGGATCTCAGGGGAGTAGCAGGGAGCCTTTCCAAACCCGAGGGCCCCTTTGACTACATGGGATACTGGAGTCTGGGTCACCTCAGCACCTGCACTCACCCTGCAGCCATGCTGCATGGTGGAAGAGGGATGGGGCACCTGTGCCTCCTGCAGGGGCATGGAGTTGAGGACCCCATCTGTTAGCTCCTCTCTGTTCTTCTGTGCAGAGCTCTATAAAGACAGTTCCCAGTCACCAGAGGGAAAGCCTCAGAGCCCTGTTTTGCTGGTTCTCTGCCCCCTGTAACCCTCCACTCCAGACACACACACACACACACACCATGGTCTGCTTAGACCCCCTAAGAGGAAGAAATGGGGTGACCACCTGAGGCCTAGGATTCCCATTGGCACAGATAAGAGACCCCTCTGGAAGCCCATCTGCCTCCATCTGCCTGCCCTGTCCTGGGGTGTGACCATGACCGGACTGCTAGGTTACCTGAGACCCAGCAACCTCTTTCTGTCCCGGAGGTATGTGGGCTGCACAGGGATGGCTCACAGAGGTGGCCTAGCCAGGACTGGTCTGACCCAGGCCACCTTGTGTTACCTGAGGCCATGTTCTTGAAAACAGCCAGAGATGATAGGGATGAGGGTTGAACCAATGTCCGCATGGTCTGGAAAAGCTCTCACTGCAAGGTCTCCAGAAGCAAGAGCACCAATCACTGGGAACACAGCAGGAGAACATCTGGCACTGGCAAATGCCTCTTGGCAAGTGAGCTGCCTGTGGGGCTGATGTGGGTGCCTGGTTACGGGGGCGCCAAGTTCTATTGGATAGTGACATCAGTACCTGGGATTGTCTTCCCTGAGTCCCCTCATCCCATGACAGCTATGCAAATAGTCCTGTGGGCTGCTGTTTGCGGACCCCTCTTCTCCATGAAACACCTTATCTGTACACAGTGGCACCAATACACCCCTAGCCCCTTAGAAGCTCTGGGTGCAGCCAGGGTCCCAGAGGTTAGGAAACCGACCTGGGCTCAGACTCAACCCTTCATTCTTACCTCTTCTTGATCCTGGATAAGTCATTGTGCCTGTCAGGGCCCGTCTCTGTCCTGCCTGCACAATGGGTTATGCAGCAAGTGCTTCTTAGGGCTGTTCAGGTTCATGTGGGGAGTAGCTGTAAAATAGGAGGAGGACTGTCACATCTAAGTAGTGCCTCCAACCTCTTTTACCTTCCTGTTGTCACCTCCTCTGTGTCTGCTTTTCTTCTAATCCCACCCAAGGTCATTACGTACATCTAGACAGTGTGTGTGTGTGTGTGTGTGTGTGTGTGTGTGTGTGTGTGTGTGTCTGTGTGTGTGCGCGCGCACATGCCAGTGCTCCCTTTCTGGATCCCAGAACAAAACGGCCCCCACATAGGGAGAACAGGCAGGAGCTGCTCCACATGTCAGGATTTCTAATTTCCAAACCAACTCTGTGGGGGAGGGGGGAGCCTTGGCCTGGAAGGTCTGAACATTCCTGAACTCTGGACTCTGAATATTATGTACCCTGAACAGTCCCTGCCTGTCTATGGGCCTCAGTTTCCCAGCTATCCAATGAGAGTGTGATTCAGGACTGTGTAAATGTGAGCCCAGCAGAAAGGGGGCCCAGATCTCTCCATCCTGGGTGGGTTGTGGATAGAGGTTCATTTCCGTGGTTCCAGATCTAGACTCCTTTTCAGATAAATACTGGCCAATGCCTGTCTAGGCTGCTGAATGCTCACCTTCTCCCCATATCATCTCCATGTCTGTACACAATTCCACCAGCACAGCCTTTTCCAGAGCCCCTGAGCAAACCTGGGTGCACCTAGGACCCCAACTTTGAGGACACACAGTTGGGTTTATATCAGGTTCTGCATTCTGACCGTCTGTGATCCTGGGCAAGGCATGGACCTCTCGGGTCACCGGTTCTCTCCTCAGGGACTCCCCGTGGTCTTCACCTTCCTCGTGTGGTGTGAATGTGTGTCCTCCCCTTAAGTGTGGGTGTCATTAGTGACTCCATAGAAGACAGCAAAGGGATCCAAAATGACCTCCATGATTTGGTTCTAAAAGTCAGTGCCTGCACACTTGCTCACGCTGACCTGTGTTCTCTCTCTCTCTCTCTCTCTCTCTCTCTCTCTCTCTCTCTCTCTCTCTCTCTCTCTCTCAGGCCACACTGAGGAATAAGCTTCTGTCCTGTGAGCTGCTATCTGGGGAGACCCACATGGCCTAGCACTGAATGAGACCAACAGACAGAGAGGAAGTCAGGACTTCCATCCAAACTGAATCCCAAAGTCCCCCTCCCCCCCCCCCCCCCGAGTGAGCTCAGACCCTCAGTGACACAGATCCTGCCTCAGGTGAGGCCACAGCAGTCCCAGCTGAGCCATGCAGATTCCTCGTCACAGACGTGTGAGCTAATAAGTGTGTGTTGGTTAAGTCTCTAGTATGGGGGAACTCTCAGCAATAGATCACTAGCACAGTCCTCCCACACCAGGCCCTGCACCTGCCCTCCCTCCCTCCCTTATCTCCTCCCAGTTCCCTCCAGTCACCCCATCCATCTTTCTAACCTCCTCTCTATCCAGACACTTTCTGCCTCCAAGGGTCTGCACAGCTGTGCCTTCCACCAGGCTACCACACCTGAGTTGGTACAGGGCTTGCTCCTTCTGGTCCTGCTGCTGGGAAGACAAATGCCACCTCAGTGCAACCTTTCAGCCCCTCTCCCAGTAGCCTCCAGCTCTCCTCGCAGCACCTGCTCCCTTTGCACACAGCCCCTGCTTTTCCCTCTCACAGGACTGTGTCTGCGTGGTTACGTCCACCTTCCCTGCAGCCTGTGAGCTCCTAGGGGGCGGGGCCTGTGGTTTCTCCACATGGACCCAGTGTGAATGCTCAGGGCACAGTTGCTGAGGGAACAGAAAGGCAGATCCATCCACCACAGACCAGCTCAGTTCTTAGAGCCAAATTAACTTCTCATTTTATTTGTTTACTAGAGGCCGGGTGCACGGATTCATGCACTGGTGGGGTCCCTCAACCTGGCCTGTGACCTCTCACAATCCAGGACCCCTTGGAGGATGTTGGACTGCCGGTTTTGGCCCGATCCCCACAGGCCCGGCCTGCAGGCTAGGCTGGCTTGTGGGGATCCTGCCAAAACCGACAGTCCGACTTCCCCCAAGGGATGTAGTAGTGCGCAAAGCAGCAGGCAGCCGGGGAGGAGCCCAAGCCCAGGCAGGGCACCGCACTGCCCCAGCTCATCCTGGCCTGGCTCTGTCTGCCACTACCACCTGGTAGCGCTGCCACAGAGGCAGGAGAGGCTTGCACCACCGCAGCTGCACTTGCCAGCCATGAGCTCAGTGTCTGGTGCCCATCAGTCAGCTGAGCGGTGCTCCTGCTGTGGGAGCTCACTGACCACCAAGGGGAAGCTCCTGCGTTGAGCCTCTGGCCCCTGGTGGTCAGTGTGCATCATAGTGACATGTAGTTCAGTCACTTAGGCTTTTATATATATAAATTATTTTTTCTATACACCATTCAGCTCACATTTATGTTACATATACATACAGACTTACACAAACACAGATATAGATAGATGTAGATATAGATTTAGATATAGATATATATATAGATGGATATGGATATTTTGAATTGTTTTTATTTAAAATTTTAAAATTGCAGTTTGCATTTAATGTTATTTTGTGCTAGTTTCAGGGGTACAATGTAGTGGTTAGACAATCATGCACTTTACATAGTGATGCCCCCAACATTTCCAGGATCCAACTGGCACCATACATAGTTATTGCATTATTGACTATGTTCCCTAGTCTGTACTTTACATCCCTGTGACTGTTTTGTAACGACAAATCTGTACTTCTCAATCCCTTCACCTTTTCCACTCAGTAGCCCCACCCTCCCCACTCTGGCAACCATCAGTCTGTGCTCTGTATCTATGAGCCAATCACAGCATAAGGAGCTCGGGCCCAACCTCGCTGCCTTGGGAGAAGGAAGCGAAATGCATTCCAGCCCCATCAGCACTCACTGAAGCAGCTAGGAAGGTAGACACAGGGACTCCGAGAGGTGCTGTCCGCATCCCTGAGTTTTCCTGGGGTAATCTACACACACAGGGAATGCCGAGGTTCGTGGCCCCTCATTTCTGCTCACTCTTCCCAATCTATGGCACGTGTAGCCCAGGCCCTGGGCCTCAGGAGGAAGTGGCCTCCAGCCCCACCCAAGCCCCTTTGGCAGGCACAACACATGAATTCCTGCTCAAAACCGCTCTCCTGCATGGTTTTCAGTTGCCCACACACCAGGACCTCCCCACACAGCTGCCACAGACCTTGTGGGGCTGGGCCCTTGTCAGCAAGTGGTGGGCCATGGCGAAACCCCAGCCATGCCAACGCCACCCTTGGGGGAACATCAAAGCCACCATTGGGAACCCTACCCAATCTGCCTGTGCCAGAGCTAGAGCTTGGAGGGGTGCGTGTGTGCGCATGCACACACACACGTCCCCCAGTGCTCTCTGGGTCAAGTGGCAATTAACGCAGTAGTTAGAAACTGGGGTGCCAGATTCAGATGAACCCGTGTCCTGGGCCCAGTCTTGCCATTCCTATCTGAACCCCGGGATGCTGCGTTCTCTGCATCCCCCTTTCTTCATGTTTTATGGGAATAAGAATACCTACTTCAGAGTCACCATGCATGACTCAATAAAAAGAGCAGACATGATTTTTTAGTTATTATTTTGTTTTTATTTGCAGGGCGACGAGAGAGGAGGGAAACCCAATTGGAGAGTTACAGGAAGAAAAGCCTCCCTCCTAAAACAGTGTGACCTGCGTCCTGGCCTGTGTCTCAGTGGTGAGACAGGCTGAGCTGAGCGAGCACACTCTCACCCAGGACCCACATGGCCAAGTGGTCTGTCCATGGCAGGGGCTGATTTCCCATGCGGGTGGTTCTGCTGCAGCCCCCAGAGCAGTGTCACCATCACCTTGGGTGTCTCGTGCTTCCTTAAAGGGCATAAAGAGCTGCTTGTGCCTAGGGTATGACCCACGCAGAGCCGGGCCAGGAGCCTTCAGGCACAGGGAGCCCACCCTGAATCCCAGGCTGGGTTTGGACACCCAAGGATGCACCATGGACAGCAGGACTGGCTGAGAAGCAGGGCCCACACCTTCCCAAGACTCTTGCCCTGGGCTTTGCAAGGCTCCGTGAGCAGCCCCACACTCCACCCGTACTCCCACCTCACTCTCCAGGCCCTTGCCTTTCACTTTATGCCCTACAGTCCATGGACACAGACAATCATACAGTGAAGAACTGGGGGAAGGGCAGGTTGTCAATGGGGAAAAGGGGGGCCATCTTTAATACTTTCAACAATAAAGATAAATTTAAAAAATAAAAATAGCCTGGCCAGTGTGGTTCAATGGTGAGCATCCGCCTATGCACCAAGAGGTCGCTGGTTTGATTTGTGGTCAGGGCACAAGGCCAGGCTGTAGACTCAGTTCCCAGTGTGCGGCATGCAGGAGGCAGCTGATGGATAGTTCTATCTCTCTCTCTTCTCCCTCTCTCTTTCTCTCTCTAAAAAATCAATAAAAAAACATATTTTAAAAATAAATTAAATAAAAATAAATTTTAAAAAGACTCTTTAAGTTGCAAGTGATCAAATAATCTGACTCAAGATGGTTTAAGTAAAAGAAGGAATGTATAAGTTTTATAACTAAAGAGTTCAGTCAACAGCGCTGGCTACATGCATGAGTGAATACAGGGGTTCAAAAATACATTATATGTTACTTAGCAAATACTTATAATACATGTATGTTCCAGGCAGTGGCCTTAGCATATGAACAAAACCCCTGCCCTTGTGAAGACTAAGATGCATAAAGAGTGTGCATTGTCACCCATCTCTCTGGTTCGAAACCATCAGGAAAGATGAGGCCCCGCAAAAGTCCTTGAAACCCCGATTAGACAGCCAGGCATCAAGCTCCCACTCCTGAACCAAAAACTGTGGCCAGGGAAATGGGATGTGGTGGTTGGCTCAGACCTTGGTCTCATCATCCAAAGGGGGAATCGATGGTGGGGAGCAAAGAGCAAATGTCTCCTCGCTTCCCCTGGTCAGGGTCACCTTGTTGGAGGCTCACTCTTCTCTCAAGATGTAACCAGGCTCCCTGAGAAGATGAGCGGGCTGAGTCGTGCTCTTCTTTCTCCCTGTTGTCCTCCCAAAGGTAAAACAACAATAAAAATGTACAGATGCACACAATCTACCCATTATACATATGTCTGTGTGTCTTCAATCCAAGCCCCTCAAAAACCCCTGTGAAGGGGCAGGTGCTATGGACTGAATGTTTGTGTTGCCCTAAAATTCATATGTTGAAGCCCTAATCCTCAAAGTAGTGGTATTTGGAGATGGGACCCTCAGGACATAACTAGGGTTAGATGAGGTCATGAGGGTGGGGCCCCAGGATGGGATTACTGCCTTTAGAGAAAGAGACAGAGGCAAAGAGGCATGTGAGGAGGGGGCGCTGCATGCCAGGAAGAATGTCCCCACTGGGACTCAACACGCTTGGCACCCATCTTGGACTTTCAGCCTCCGGAAGCATGAGAAAATAAATGTCTGTTGTTTAAACCACCCAGTCTATGGCATTTGGTTATGACAGCCTGACCCCACTCTTGTGTCCCAAACCCTGCCAGGACCACCTGGAAGGGAAAAAGGGAGGACTTTGAGGGAAGGCCTCCTGCACTATGTGCCCCGGAGGAGGAAGGCTGATGAAAGGGAGGACAGGCGAGGGCACGGGATAGGGTCGCCCATGCCCATGTCTCCCCGACACATACTGCCTTGGATCCTGGGTGCAGGACCCGGAACCTCGGACCTAAGGAGAAGTTCTTGCCTCTTCCCAGGCTCAGTGTGAGAGTGAGACCAAGTGACAGCCTGGGAGAAAGGGAGCTGATGCAGGAGCCAGGACTCGTGGTCTCAGTCTCCACTCTGCCCCCTACTTGCTGGGGTCACTGCAGGCACCTCCTCCTCTCTGGGCCTCAGTCTCCACCTCTGTAAAATGAGGGCGTTGATCCTTTTCAGCTCTAGCATATGGGTCTTCGACTTGGAGGTGATGAAGAGCTAGGATGGCAGGGACAAGTGGGCAGCAGATGCCCAGGGTGTGTGGCCCTTGTCCCTCTCTTCTCCCCTCACTCGGGCTCTGGGTGGGGAGGTGGAGCCCCAACAGCTCCAGGGAGATCGGCATCCATTTGTCCCTTGAGGATCCCCCAGTCCAGTTCAGGTCCAGCTGCCGCTAAAAGTGCAGATGCTTAGTCATACTTTTTTGAGTAAATATCATGGTAAAAAGAATGACATTTCCAGGGCCAGTCTTCAGCATTAATAAAAGATTCCAAGAACAGGTGACCTTTTCACAAAGGATTTGTAAATGCCAAAAACTACATAAAACCTCTCTTTGTGAGCCAGACAGGACTGTCACAGCTCAGCCTTTATTCCCTCACATGAGAGGCCGGCCCTCGCTTCTCCCAATTCCATGTGAAGTCCCAGGGGAGGAGAGACGTGGAGGAGGAGGAGCGGATGGGCAGGGCAGCCCTAAAAACAGTGTGGGGTTATGGGACTCTCAGCCACTGAGCAGGCCCGTGGGATGAAGCATGAAGCTGCCATTCCGTAGCTACCATCACAGGACTGAGTCCCGTCTATCTAGGCCAAGGAAAGGGTGGCCTAGATAGACCAGCCCTTCCGGCAACCAGCCAACACAATGAGAAAGGAAGGACCGTGTCTGAGTGGCTGGCCAATCCACAGAGTCCCAGGCTGGCCTCCTCCCGCCCTGGGTAAGACCCCCCGGGCCTCTCCCCTCACTGGCCTCCCCATCAAGGCAGGGCGCAAGGAGAGAGCAGACGCGCCCAGTTCCAGGCTGGATTCTTCCCAAGTCTGTTTGTTCACATCCAAAAGGGACCGACCTCTTAAGGGTTACACGATGGGGCCATGACATCTGAGGGGCCAGAGGGAGACATTCCCATCACGGTGCCTGCCTGTCCTTCAGTCTTTCTCATTTGCGCAAGTTTCTGCATAGGAGGTGGCAGGGGAGTCTGGGCACTTTCAGAAGTGGGTCCTGCTCCTCAAGCCAGAGGTTGTACCGAATTCTTCCCTCCACTGCAGGTACCAGCCGGGGAGAGAGTCCCCAAGATGGAAACCTCTGCATGGAGCTATCCTCCTCACATCAGCGATGACAGCCCCAGACGAAAGCTCCCCATGGCTACCTCTGTGGGATGTCAGTTTGATGCGCTGCCTTTGGCTGCCCCTTTAGGGGGTTCATCGCGTAATGGTGCTTGACAGTCCTAATTTCCTTCTAAAAAGACACGCGTTGCAGCAGAGGAAATAATAACACATGTCAGTGACATGCGGCAATTGTCCAGTTAGTGAGGACAGAGTGCATTTCAGGGCCCGGCTCAAGCGCCTCACTCATGAAGGATTTTTAAAGTCCAGAACTTGGCTGGGGCGGGGGGGGGGGGGGCCTCCAAAGAGCTTTTCAACTCAACAATCACGTTTTTAGGCTGTTAGAAGCCCGGGCCCTGCCCCTTTCCAGCCCCGCGGTAATGAAAGATGAGTCCTAGAATGGCCCCTGTCAATTAAGTAACATGAAAAGGAAGCTCAGAGAGGGTAGGAAATTTGCCTCAAGTCACACAGCCCCACATGGAAGACTAGAGTTCAGGTCTTTACCGTTTGCCCCCACCCGCCCCCCATGGAGGTGACCTCCAGCCAGATCCCCGCCATCTCTCAGGGAGGAGGGGCTTGTTAACACAGCTGAGCTTGGCATTCTCTGTTCTTCCTGACACAGGTTATGGTCATGCCAGTCGAGCTCACTCCCTGGCTTGGTGCGCAGGAATGTCCCTGGACTCAGTGAGGCAGGCGGGGCAGTTGGTAACGTCTCCCACGCTCTCTCCATGGACAAGGCGGAGAAGTGGGGACAAGGTCGTGTTGCAGTTGGTAAGATTCCCACAATCTGCTCCCCACCCCACCCCTCACCGGGAGAACGTCCTGCACGAGATGCGTCCAGAGGGTGTCAGTTAAAGGTGACTTGGGACCAACATGCAGGAAGGTCTCTATTTATCCACATGGGCTTTCTCTGCTCTTGGCTTTGTCCTCATTACCCCTCCTTCCTTCCTTCAGTCCTGTGTGTACATCAAGCACCTGCTGTGTCCAGACTTACGCTAGGCAATGGGATATCATGGTGAGCAGAGCAGACATGGTCCCTGACTTGATGGTGTTTACAGCTGGTGGGGAAGACAGGCAACTCAGGAAGCAATTGCCATTCAGGGTGGCAAGTGCCATGACTAGAAGGTAAGGTCTCATAGGAGCACTGGGCTGGGGACCCCAGCCTGGGGGATGGAGTGGGAGAGAGTGGCACCCACACTGAAAGGTTAAGTATCCAGGTGAAGGGTGTGGGACAGGAGCAGATCCCATCCAAAGAGGATAATATGCACAGAAGTCCACTTTTCAGACAGAACAATGGATCCTGCAAATAGACCAGTGTGGCTAGAATATGGACATGAGGCAGGGGTAGGGGGCTGCTGCTGATCCAAGAGACTGGAAGAGGGATCAGAGACCAAGGCATGGAGTGCCTAGTCCCCAGGCTTTGTCCTGAAGCCAGTGGTGACCCAGTGAAGGATTCTGAACAGGTGACAGTGGCCAGATTTGCCTTTAAAGAAAGAGCTCTGGTTGCTGTTGGAGAATGAGTTGACAGAGAAACACCTGGAGGCAGAGAACTCAGGTAGGAGGCCAGGTAACAGTCCAAGTGAGAGAAGGCGATGGTTAGGACTGGAGGTGTAGAGAAATGAACAAATGCAAGAGACAGCAGGAAGTGAAATTGACACACCTTGGCGGCAGGAGAGTGTGTCATGCTGCTGTGACTGAGGAGGGACCCAGCTGGTGACAGACCCCACATAGCAAGAGCCAAGGGTTGGCTCTGCCTCAGCCAAGCTGCTTAGGGCCAGAGGTCAGAAACAGAACCGTGTCCATCTGAGTG
Source organism: Corynorhinus townsendii (assembly GCA_026230045.1). Lineage (NCBI taxonomy): Eukaryota > Metazoa > Chordata > Mammalia > Chiroptera > Vespertilionidae > Corynorhinus > Corynorhinus townsendii. The sequence goes on from JAPDVU010000009.1 coordinate 39,098,268, forward strand.
AGTCTGGGGAGTGAGAACCAGGAAGACATCCCAATGAGGTCACCCAGGGGGGCCAGGATGTGCTGAGGGAGGAAGCCAGAGAGTCAGGGCATCAGGAAAGTGAGCACAGGGGCAGGGGGAGGCAGCACACTCTCAGCCCAGCACCAGGATCCTGTGGCCTTCTTGCACGTGGTTAGGCCCAGTGCAGGACAGCACTGAAGGGCAGTGGAGGTGAAGGCCCACGTCGGCGAGGTCAGAGTGCAGAGCCTGCTGGAGGTTGGACACCAGGCAGGGAAGTCAGACTCAGGTGCTCCCTAGGGCAGTCTGGTGCCTCTGTCTGACTGGAAGGTCTGTATCAGCTGTCAGCTGTCAGCTCCAAGTGGCTGCCAAGAAAGCAATTGCCTTCTGTGACTACATTAATAGTAGTTTAGTGTCCGGATCAATGTAGCTAAGGGTTCTGCTGCACTTGGCACTTGTCAAACCGCATCTAGAGGCCGAGTGCTGTGAGGAGCCTTCTCTTGCGGCTCCCCGAGGCCAGATCTAAAAAGCTTACATGTCTCCTTTTGGGTGTCTGTGGCTGCACCTCCTTAGCTACAGGGCCTGCCCCCACCCCCCGGGGAAGGTTCCACCTCCAGCCTGAATTGGCTGGGAGAGTCTGAAATAGGCAGGGTTTGGGTCCAGTATTGGCAGATCACCTCACATTTTAAGATAAATCAGAACTTCACACTTAATGGGAAATGTAATTATGTTTAAAAGTTGGTCTAAATATTTAAAAAAAAAAAAAAAAAAAACAACTGTGACATGTCAGCAGTGTCTATGGACTGGGTCAAGCCCACTGCCCCAGTCTGTGACTTCAAATCTAACCACCCCCTCAGTGGTGGTTAATTTTATGTGTCAGCTTGACAGGCCCAGAGTGCCCAAATGAAACCTTATCCCTGGGTGTGTTTGGGGGGGGGGGTGCATTTTTGATGAGATGGGCATTTGAGTAGGTGGACTCACTAAAGCAGATTGTCCTCCCAGTGTGGGTGGTCCTCTTGCAATCTGCTGAGGGCCTACAAAGAACAAAAAGCAGAGGAAGGGGGAATCTCCCCCTTTTTCCTGCCTCACTGCTTGAGCTGGGATATCTCATCTCATCTCCTTTGCCCTTCAGACTGGGGTTTATACCTTCAGCTCCCCTGGTTCTCAGGCCTTCACCCTCGGACTGGAATTACACCGCCAGCTTCCCAGGTCTCCAGCTCGTGGGACTTGCTAGCCTCCATAATCACGCAAGCTGATTCCATATCAAATAAATAAATAAATAATAAATAGATAAATAAATAAAGAGATACATAGGGCTGAAATCAAGGTGTCAGCAGCTAAAGCTTTTGGAGGAGAATCTGTTTCCTTGACTTTCCCATCTTCCAGAAGCTGCCTCCATGCCTTGGCTCATGGCCCCTTCCACCATCGTCAAAGTGCACGTCTCAAGCTTCTGCCTCCCTCACTTCATCTTCTCTCTGCCTCTCACCCGCCTGCCTCCCTGTTACAGGGACCCTTGTAATTACATTTGGATCCATATTGATAATCCAGGATAATTTCATCTTGAAACTCTTAACTTAATCACATCTAATACAACTTTTGCTATGTAAGGTAACACATTCACATTTCAGGGAGTAGGAGGTAGACATCTTGGGGGGAGGGGGTCATTATTCTGTCCACCACCCTTCTCATCCTTCAATCTGAATGCCTGTCCACCCTAACATGCTCATTACTCGTCTACCTTGGTGGGTGGGTCTGGCCTCTGAATCCTGGTGAGCTATGATTCCAACAGGCTGACAGACAGGTGGAAAGACATGTGGCAGAAGTTCAGATCAAGAGCCGGAAGGAAAAGGCAGCACAGCACAGACACATAAGTGCACATGTGTTTGTCCATGTGCATGTGCATGTGTTTGTGTATGTGTCACAGCGGGAGGGACAGGAAACCCTAGCCCACAATTAGATCCTCTGCCTCTTCTGCTCACACTCCCATGTGTATTGCCGCCTAAGCCCCTTCTCTGAGTCCACTCTCCGAAGTGTCAGGTCAGCATCTTTCCCCACCCCCTCCCCCAGTCACTTACCAAATTGGATCAGCTGTGGACAGAGCCCATTAAACAAATGCACCTCCCATCCTTAATTTACTGGAAGAAAATAAGAGGTGTTTTCCTTTCTGGGAAGGTATCTTTCTTAGTGTGCTAATGTGCTAAGACTCCTCCTGCAAGCTTTCTGTGTAGTCCGTCTCAAGTAGGCCATAGAACTCTGCTACTCAGAACCTTAGCATCAGAGCATGAGCACTGGGGCTGGAAGTTTTTCAGCCCAGAGAGGGCCAAGGATTAGAACAGGCAATGCCACCTGTCAGCCGATGAATGGACGCCAGGAGCCTGTATCTTAACTCCAGGGAACCAAGAGTCAGGGGATGCTCAGCAGATGAGACTGTCAGGAGCATGACAATTGACATCAACGGTGACAGAACCTTAGGTGCTGCCCACTCCATCCCATGCCCAATCAGGAGCTCAAGGTGAGTCCCCACTGACCAAGGAGCTGCAGCCGGAGTATGTGAACTGAGCGCAATGAATAAGGTAGCCTGTGTGTGGTTCAGAGGACAAATTCGAGATGTAGACCAAACTAGCCTCTACTCCTGGCTCCATAAACACTCACTCATTTGGGGATCTCAGGCAAGCCATTTAGCCACTCTGTTCCTCAGTTTACTCATTCATAAAATGGAAATAAAACCTACCTCTTAGAGTCGCTAGAGAAATTAATGTGACATGAGCACAATATTTGGCCTAGAACGATTTTTTAAAATATATTTTATTTATTTCAGAGATGAAAGGAAAGAGCGGGAGAGATAGAAATATCAACAATGAGAGAGAATAATTGATTGATTGTCTCTTGCACACCCCACACTGGGGATTGAGCCCACAATCCTGGCATGTGCCCTGACTGAGAATTGAACCATGACCTCTTGGGTCAATGCTCAACCACTGAGCCATGCCAGTGGGGCATAGCCTAAAATGATTATTATTAGCATTTGTAACATTAGTACATGAAGGCAGGACCAGACTAGCAACCCAAAGCCTTGCTGCTGAGTTCTCTGGGGACACTAGAATGGCCTCAGTCCCTCCTCCTGAAGCCTGGGCGGGTGTGGAGGGGTCCTGGGGCCTGAGCTGGGACTGAACCTGAGGTGGGGCTGCCAATCACTCCCATGGCAAAATGATGGTGTAGGTCGCCTAGGACCAAGAGACCCTGTTCAGGACCCCAGCAGGGCCTCTCTCTCTAGACGAGGCTGGTAAGAGCTACTTCTAGGTGAGGACACAGCAGCTCAGGGCTGGATCTCCTGGTCAGTTTTGAGTGGACAGAGAACATGACTCTGGGGAAGGAGGAGCAGGGAAGCCAGTGCGGCCTGGGGACTTGCACAGGGTCCCATGGCCAGGCCAGGAGTGAGAGGAAAACCCAGGTCTCCCGTCCTCTAGGAGCAGGCCTTCTCCTCTCAGCCTCAGCAGCCCCCTTCACAGCGTGAGCGCCCTGTCTGGCAGGTGGGCACCCTGAGCTGTGCGGGGCCTTCAGGAGGTTTCATCCAGGGCACCCCAAAGTCCTGGGTTGCCTCACACGCAGATTTGTCATGAGTTCTCTTGAAAAAAAAAAAAAAATCACACTCAAGTTTTCAGGCAACATCGGCTGCAGATTAATGAACATTAGCTACTTCTCCTTCCTCATCACAAGGAGGCAGACACCAAAAATCAGGCAACTGTCACTTTCAGTTTTCGCTCGACGCAGGCACAGAAAGAGCGCTGTGCTCAGTGCCAAGCCTTCAAGTTCTCCTTCAGCTGCCTCAGGCATGTGGCTTTGGGGGGAAGTAGCTCAGCTCCCTGGCCTCCATTAGTAGTCTTTAAAATGGGAATAATGCCACCACTACCCCCATTCCCATCTCCATGCCCCGAGGAGCTCCCTGCTTCCCACCTGGGGATATTAGATCCTCAGCTTCCCCTCTCAGCCCCTCCTGGAAAAGAGAGGGCCCACTCGGGTCCTCTTCCTGGCCTTCCTGATCTCCAAACCTTCAGCTCCCAGTCCCAGCTCAAACCCAGTTTGCCCAGAGCCAAAACAAGGAACTCCCTTCAGCAGAATAATCAGCCCAAGCAATTGTCTGACCAAATTGACTTGTCAGTCACCTTCCCAGACAGGGCCCAGGAGAATCGCACACTCTCCGTGTAGGAAAGAAGGATTTGTAAGCTTTGAGGTCAGGAGTAAAAACACACAGGAAAAGCCTGACATGGAGGGAATGACTCAGTCTGGGTTTCCATAGCAATCCTGGGAGAGACAGGAAGAGCACATGCCAGGGCAATTCAGAGACGGCAGCCGGCAGTCACCTTGCTCCATGAGCCATCTGCCCCCACGTCCTTCAGCAACAAGTTCCCTCTTCAAAGCCACCAGTCCCCAGACCTAACTCCAAGCAAATGTCCCACTCAGACTCCCTTATACCCTCTCTGCCACAGTTTGGAAGAGGAATGCTAAATTCTTATTCATAAAATACATGGAAAATATGTATAATCATCTCATCAAGTCACTATTCTTCTCTAACCCTAACTCATTAAAATAAGGATAAAAATAGTTCTGTATGGTGTCTGAGAGTTAAAATAATGCATTGTTTCATAAACGGGAACATAATTATTTCTTCAGCTTTGCACAGCATTTCAGTGTGCCAAGCGCTTCGCCTCAAGCATCTCACAGAAATCACACGAGGGAGTGGGAGGGGGTGGTCTTCCCGAGGTCCTGCCATGGGTAGCACGGGAGGGTCTGAAGGCAATGGCTCAGGACTCGTGGGTGACTGTTCTTTCCAAATGATCGTCTAGACATTGAGGAAACATTCATTCTGAAATAGCAAACATGAATAGAGAAAGGAAGAGACGTCAACAGAAACTAGTACATTTGGTGAAAAAAGGGCAGATATAGCCCAACAGAAAGCCTCGCTCGCCTACAGGTTCTGCTGAGCTGAACTAGAGTGAGCAGAAGCATGGGGTAGGGAAGGGGGGAGGGGGAGTAGATAATAAAAACCATCAAAGCAATCGCTGTCTTTTTAGCTTTTCTTTATTTCAGATAATGTACATTGGAAAATCCCATGTAATCTTTAAACAACCTTATCAGATAGGTGCTTCTATCAGTTAAGGATGTTTAAGGTTGCAAGTAATCATATTGTAAGAAATTGAAAATGGTTTAAACAGTACAGGAGCCTCCAGCCAAGATGGCACTTGAAGTTCATGCTTTGGGCTCTCCCTCTGATCCATGGCACTCATAGAGAAAATACAAATTGTGAGAATGAATAGGACATAGCCACTATCAAAAGCAAGGCAAACATCTTTCTGGACTCGATACAGAAGAAAAAAACAAGAGGAGGTGCTGGCTGAATTGCAGGTGTGCTGGGATTGGGGCCAAGAGGCAGGCAGAGGTGGCCGGGAGCTCTAGCCCATGGGGTACAGGGGCAAAAAATGTCACACATAAATCAGGGGTTTTGATTCAAACTCACTGGGCCTGGCAGGCGGTAGAGAAAGGAGTTAAGAACAAACTGTGATGCACCCCAGCCCAGGGTTGGGTTTGCTTGAAGCTCTGTGACTAGGAAGGTGCAGCCTTCCAGCCAGGACCTGGGAAACCCAGGCAGGTTCTTAAGTGCCTCCTCTTCCATCCCCTCAGAGAACCGGAGCCTTAACTACCCAAACGAGACCAGGTCCTTTGATGGGGGCCTCAGTGGCTGTTGGAGATGACTATAAATGTGAATGTGTGTAGGGGAAATGGATGGGCTTCCCATTCAAGATAATCCTACAAAGCCGAGTTCCAAAAGACGTGAGGCAGTCTAACACTAAGAAAGAAAGCCAGTTCTCAGGAGGCTAATTCACCCAGGCCAAGGCAGAGCAATAGAGCGACCACTAAATAACTGTTCTGGTTAGATAGGATCCACGCGGATAAAGGAAAAATAACATGAATCATAACGACAAGGAAATGTGAAACCAAAGCAAACGGAAATGAAGCAAGGGCAGGTATTGTACTTAAGCAACAAGATGTAAAATCAACGTAAGTGTCATGCAAGAAACAAAGATGAACTCAGAAATTGGTAAAAACACATGGACAAATTTAATTGTTTGTTAAATAATTCTATTTAACTACTATGTAATTACTAAATAATAATTTCTAGACCAAAAGGCCTGAGGGTTCTGTGAGTAAGATATGCTATCTGAGAGAGAATAGAAGTAGCAAATAACCTTTCACTTCATTAGAAAAATTAATAGCAAAATATAAATGCTAAAAATATAAAGGTCATTGCTAAAGAACAATAATACTTTATAGTTTCCAAGTCAACAGGAGGAGGGAGGAATGGGGAAAAAAATCTAACCATCTAACAGTTTAAAGATAGAAAAAGAGAAGTAAAGAAAAACACAAATAAGGTGGTAGACACAATACAACAGTAATAACAACAACAAATAAAGTTTAGCAGGTTAAACTCATCTGTTAAAGAACAGACTATCAGTTTGGAATTTTAAAAATCCAACTACTCGTTGCTTACAAGTGACAAAGAAAATCTGAAATAAAGAGAAAACAAAAACCCGTGACAGGTAAATATGCAAGGAAAACAATAATAACGTGAGACAAAATCTGAGGGAGGGGGGGAAATCAGAGAAATAAAGGCAGACAATACATCATGATAGCACATGAACTTCTGTGAATCTAAATATCCTGTGTCAAAATATATAAAATAAAAACTGGAAGAGGAACTAAGAGATATTGACAAATACCCAATTGCAGAAGAAGAGTTTCGTGCATCCACCAGAAACAAGTAGATCAGGCAATAAGAATATAGATTATTTGAAGCAGATAATTAAAAGATTGAACTGACAGATAAATCTGTAACTCTGCTCCCAGTAAGCATGGAATATAAATTTTTTTAGGCACACAAAGCACATTATAAAAATTGACTTTGCACCAAGTCCCAAAGGTAGTATCGACAAATTGGAAAGAATCCATTTCACAGACCATGTTCTCCAACCAATGCAATAATATCAAAATGCAACATTGAAAGTAGTTTTAAAATGCATTTGGGAAAGAAAAAATGCTCCTGAATAACATGAATTAAAAGAAATTCACAATAGAAATATTTAGAAGCAAATGGCAATGGCAATACATCATGTAAAATGTGTGGGACGTGATTAAAGTTTTACAAAAGGAAACAATTAGCCTTCAGTGTACTTAAAAAAACCAAGAAAATTTAAAAGCAAATGAGTTCCTATCTAACTCAAGAAACTAGGAAAAGAAAATCAGAGGAAATATAAAGATGACAGCAGAAATTAACCAAATGGAGGCAGTATTAGAGATTAAACCAAAACTTGACTCTAAAAATTAGCAAAACATGCAAAACTCAAGCAAGGGGAAAAGATTTAATAAAGATTTTAAATCATTAAAAGAAAAACTATGGGCAACTTCAAGACGATGATTATGTGGACAATTGCCCATAAAAACATAAATCCTGAAAACCATCTGAAAAGAAACAGAAAACTTGAATAAACCAATAACATTTTTAAAATATGATAGGTAGTCAAAAAATTTCCCCTTCCCAAACACACTAAACCAGTTACAGAAGCAAATTTTAGAAAACCCTCAAGAGACAGATAATTCCCATTTTGCACACGCTATTTCACAGAATTGAGGAATGGGGTATGGGTGGTATTGGCTTTCTCATTTTGTAAGGCTGGCGTGATCTTGCTACCAAAACTGGACAAGGACAGTGTTAAAAAGAAAATTGTACTTCAAAATTTGTTTGGTAAGTGGATTTTAAAAGTACTAAGTAAAAAGCAACAAATCCATTCTAGCAGTATATAAAATATAATATGACTCAATAGAGCTATCCCAGGAATGGAGATGCAGCTCAATATAAGGAAATCTGTTCATATAATTCAATATATTAGCCAATTAAGGATAAAATATCATATAATCCTATCAAAAAGATGTACAAAAAGCATTCAATAACATTCAGCATCCATTCTGATTTTTTTTTTTTAAAGAGAGAAAGCTCTTAACAAAATACAAAGAGAGGGGGGGAATCCAAGATGGCGGCATAGGTAAACACCTAAACTGCTGCCTCCGACAACAATTTAAACTGCAACTAAAAGATAAAACGTCTATCACCCAGAACCACGGGAAAGCTGGCTGAGTGGAAGTTCTACAACTAGAAGGAAAGAGAAAAGAGCATTGAGACGTGCACGAGCGCTGAAAAGCTGAGGTACGGAGGCGCGGGATCCGGGCTGGCGGCGGGCGACTGGGTGCGTTGCTTTTTTCAGCCCGAAGGGAGACAAGCCCCCGACTACTCTGAAATCCAGTCTCTGGGGAGACGCGGGGGACCCAAACTCCTACGGGGAGAAGCTGGACTGTCTGCCAGTGAGAGTGGCTTGCTAGCAGAGCTGCGCGCAGGAATAACTGTTTACGGCACTGGGGCACAGGATTCCAGGACACGGTCCGGACACAGAGCGGGCTTACTAGCAGCCATTGCTGTTTGCCACGCCCTAACCTAGTGACGCCCTGAGACCCCGCCCCACACAACCTACAAACCCACCCAAGCTCCAAGCAGCTCAATTAGCATAAGAAAGCCTGCCCTATTGCAGCTTAACCTAGAAAACTTGCAGCCCGGGTCAGACAGCTCCAAAACCTCCAAACCCCAAGCAAAGAGGAGAAAACTGCAGCTCTCACTGTAGCTCCTGCTGAGTGGCCTCAGACAGTAGCTGACCTGCACCCCAGTGGAGATCCAGAAGCCAGTGTACCTAGTGGTCAGTGTGAGACACCAGATTTCAACTCCTCACATCCATAAGTGACACATTCAAGAGGCAGACTCAGTGAGCACCAAAGCCCCACTGAAACAAGTCCTGCCCCATAAGCGCAGCACTTCTTCCATTATAGACACAGGGAGTGCTCACAGCTAATTGGCCTGGAGGTCAATTCCTCCCAGTGTACCAACAGCAATTCAGGCTTAACTACACCAAGACTTTGCACTCAGCCCACAAAGGGGTGTACCAAGAGCATCCACATCAGGTGATTGGGGAGGCTGAGCTACTGCCCCCTATAGGTCACCTACCACACAAAGCCACTCCATCAACACAGGGAAGAAGCCAAAATGCAGAAACAAAGAAACATGTCACGAATGAAAGAAACGGAGGAAAGCAAACTACTGGATGACATAGAGTTCAGAATCACATTTATAAGGTTACTCAAGAATCTTCTAAAAACTGCCGAGAAACTTGATGACACTTCTGAGGAGCTTAGTGAGACCTTCAAGGACCTTAATGAGAATGCCAAAAAAATGGAAAAGGACCAGTCAGAAATGAAGCATACACTGTCTGAAATAAAGAATATACAGAAACTCAACTGTAGATCAACATACCCCAAGAATCAAACCAAAGATCTGAAATATGTGGAAACAAAAAACATCCAACCAGAAAAACAAAAAGAAAAAAGAATCCAAAAATATGAAGATAATGTAAGGAGCCTCTGGGACAACTTTAAGCGAAACAACATCCGAATTTTTGGGGTGCCAGAAGAAGGGAGAGAGCAAAATATTGAAAACCTATTAGAAGAAATAATGACAGAAAACTTTCCCTACCTGGTGAAAGAAATAGACTTACAAGTTCAGGAAGCGCACAGAACCCCATACAAGAGGAACCCAAAGAGGACCACACCAAGACACATCATAATTAAAATGCCAAGGGCAAAAGACAAAGAGAGAATATTAAAAGCAGCAAGAGAAAAACAGTTAATTACCTACAAGGGAGTACCCATACGACTGTCAGCTGATTTCTCGGCAGAAACTATGCAGGCCAGAAGGGAGTGGCAAGAAATATTCAAAGAGATGAACAGCAAGAACCTACAACCAAGATTACTCTACCCAGCAAAGCTATCATTCAGAGTTGAAGGTCAGATAAAGAGCTTCACAGATAAGAAAAAGCTAAAGGAGTTCATCGCCACCAAACCACGATTACATGAAATGCTGAAGGGTATTCTTTAAGAAGAGGAAGAAGAAGAAAAAGGTAAAGATAAAAATTATGAACAACAAAATGACATCAAATACATACCTACCAACAAGTGAATCTAAAAATCAAGTGAATAAAAAATCTGAAGAACAGAATGGACTGGTGAATATAATAGAATCAGGGACATAGAAAGGGAGTGGACTGACGATTCTCAGGGGAAGCAAGTGTGAGGGTTGCGGGAAGAGATTGGACAAAAATCTTACTCCTATGGATGAAGACAGTGGCGGGGGGTAAGGGCATGGGGTGGGGTGGGGAATCAGGTGGAGGGGAGCTATGGGGGGGAAAAAAGTGGAACACCTGTAATAATCTGAACAATAAAGATTTAATTAAAAAAAAAATACAAAGAGAACACAATTTCTACAAGCCAATTAAGCATGCATACCAAAAGCTCCCTTCTCAATCAAATCAGGAAAAAGACAAGGGTGCCTGCTAGTGGCAACACTATTCAATATTGCACTGAATGTGTGGCTAATGAGAGTGAGAGGGAGAAGGAGAAAGAGAAACACAGAAAGAGAACTAGAAAGAAAGCTATAATTATAAACGTATCATTATTTTCAAATAGCATGCTTATCCACATAGCAAAATACTCCATAGGTGCTCGCTGTGTGAACAAACGAATGAGATGCAGTTTGGTTCCACAGGATCAGAGAGGAACAGACAGGAGAACGTCCAAGCCCCTGAAAACTCAGAACCGTGGGAGACCAGCTGACCTGCTCATCAGATCACACAGCTGTGGCCCTCAGAAGTCAGGAAAAGCCTTCTGTCCTAGAGATGTTGCATTAATTTTGGTTTTCAAATATTGTGTTAAAACATCGTTCCTCTTGATTACTGAGCCGTTTGGTGCCCCTTAAAATCAGTGAGTGCATCACTCTCCTCACATTAGTCCCCGCCCTGCAGAGGGTGACAAGTTTTGTGCATGTGCATTGATGCAGTTCCCCCAAAAGGGGATATGAAGCCTCAGGGCTGAGAGACACCTGATCTATTAAGGGATCCCCTGCTTCAGGGCCTCCCACACACATGTCATTGCTGTCTTCAGTCAGACAAGAGGCTGACAGGCTTCTTGTCTGAGCCTGAGGAGGTGGGAGGCGGAGTTGTGCCTGGGAGTCATTCTCACACCAAATGCAAGGAGGCTGGTTTCCTTCAACAGCTGGGGCTGCATCTGTTTGCTGTGCAGCTGAGCCGCCTCCTGGCTGACTGATGCTCCAGAAGGACGGGTCCTCTCTGGGGGCCACAGCCCACAGTCCTACCACCTTCTGAAAAACAGCTCCACTCACACAGACCCACCAAATATCCAACTCTCCTACTTCCTCTCCAATCTTAGCCCTGGGAACTGGCATTCATGGAGCTCCTACTATACTAAATAATCAGGCTGGCCCTAGCCAATTTGGTTCAGTGGTTAGAATGTCAGCCTGTGGACTGAAAGGTCGAGGGTTCGATTCTGGTCATGGTCACATACCTAAGTTGCAGGCTCAATCCCCAGCCCCCATCGTGGTTCCTGTGGGAGGCAACTAATTGATGTGTCTCTCTCACATCAATGTTTCATTCTCTGTGTCTCTCCTCCTCCCTTCCACTCTCCTTAAAAAAAAAAACCAATGGAAAAAATATCCTCGGGTGAGGATTAACAAAAATAAATAAAAATAGGCAGGCAGTATGTAGTTAACAGCAGCCTCAGTTCAGATTCCAGCTCTGCCACTTACTAGCTGTGTGACCTTGGGGACATCACGCTGAACTTGTCTGAGCTTCCATTTCCTTATCTGTGAAAAGGGATCAGAACACCTGCTTCCAGGGTTTGTGAAAGGATTAAATGGAGATAATTCCCATAAAGGGCTTGGCATCGTGCCTGCCACAGACAGGGTTCCCTGCAAATGGTGGCTATTGCCATCAACAAACACATCATCAACAGTATTGAGTAAAAAGCACAAGACAACATGTGGGAGGGAAACAAAAAGGGCGATTGTTTGGCTGTGAACAGGGGAGGTTCTAGAGGAGATGGTGCTGGCGCTGGATTGGGGAAAATGAGAGGATCTCAGGAGGCAGAGCGCGAGCAGTAAGGACATTCTAGGCCAAGGGAAATGGTTATCCTGTTGGACCTTAGAGCGGAGTGGAGTGGCAGGGGGAGGGGGGAGTGGTAGGCAAGGAAGTGGAGGGACACTGGTTAGACAAGTGGCTGAGGATCAAGGGAGGGGCTCCATGCCAAGGAGCTGGACGAGCAGTGGGAGGGCCATTGTCTTTTCTGGAGGAATACAGTGAGGCAAGATAACCTGGTGACCATTTGGAGGACTGAATGGGAGATCCTGGAGGCCAATCTCTCTCTCTACTTCTCATCACAGCTCTCTTCCTCCTTAGACTGTGAGCTCCTCAAAGGCAGGGACTGGTCAGATCCATCTCCTGGTCCCCAGGGCCCAGCATGTGGCCCAGCTTGGTGGTCAACTAAGGAATGACTCTGACTGCCAGAAGGCCCAAAGCTCCTCCCTCCTTATCCCTATCTCCCCCACAAGGATGGATCTGAATCGAATGCAAGGAGGAAGGAAGTTTCTTCTAAGGAGGAAATGGCCTGGTCTGTTCATTGGATTTCAGGACAGTGATTGAACTGATTTTTCTAGAGCAGGATTTTCAACAGAGTGAGTTCATGCCAAGATGGTCCACCTTCAGGAATGGTTAACACCTCGACAATGAATGTTATTATCTCCTGTCTCAGCAGGGGTCTTCTGAAGGACATGTTCATGTTGGACCCCAACAGGAGAGCCACAGACATTCGGAACCTCCCAGTCTGTCTTTGAGAAAGGTCTTTCTCAGTACGAAGAAAGTGAGAGATCCGCCAGTCCCCGACCAGTGGTACCAAGTTATTTGTATTGTTGCTATGTCATAATATCAATTATGTGAACTATTAACCCCCAATCAGTTGAATAACTGATTTTCACCTTGTAGATGCAGCATGTAATTTTAATGGGTATAAATGTTTAATAAATCCTTAGGGGCGGGGGGGCGGGGGGGAGAAGCAAGTCAGCCAACTTGCTTCTGCTCCTTAAACCCTCTCTCCTGCCTACAAGTGCGATGGGTAAGTTCATGGGGTGCCCAGATGTTTGGTCAAACATTACTCTGGGTGTGTCTGAGGGTGTTTGGGGATGATATGGGCATATAAATCAGTGGACTGAATCCAGCAGATTGCCCTCCCCAACGTGGGTGGGCTTTGTCCAATCGATCGGTCTGGAGTAGAAAAAAGGGTTGAGTCTCCCCAGAGTGAGAGAGAATTCCTCCTGCCTGACTGCCTTAACACTGGGTGTTTTCTTTCTGCCTTCAGACTCCAATTGAAACATCAGCTCCCCTGGGTCTTGGGTCTTCCTACTCAGACTGATGCTAAACCTTCAGCAATCCTGGTCCTCAGCTTTCTGACTCACCGTGCACATCAAGGGAATTGTCAGCCTCCATAAACACATAAGCCAATTCCTTATAGCAATAATTATTATTAAACATACTTATTTATAATTTTGTATATATATGTGTGTGTGTGTGTGTGTGTGTGTGTATACACACACACATATGTATGTGTATATATATACATTCTCATGGTTCTGTGTCTCCAGAGAAGCCTGAAAGAAACATGCAGCCAGGCCCAGGGCCCAGCAGGTGGCCCACCTCAGTGGTCAGGTAAGGAATGAGTAAGGGCTACTGTCCAGGCCTGGAAGGGCAGGGGGAGGACAGCCTGGGATATTTATGCCCTTGAACTTAGAGGAAATGCTTTTCCTTGCATCATAGCAATAGTATTTAAGATTTGGACTTAAGCATTAAGGGATAAAACAGGCAGCGTGACGCTCTTGGCCTTGGCTCTGAGGCCAGTCAGACATAAGTAGCTTAGGAGGAAGAAGCCATCAACAGGGTGCTGCCAGTTCACTTGAATTCTGCATAGAGGTCTTGGTATCAAACTCTCAGCTGCTTTAGAATGGGTTATCTTGCCTCTGTGGCAGATGGCATTTTTTGAAGTAATGGAACAATATTTCTCATCTCACATGTCCCTCATGCCATGTGACTTCAACAGTCCTATTCCATCACCCCCTTAAAACTCGCCAGGTTGGGATTGCTACAACCAATAGAGTTCTGTGGAGGTGATGCCACATGATTTCTGAGGCTGGGTCAGAAGAAGGATAGAGCTTCTACCTATCATAGTGCACACTGTTTGGGGAATGCTCGCTCTGGAGAAGACAGCCGTTATACTATGAGGTGCTCACACTAGCCCGTGTGGACTGCATGGAGAGGAAATGCATCCCCCAGCCAACAGGCAGCAGCAACCACCAAACATGTGAGTGAATGAAGTTCCTGGGTCCTCCAGCAATAACACCATCTCATGCACTCCAATAGCTTTGCATCATGGAGAAGGCAAGAGATGACAGGAGGAAAGGAAAGAAGGAAACAGACAGAATTTCAGCCCAAATGAGACTGTTCTTTGCCTTCCTGAATGGCACTCACCCCCTACCTTCTCCCAGCCTTATGTGACAAATGAGTCCCTGTCTACCCCATGAAAAGGCAAGCTTGGTCAGTCAGCAGCCCCAGGATTGTCAGAAAGGTCTTTGCGTTCTAAGGGTCATCCTTAAAGTACACACAACCAAGCAGGACCAAGTGCTGGAGGCCTGGCCTAGAGTGCAGAGCTGACGTTTTGCTCATGTAGCAGGCTCCAGACACCCAGCCCAAAGCCCATTAGGGAATGATTATTGCTGGAACCCCAAACCAAGAGGATGACAGCAGGTTGGAGGCCAAGTCATCCAGGGGCATCAGTCATGGGCAGGTGGCAGATGCAGAAGCACTGGGTCTAAGAGGGGTGAGCTTGGAGGCAGCAGGCAGCACCTCTGCTCAGACCTCCAGCAGCCCTGCTTTCACCAGCTCATGTGGCCATGCTGTCAAAAAACATCTACCATGGGGCAAGTGGCAAGGGCCTGGGTCCCATCACCACTGTCTGTGGGACACAGGGGTCTCACAGAGCACCAGGGAGAGTTTCTAGATCATATTCAATGAGGAGGAAAGTGAGGCACATCCAGGACATGATCACGTTGGTTCGCTGAACCAACACCCCTCCTCCCCCGCCCTCTTTCAGGCTTTTCCAGGGCCCAGCCCCCAGGAACTACCTTACCCTCCCCTGGCTAGGCTGGCTTCAACACCAGCTGGCCAACATCGTGCTTGCCTGAAGCCTCTCTGCTCAGCTCCCAGTTCTGATGCCAGAGCAGACATTGGCCCATCTGACTATGCTTACAGCTGAGCAAATGAATACCTGGCCCTTGACAGCCAGGCTAGGCAAAGCTTGGCAAAGCAGGTGAGGCTCACGAAAACCTTGGCAGGTGCTGGCAAACAGTCTGAAAGCCAGCCAGTGAGTAGAATTCAGGGTGCCTGCTCCCAAGGCCAGAGTGTCCAGGTACTTCCGTGAGCCCCCTGCCTCGTCCCTGATGATGGAACTCAGCTGGTGCATGAAGGGGGCCAGCACTACCTCATCCCACAGTTCTCCACAAAGGAAGTCTGTGGTTTCTCCCTTACACCGCCTCAGCTCAGACACTTGGTCATACCTACCATGGCAATTAACACAGGGTACACATAAAAAGACTGATATTTAGATGTCTCTAATGTGAGTTGTTCCACTGGTTCCTACAGAGGCCTGGGTCCCAAAATGACCCACCCCAGGTTCTGAATAGACAGTAATGGCAGAGTGCTGGCACAGTCCAGATCCCAGCTATGGGATGTGTGGATGCACCACCTACACATGAACAACAGCCAGCTGTGTCACCCAGTGATGTCCACACCTCCACCTCACATCCCGTCTTGGAAGCAAGGAAGATGTGGGACTATGTTAACTTAGCTCAGCTCGAGCTACGTTCTCAGGATGCCCTGTCCTGCATGCTTCCAGGTTCAGGGTAGCCCCAGGAGAAATGTGCACAAGGTTGGAGAAGCAGAAATAAAGCACAAGCCATTCCTCGCAGAAGGTCACTGAGAGCCGCCAGGCAGTGCTACAGCTCACCCACAAGGTCTCAAATGCGGGCTCACCTGGCAGGTGTGGGGAAACACCTGGCTTATCCTCCAGCTCCTAATGGGTCTCTTCCTTTCATTTTTCTCAAGTCCTGGACCAGGTATATGTTCAACTCTGCCATCAAGGATGCCAGCGTCTCCTCCAAGTCACCTGTGTCATCAAGATCGGAAGGAGGCCATGGGAAGCAGACATAGTTGATAATGTGCTGGTAAGTGTTTGACAGCGAGCTCTGCAGGTGCAGCTCCAACATGAACGTTGGCTGATGTTCTGGCTTATGATAACACATAAAGACAAAAGTGAAACAAGGAAGATGTGTGTTGGAATTTTATTTATCATTGTTGTAAGCTACTTCTTTGATACATTGAAAACAGTTCTGAATACCAAATGACTATTTCCTTTCTTCACCATGTCACTGCTACAAATATTAGACACTTTTAAAGTTTAATTTACTTTATTAATGTTTTCTCCATCACCTTCTCAAGTCTAGACAATCAGCAAAATAATAAATCAAAGACTGATTTGTAGAATGTATCAATGTCTATGGTAGAAATATTCCCACTAGGGCTAATTTAGAGCTACCAATATCACATCACTGAACATGAGGCTGATAGGAGGTAAGCAGTAGCACGCCATTAAATAGTATTTCCGGCGTACAGATATAATGGCCATAAATAACCTCAAGAGCATAGGTAATAAAAAGACAGCAAAATAATTAGAAAGTACTGAATTTTGAGTATTTACCACCTTTATTTTTAATGTAATTTATTCCGTTGTAAATTTATATAATTCCATTGTTAATCATGACTGTGTTTCACAACTGGATTACAAAACTCCTGAAATTTTGATAATCAGCCCTCTCACGTGGATCCGAGCCAGCCCCACCACCACTGGTTCCCGTGGTCTTCATGAATTCCAGCTCGTAGTTGCTCTTCTCAAGTGCACATCCAGCTTTCCTTTTCAGCAGCTGGCCTTGCTAAATTAAAGTGACTTCAGACCCAACACCAGACACAGAAGCAACACCCTTACACGGAGGTCTTAACCACCTCCCACAATCACCTAGTCTACTTCCTGTAATGTATCTCTTATTCTATAAATTCAACATGTTTCTTCTTGTTTTATTGACCCCTAGCTGATGCAGAAACCAAGGGAATTCATGGGAGAAAGAGGATGCTGGCCACCCCTGCAGCAAGTTTCAGGGGTCTGTGACCATTTCTCAATGTTGCAAGGATGTACCATCTCCCAAGCTGCTCCTATATCAAGTGCACCCACACATCCACTTGAATGCATACACTCTCCCTCCAGGCGTGGGATGGAAGCATGCAGAATCAGGTCTGGGACTATTATCCCAGCCTGGCAGAGCATCCAAAGTGATAGGGACAGGGTGACCTATGACAAGTGCTGAGGAGCTGTCCCAGGCATCAGAGGTGACCAGGCCTCAGGTGGTTGGACCTTAGTAAACCACTGGGGTCTCCCAGCATGTGTGGGGGACACCAGGCACATCTTAGTAGCAACTAATCAAGGTGGAAGGGCTGTTCTTGGTTAGCATTTGGTCTCTCATGCATTCACCCACTCATTCGTTCACACACACACACACACACACACACACACACACACACACTGCCTGCACACTGCCTGTTCCATGCCAAGCCTTAGGCTGGACTCTGGGGACACAGTAATAAAAGCAGATGCTTTTCCTAAATACAATGTGGTACCCTGGGATGGATTCTGAAACAGAAAAAAAAAAAGGCATTAGTAGAAAAACTGTTGAAATTCCAATAAAGTCTACAGTTCAGTCAATAGTGTTGTGCCAATGTTAATTTCTTACTTTTGACAGAAAAACCTAGCTACGTAACATGTTATTATCATAGGCTTGAGTGAAGGGGATACAGGAACTCTCTGTACTACCTTTGTAACTTTTATGTAAACCTAGAATTTCTCCAAAATAAAAGTTTGATTACAAATTTTAAAAAGGAAAAACAAATAGAAACACTCCCACCACCACCACCAAGACCAGGGCCAATCAGACAGGAAATAGGCCAGAGCAAGGCAAGGCTTTCCTTCTAGGAAGGGGGCCAGGGACTAAGCTGATCACCAGAACTTGGAGCAGAAACCAAGTCTAAGGCTTGAATGAAGACCCAGGCCCTGGGCTCAGGAACCTGGCAGAGCAGGAAGTGGAGGCTTAAAGGGTGAGAGCTTCTTCCTCCTTTCATCTAAGTGCAATGGGTTACCTGTTTAGGCAGAATTCAGACATTTCTGGGGAGTGAAATATAAATGTTGCAGCTTCTCCTCCATTTTGCTGCCACTTCTCTATATCTGGACAAATAAGGCAGCAGACACCTGACCCCCTTCACCTCTGCTGCCCAAAGGTGTCAATGGAATTCACAGATTCTGAAGGTAGTTGATCTGAAAGTGCCTGCTACTTGTTAGAGAAGGCCTGCAACTGGGCATTTTTCTGGCCAAAGTATTGGCTGCTGCAGCCAATACCACCTGGCAAGCAGAAAGGATCTTGGAGGTTGACTCCTTGGACAACTTCTCAGCAAGATATACCATGTTGCCCTCTTCCATTCTGAGATTCAAACCTGTTGAATCTCAGATGTAGTTCAATGCTCCTGACTGAGATCAATAGCAGAAATGACACTGTAGGGCTGAGAGCCTCCCTAAGGGAAAGGGCAGCCAGGAGAGGCGACCCAAGGTAATGTGAGAGAGAGTTGGTCTTGCACCCAGGCGTGGCAGAATCCCATGGCTGCTGCCATGTGACAGCAGTGTGGCTGAAGACACAAAGGTGACCCAGGGAACTGCTGGCTCAGGAGTTCCAGCATGGAGCACCCAGAGCCCAGGGTAACACTGAGGAAAGAGGATCACTGGCCCCAGTGCAAGGACCTGAACAGGCAAGTGCAGCATCACTGGCATGGGCAAGAGAACATCACTTTGTACTGGACCAGCTTTCAACAACCATCCTTGTGGCAACACCAGCATGAACGGCAGCTAAAGCTCGGCCTGCCTGCTGGTAGACTGGTCGGATTTCCCAGCTCTCCCAGAATAAGCATGTGGAAGCCAGACTGACCATTTCGGATAAAGTACACCCTGAAGGTTGTTTTGTGGGGGTTTTTTTTTATCATCTAAAAGCTCCAGGAGATTTGCTCAATTTTTTTTTAATATGGCAAATGTGAAGGAGGGTTTCTAAATCCATTTTGATTTGCAAATATGAAATGTGACCATATTCACATCCACTCTTATAAAGCTAAACGTCCCAGTCCCAGTTGTGCACACTCAACTCACTTAGAATCCCCCCTGATTAGCCCCCTCTAGTTCCCATGTATTTGTCTCTCCCAGAAAGGCTTGCTTAGAATTTTGAACCTGATATTTCAAAAGCATATTTGGTTTCTTCAAAATAGAAGCAAGTACCACCCGTTGATGGCTGTGGCTTGGAGCAAGAAGGCAAGGCTGCAGATAGAAGAAGGAAGAAGAGCTCTGGCCATTTGCAGAATCCTCAGACTGGGCCCTTGTTGCCAAGGAGAGGTGCCTCCTAGACTCTGAGAAGCTCTTCTTTCTGGCACATCTCTGCTCTCTGTGGACGAATAAGGCAGCAGACACCTGATACCCTTAACCTCTGCTGCCCAAAAGTGTCAGTGAAATTCACAGATTCTGAAGGTAATTGATCTGAAAGTGCACAGAGCAGATGGTGCCCTCCCTGAGGTAAGGAACTCCACACCCTCTTCCTCCAAGTGGCCTCTTGTGTGTCCAAGGTCAGCTGAATGGAAGTCTCACATTGGATCTGCCAACTCAAACCCTGCCATCTGCCTGGGTTAGTCCATGAGGACCAAGGGGCTGCAGAACCTTCAGGTGCAGCTTATCTTCCAAGACAGGGATATAGGGAAGGACACAAGAACATCAAACAGACCTGAGTTTATTTCCCATCTCTCTCGCACGCATTCTCTCTCTCTCTCTCTCTCTCTCTCTCTCTCTCTCTCTCTCTCTCTCTCTCTCTCTCTCTCTCTCTGGCTTTCGCTCTCACTCTAGCTCCATCTATATCTCTCTCTGTCTCTCTCAGTAGCTTAGTGACTTTGGGAAGGACACAACTCCTCATGAGCCTCAATTTCCTCATTCCTTAAATGGGACAATATAGTAATTACCTAATTAAAATGTTAAAGATTACATGAGATAATGTATGTAAAGTGTTTAGCATGTCCAGCCGTAGAAAGCACTCAAAAAATATGAGCTATTGAGTTGTTTCTTAGTTTCCAAATTCTCTCATCCTATTTTCTGTTTGATCCTCAGAGGAATTCAATGAGAAAGCTGAAGCAGATATTTTTGCCCCCAGTTTCAGATGGGGAAATGGATCAATCCTTTGCCCAGGATCATGCAGATTTAGTAATGGGCCAGGACTGAAATCTGTGCATGGCTGCTTTAAGTTCCTGGATCACATTTCCCTTCATCCCCCAGGCTTGAGCCCTTCCCCACCCATCCCCCTACTGAAAGGGATCAGGAGAGATGAAATCCCAAGGCCCTCATCATTTCATTCACTCTAGGTAACATTAAAGAAAGCTTCTTTGAGGGATGAAATGGCACAGCTTTTTGCCACCATTCTCCTTGACAGGGGTTTCCATGGAGAAACTGTCTGTGTTTCCAGAAGGCAAGCCCTGGCTCCCTCACCAGGGAGCTGCGATGCACCACTAGAGCAGGAAAAATAAATCTGCTTCCAATCTGCTTCACTGCAGCTCAGAGGCCAGGAAGAACCTGCTACTCCAGCCACCCCCCTCTCCCCACCCCACCCCACCCCTATGGATGCTGTATGCACAAGGCAAAACTAAGGCACGATTAAGTGTGTTCCTGGGAAGGAGGCAGAAAGACAGCTGCTCTTATGACCAAAGCCGGTCTAGTGTGCTGTAGGGAGTCTGGTCCCATTAAGGGGAGTTTCTCTACCTGTACCACCAGATGGAGAGTCCCTGCCGATTGGCTGCTCAAGGAAAACCACAGCCATCCATCTCTGTTTCCCTAATGAGGGATGGAGGCCTGAACCCTACCCTCCTCGTCAGCACCATGAAGAGCTGCTTGCTCCTGAGCCTGCAGGAGCTCAGCTGGGCTCTCAGTCTGGCAAAAAGGAAGGAGAGAAACAGAGGCAAAAGGGTGGTTGGGGGAGAAGGACAAAGAGACAGAGACACATAAAGAGACCAAAAAGCAGTGTAAGGGACAAAGACAGACAGATAAAGACAGACAGACAAGCAGAAATAGAGTATAAGAGTCATAAAGATGGACTAAGAGACATGCACAGAAAAAAAGAGAGAGAGAGGTAAAGACTAAGAGAAACAAAGATTAAGATTGGGAGTCAGAAGGGGGAGAGAGAGAGATCTCCTAGAGAAAAGACTTGAATAGAATTTTAAATCTTGGGTTAAGCCCCAGCTCTTCAGCTTTTTGAATCAACAACACAAATGAGAGCCAGCATTTATTGAGTACTTACTTTGAGCCAAATTCTTAGTTAAGTTCTTCCATGCATCACAGCCTTTGATCCTCACAACAATCCTACAAGGTGAAAATTGCAGTCATCCCAACTTTTCAGATGAGGCAACAAAACATGTCCATTTCCACGGACAGTCTCACGTCAGTACTCTGCAGTAAAACTGATGTCTTCTCTTATGAGAGCCATGCATGGTTTTTTACTAATAATATTGACAATGCATTTTACATCCCCAAATGCAACTATGAAGCATCTGGCCTGCAGAAAACAGTCTCACCTTTCCATATTCAGCCAAACCAGTCTTCTGGTAAACACCAAGGTTGTTTCTGCCTCAAGACCTTTGCACTTGCTATTCCTCCTGCATGGAGCTCTGTTCCCCAGATCTTCATAAACATAGCTCCTTTATAGCATTCAGGTTATTCCGGTATCACTACTCAAAGTTTCAGTATCACTACTTCCCTCCCTGAGTAAGTGTGCACAATCATTCTCCTGACCAGGATTATTTTATTTTATTATTTTCTGTTTCTCCCATTAGAATATGACCCCATCAGGGGTAAGATTTGGTTCACACTTGTGTTTCTAGCACCCAGAGGAAGGCACTTGATTACTATTATTTAATGAAAGTTGAATGAATGAACTGTTATTTCTGGAACCAAAGACTACAGGGCAGATGCTGTCCAGGAGCCAAGAACTTTAAGCTAGAAGCTATGCAAACGCACTTTTTATCTCCATCCAAGACCCACGCTGGAGGCCCCACGGGGAATAAATGGGATCTTCCGTAGACCTTATATTATTATAGAATATGAAAACTAAAAAGATCACTAGAAGTCATGTGATGGAGAGGTCACAGTGTCCCCATCAAGTTGCCATCTCTAGTTGTTGCCGTGGTGCACTGCCCAGATCTCCCTTCAAGGCCCAAGGCTTATCCCTCCAGCTTCCCAGATTGTAGGCAGCTCATGATTCAGCTGAACTGTTCTCCTGGAATTTCACTCAACTGAGGTGATCTGCCTCATCCAAGGTCATTCCCCTCCCTGGGAGACAACTGCATGCAGTGACTAGGCAGTGCAAGGTTCCAAAGGGCTGGCTGTCTTGCCTCAATTCAGGATGGCACTAAAGGGCCATTTCTGTTCCAGCTCCCTGTGGGATAAGACAAAGCCTCACAGCTCAATTCCTCCCTCTGCCCAGTCAGGCTTCCACCACCCTTCCCCAGGTACTGAACACAAGGGCACTGCCTTATAAACTTGTGCATCCATAAATACATCTCAGAGTTGTGTCCCAGGAAGCCTAACCCAAGGTACCACAACTGCTCATGCATCCCATCCCCTTGTCTGGGCATCAACAACAAGGAGAAAGCTCTTCCTCAGACTGAAATATGCCTCCCTGTGGTGTCCTCTCGTCCATAGGTACCAAGTCATTCCCCCAGGGCCACACAAAGCAGCTCACATCCCTCTGCCCCAAGATAGTCTCTCAGGAATTTATAATGAGCCATCACCATTAATTAACTCAATGGGAGGAATCATTTCACAATGTAGACATGCATCAAATCATCACAATGATGCACTTTAAAAGTCTTACAATTTTATTTGTCAATTATATTTCAATAAAGCCACACCGAAAAAGAAATTAGTCATCACATCTCCTCAGACCCACCTGCTGCTCTTTCCAAGACAATCGACCCCACTTCCTTCAATCATTCTGACCCTGAGGCAAACTTCACACTCCCCATCCTCCTAGTGAAGTGTGTCAATTACAGAAAGAGAAACTATGCCCTATGTTTGTGAAACACCCTTCCCTTCCCCCACAACCACACAGAAGGACCACCTGGATGCTTGAGACAAGGACACCCTAGGGTGTAGAGACACTTGGAATCTCTCCTCCATTTTGGTTACTTCTCCTGAAACCTGAGTTTTTTTTGTGTGGAAAATGGCAAACATAGGCAGATCACCTCCCAAAATGTGTCAATGACTGGTGATACTTTCCATCAACACTTTTCTCTTTTGTTCTGAGCCACAATTCTGAGCCAAAAGGAATCTGGCTTTTGTGTCACCCCATGGGGATAATAGCCAAGAATCTCAACAAGTAGCAAGGACAATTTTTTATTATCTCTTTTCTGCCAAGTTGCAAATCTAATGGATATTGTACTGGTGATGGGGATAACACATTGTAGGAAATAGGCTGTTGTCTTAAAGAAGGGGAAATCTCAAATTAACCGGCAAAACACATGTTACTATGGCTACAGTCTTTGAAAGATTATGAGCAAACCCAGTGTCTTCTATTATTCATAGAGAAAAGATAATGTTTTGCCATCATCAGATGATTTGCCCACGTCAGGATGTGCCACCTTTTATCTGAATGCATGGAAGTAAAAGGCAGTCCGATGTCTGTTGTCAGCGATGTTAGCTCCTCTGGAGAGAACATTGGAACACCCTGATGACAGCGCATCCATAATGCGGCTGACAGCCTCTTCTGAAGCACTAATTTTCCCAGCGCTGGGCAGTCTACACTGGGGATCTGAGCTGTACATGAGCACAGTAGGAATGCGATAATCAGCTGTGAGTGTCCTGCTTCAGCTCCGACTACAGGCCTGGAGAGGCAGCCATCTCAGAGCACATTTACACACTAGAGCCAGAGGGCTTTTGACTGTCTCAGGCTCCAAGATGCCAAGCAGGAGTGTGGAGGGGGTGCAGGAGGGGGTGTGTAGAAGGAGGGCAGCTTTCAGAGCGTAGAGAGCTGCTTCAGAGCAGAGCAGAGCAGCCTGCAGAAGGAAATGAGAAGGGTGACAGAATCAGAAAAGAGACAGGGCTCAGAGCCGTTCAGGCTGCCACTATGAGGAAGACAGTGAAGGTCAGCATCTGAACCCTGATTCCAGAGAACAGGGCTGTGGAGACCACGGTGCTGACTGAACAAATGGCCTCCGGAGCCTGCCACTCATCGGGCCCTCTGTGCATCACTGGGTTTACAGAGATGGCAAGCACCAGGATCACCTTTGCCCTCAGGGTGTTCACAGCTTTGAGATCATTATTTTTAAATTATTTCTACATAGTCCAGAAAGCTTTCTAGAAACATTGTGTGACATATGCTCTGGTGGGAGGTGGCTAATCGGTTAGGGCAGGGACCGCAAATTGGTGGCCTCTAGAGGCAAGTTGGCTTGTCTGACCTACTTAAAGATTTTAAAATCAGCCAAAACCGGTTTGGCTCAGTGGATAGAGCATCAGCCTGCGGACTGAAATGTCCCAGGTTCGATTCCAGTCAAGGACATGTACCTGGGTTGCGGGCACATCCCCAGTGGGGGGCATGCAGGAGGCAGCTGATTAATGTTTCTCTTTCATCGATATTTCTAACTCTATCTCTCTCCCTTCCTCTCTGTAAAAAATCAATAAAATATATTTAAAAATAAGATTTTAAAATCAGGAGACTTCACATAAAATCACAGGCTTGTCTGTGAAAATCAAAAGGTCTAGCCACAATCCAAGGAGGTAACAATTATCTAGGGCCAGGTAACAGTGCCCCAGAGATTGACCTGAGGTCTCCAGCACCCACCACACCCCAGCTCTGACTTCATTTCATGGGCATTTGAGTCTAGAGCCTTCTGGAACCTTCTTGACAAGGAGGAAACTGTTAGATTAGTCATTGATGGGTGAGTAGAAGTTTTCCAGGTTGAAAGGTTAAGAGGTATGGTAGAGAGAGACTAGCCAGACAAGGAGATTTATTCATAAAGTAGCACCAAGTGTTTGAGTCCAGGCTCAGGGAGACTAGAGAATGGGTCCATAGGGTCTGGTCTGGCCTTGTGGTTGGCCTAAGTAAGGAGACTGGGGGAGGAGATAAGTCACTACAAGAAGATACAATGAGGAAGATCATATCTGAAGTAAACCCAAGGAAGGGGAGATGCAGAAGAGAGGCCGGCCTCACTGAGCCTGAGACTAGAGGCCAGACATGCACCCAGGTGGATCCGGTGTTCCAGCTGCTGCTGCTGGACAACACACTCCCTAATACTTGGAATTCAAGACCCTTTTCGTTGTGCTCTGAGTTAGAGATTCAGTCAGGGCACACACAATGGGGACAATTTTCTCTTCTCCCATGACCTGGGGCCTCTGCTGGGAAGACTCATCAGCTGGGATCCATGATGGCTAGAGACTGGAGTCATCTAGACTATAGAGGTGTCTTCACTCACATGTGGGGTGTGGAAGCAGGCTGTCAGCCAGACCTTGCTGGGCTGTTGGCCAGAACATCTACATGTGGCCTCTGCACATGGCCTCTCCACATGAGCTCATTTGGGCTCCCTCTCAGCACGATGGCTGGGTTCCAAGCACATCTTAAGAGAGGAGGGCAGAGTGCATGGCGTATTTAATCTTCGAGCCTTAGAAATCACATAGCGTCACATCAGCCACACTTTCAAGCGAGAATCCCAAAGGTCTGCCCAGGTTCAAGGGGAAAGGACATGGACTCCACATGGAAGGATTGTCAAGGACACTTCGTAAGAAGACATGAAGGATATTGTTACAGCCATCCTGGGAAAATGCAATCCACTATTTTGGCTTTTTGCAAAGATCTATACAACAGACTGTATTTACTCAGCTCATTTATTTCAACCCAAGAAACTTGAATGCATAAGTTTAGGATGAGGGAAGAGATCTGAGCTAGAAATACAAATTGAGAAATCCTTAGCAAGTAGATATTTTAGGACATGAGAAAGGATAAGATCACCACAGGTGTGAACATGGGTAGCTAATGAGAGAGAAGTGGTACCAGGACTGAGTCTAAGAGGTGGAGAGGAGCCAGTAAAGGAATGAGAAAGGGCAGTTGCTGAGATAGAAGGAAACCTAGGAGAGTGTGTGTTCTGAACACCATGGAGGGAAAGCATTTCAAGGAGGAGAAAAAAAATTAACCAGTCCTCCTTGCAGCCAATAGGGAACCAATGGAGAGTTTGCATCCAACAATGATAAGGTCGGAGCTATGTTTTATAAACAAATCTGGCAAGGGTATGTAGGGTAATTTAGAGATAAGGGAAGATGGAAAAAAACCTATGATGACAGTATAAACCCATGACTCAGTGCTGAGGGAGTTTCAGGCCCACAGAGCCTTCCTCAGAGTTGAACCTGAAGTTGCAAATGAAAGAAGTGATTAGCACAGAATAGTGGAGTGACATATATAACTAATGTACATATTACTGTTTATTTGTGAGGGTTCTTCTCTCTCAGCATACTGCACAGGTGGCCAGGGGCTTTGGAGGGAATAAGACCAGGGACTCCGATTTCAGCTCTGCCATGTACCAGTGTCCCTTTGTTCATCTGTCAAGTGAGACCTATGTCATTTCTTTTTTTAAATATTTTTTATTTCTTAATTACAGATGACATCAAATATTATATTAGTATTAGGTGTACACCCCAGTGATTAGATATCATATTTCACTAAGTGATCATCCTAATAAATCTCATACCCATCTGACACCATACATAGTTATTACAATATTATTGACCATATCCCTATGCCGTACTTTACATTCCCATGACTCTTCTGTAAGTACCAATTTACACTTCTTAATCCCTTCACCCTTTTCACCAGCCCCACTCCCATCTGGCAATCATTAGTCTGTTCTCTGTATCTGTGGGTTTATTTCTGTTCTGCTTGTTCATTTATTTTGTTTTTTAGATTCTATTGATATCACTTGTATGAAAGGTTAGTGAGAATGTATGCAAGGCAACCAACACGTACTAGGGGTCTCATATTGGAAGTTGTTATTATTATAATGATTACTTATTCCCCCAAACCTCATCCTACTCCCTCTCCCCAGCACAGTTACCTACACTTTTATTTCTTAGAAAAACAGCAGTATGTTCTTTTAGATGCAAATGGCACCTCCTTCCATTTGTGTCCAAAGGAGTTTCTTCTTTGTAGGTGGCAATTTCCCCAGAAGGTCTCCTGAGCAGAGAAGCAAGTCCACAATTCAGTCTTGTATTAATCAGGATCCAGTCAGGAAAGAAAACCTACTTGACTGTTAAAAGCAGAGGAACTTGAAGGCAGAGACTTGGCTACACAGGTGATAGGAAAGCTGAGCAGGACAGGAAGTCACACCTCCCCAGGCCACAGGGACAGAGAGGACACATGACCAGGGGGATCTATTGTCACCTTAAAGAATCTGGATTTACAAAGGAAGTACAGCTGCTACTGGAAACTATGCAAAGCAGAGCAGGTGGAAAGAAATATCCCAGCCCCCATTTTTCTGCCAGTACCTCCCTCATAGGCTGGGAACTGCTGCCTTCAGGGGTCCCACAGAGTAGAGCAGAGAAATCAGAGGACCAGATCTGAAAGCAAACAGACCCAGGACCTTTATGGTCTTCTAAACACTTAATTCACTCTTTCCCTAGCTCAGAGACATCAGGTACCTATTCCCTCTATGGGACATCTACACTGCCTCCTCTATGGTCTCCCAATCTCACCTCTGTCCCTTCCCCACCCATCTTTACAAATAGCAAATTTGATTATTCACTCCCTCCCTGAAATGCTTTGTTTTCAGTAAAAAGACTAAAACTGGCCCTGAATGGATGGCCCCTAACTGTCTAACTTCCCCTTGGATGCCGTACTCCAGCTGTACCAGTGCCTTTTGTTCTGTGTTCTTAGCATTCCTCCTTCAGCATGGAAGTCTCTTCCTTCTCTGCTTTCACCAAATCCACTGTGACTCATCTTTTAGCTCAAGCTGAGACCTCTCCTTACCTCGCTGACTAGGTTTGTCTCCCATTGTAGTTTTTTATAGCACTGGTACCTCTCCTTCACAGCTCTTGTCTCATTGCAGTTTGGCGTTTGTCTGTGTTAATTGTCTGCCTCCTGAGCAATTAAGCTCCCTCGGGGTAGGAGCTGTTTATGTTTCCCTTATCATTACATCCTCAACACAAAGCATGGTGCCTGCATCATGGTAGGCATTGAGTAAATATCTATTAGATGAATGACTAGGAGTGTGAGTAAATAGATAGGTGAGTGGATGTATGGATAGGTAAGTAATTGAGTGTGCATAGATGGGTGAATGGAGAGTGTATATATGGGTAAATGGATAGATGAATAGATAGGTGAATGTATGAACAGATGAGTGGACAGATGGATTGGTGGGTGGGTGGATGGATGGATGGATGGATGGATGGATGGATGGATGGATGGATTAATGAATGAATAGATAGGTGGATGGATAGATAAATGGATGGAAAGATGATAGATAGATAGATAGATAGATAGATAGATAGATAGATAGATATGGGTAAATGCATGGATATGTGGGCAAATAGGTGGGTAAGTGGATGGATAGGTGGGCAAATGGATAGATAGGTGAGTGGATAGAGTGATAAATGGATGGATGGGCAGATAGGTGGGTGAATAGCTAAATAGGTGGGTGGATAGGTATATGGGTAGATGGGTAGAAAGTGGATAGATGGATTGAGAGAGGAAGGAGTGAATAGAGGAGACATGGCAGCTCCCACATATGGTTGTTGGAAGGAAGTATCACTTACTAGAGGAGCTTTGGGGATAATAAGACTCTTTCAGGATCTGCTCTCTGGCAGTGAATGTGCCCAGGAAATGTATGTTTCCAAACCCTTTGCCATCACCTAAAGGAAGTACTTACTCCTGTCTGTGGGACTGAGAATGTCCACACTGGCTTTGTGGAAGTGTGGTTTCCACTTGAATTATTGAGGGGAGTCTGTAGTTACCTCTCCGACTATAAGCCATTTGATCAGAAACATGGGTTCCAACACATGGGAATTCCTTTTACTCATGCCTCTTAGTTTACACAAAAGAATTAGTTTACAAAAAAAAACAAAAACAGAAACAAAACAAAAAAAACCACAAAAGTTTTCTTCTTCCTCCATAGATAGAAGAAATAAATTAGAGGAATGAGATAATCAGTTTTACACTTGACTTGTCTAGAAAATAGTCCCCAATTATTCAATCAAACAGTAATCTAGGTATTGCTGAGAGGGTATTTTGTATATGTGATTAATATCTATAATCAGTTGATGTTAAGAAGAGATTATTTGCAATAGTCTTGGTGGGGCTGATTTAATCAGGTGAAAGGCATTAAGAGCCAAACTGAGGCTTCTCTGAAGAAGAAATTCTACCCCTGGACAGAAGTTTCAGCTTCCAGCTGCCCCTCCTGATGGCCTGGCCTGCCTAGCCAGCACCCAAATTGCATAAACCAATTCCTTGCCATAAGACACACACACACACACACACACACACACACACACACCATGCATATTCATATACACATATAAATGTATATGTACCCTACTGCTTTCTGTTTCACCGTTAGAATCTGACTGACACAAGGAAGGAGGAGAAGCGGCAGTCCCGACAGGCCTAGAATGGAGGCTGGAAGCAGAACCAGTGTGTGGGAGCCTCCTCAGATGAAGAACTGTGCCCACATCCCAGGATGTGGGAAACCACAAACTAGACCCAGTGGGCACTCCCTCTTTTTTACTATAAGAATGCCCATAAGGTGAATACTAGCCCTACCCAGGAACCCCTCCCTCACCCCCCATGCATGGCCTGAGGTGTTGTGCAGACCTCAGGGATCACTCTGAGAGTTTCCGCAACTCCTCAGAATGGCTCGTTTCACAGTGTCCAGCAGCATCAAGGGCCTTTGAGTATGGCAGGGCTGCTGGGCCCTTGCCCTAGGCACTGCCGGGCCTTCCTGACCCTTTGTGAGCCTTCACCCTGCCCATCTGGGGACTAAATTCCAGACTGGCCTGTAATTCGGGGTCATTGTGCCTCTTTTGGCAGACTGTGCCCTCCCTAGGGCAGAAAACTTATCTTCTCTCTCCCTTGCAGCAGAGCCAGCCAGAGCTGGGCACGCAGGTGTCTGGGCACCTCACTGGCAGAGTGAGTTCACCATACATGGCTAAGCCTTGGCTTTCCAGAAGATGCCCCGTGGCTACTGTGTTTGGACTGCTCAGTGGCCAGTAGTTGGGACAGAAGATAAGCACATGAGGGCAGTGCCGTGTGGTCAATGAGATGCTGGAGGGAAGCGCGGGAGTCCGGGAAGCCCAAGGACGGGGAAGCTCTGCCTGGAACAGTAAGACGTGGCTCCTTCCCTTTACGCTGCGTCTTCAAGATGAATAAGAGCGCACCTGGGGATGATAATAACTCATTCTTTTTTTTTAATAACTTTTCTTTTTTTTTTTTTTTTTTTTGAGGACTTACTCTGGACTTCACATTTTTCTAAGTGCCTTATGTGGAATATCTCATTTAATTCTCACAACGCCCTAATAGAGAACTCCCATTATTATTACTTCTTTTCTAGAAGTAAAGAAACTGAAGTGCAGAGACGTTAAATAATTGACCCAAATCACAGAGCTAGTGAGTCATAGAACCATGATGTAGAACCTAGGTGGCCCAGTCTCCAGATCTTGTTCTTAACCTCTACCTCATGCTGCCTGGATGGGAGGAGGGGACATTCCAGGAAAAGGGGACATCACTATGTTAGCACTATGTGGAGTCACCGCAGAGCCTGACGCAAAGTCTACCTTTCCCACAATGGAATTTGCAAATATCACTGATGTGTTTACTTCTGGTAAAAGTGAATCCATGATAAATCCTGGTTTGGGTAAAAATAAAATATTTAAATTTAAAATAATGCTGTGAGTGTTAATATACCTACTTTTCTATTTTTCAATATTTAAATGAACTCTTTAAAATGCATAAACAGGAGAATCCAAGATGGCGGCGTAGGTAAACACCTAAACTGCTGCCTCGCGCAACAATTTCAAAAATTCAACTAAAAGGCAAAACGTCTATCACCCAGAACCACAGGAAAGCTGGCTGAGTGGAAGTTCTACAACTAGAAAGAAAGAGAAAAGAGCATCGAGACGTGCACGAGCGCTGAAAAGCTGAGGTACGGAGGCACGTGATCCGGGCTGGCGGCGGGTGTTGCTTTTTTCAACCCAAAGGGAGACAAGCCCCCGATTACTCTGAAATCCAGTTTCTGGGGAGACGCGGGGGACCCAAACTCCTACGGGGAGAAGCTGGACTGTCTGCCAGTGAGGGTGGCTTATTTGCAGAGCTGCGCGCAGGAATAATTGTTTACTGCACTGGGGCACGGGACTCCATGACGCCCTTGGGGACACAGAGCCGGCTAACTAGCAGCCATTGCTGTTTGCCACGCCCTAACCTAGTGACGCCCTGAGGCCCCGCCCTGCACAACCTACAAACCCACCCAAGCTCCAAGCAGCAGCGTTAGCAGAAGAAAGCCCCGCCCTATCGCAGCTTAACCTAGCAAACTTGCAGCCTGGGTCAGACAGCTCCAAAACCTCTAAACCCCAAGCAAAGAGGAGAAAACTGTAGCTCTCACTGTAGCTCCTGCTGGGTGGCCTCAGACAGTAGCTGACCTGCACCCCATTGGAGATCCAGAAGCCAGTGTACCTAGTGGTCAGAGTGAGACACCAGATTTCAACTCCTCACATCCATAAGTGACACATTCAAAGGCAGACTCAGTGAGCACCAAAGCCCCACTGAAACAAGTCCTGCCCCATAAGTGTGTCTTCAGCGCAGCAGTTCTTCCATTATAGACACAGTGAGTGCTCACAGCTAATTGGCCTGGAGGTCATTTCCTCCCAGTATACCAACAGCAATTAAGGCTTTAACTGCACCAAGTCTTTGCACTCAGCCCACAAAGGGGTGTACCAAGAGTGTCCACATCAGGTGATTGGGGAGGCTGAGCTACTGCCCCCTATA
The DNA here is from genome assembly GCA_026230045.1 of Corynorhinus townsendii. Taxonomy (NCBI): domain Eukaryota; kingdom Metazoa; phylum Chordata; class Mammalia; order Chiroptera; family Vespertilionidae; genus Corynorhinus; species Corynorhinus townsendii. The sequence goes on from JAPDVU010000009.1 coordinate 39,130,498, forward strand.
GGTCACCTACCACACAAAGCTACTCCATCAACACAGGGAAGCAGCCAAAATGAGGAGACAAAGAAACATGTCACGAATGAAAGAAACGGAGGAAAGCAAACTACTGGATGACATAGAGTTCAGAACCACATTTATAAGGTTACTCAAGAATCTTCTTAAAACCGCTGAGAAACTTGATGTGACCTTCAAGGAGCTTAATGAGAATGCCAAAAAAATGGAAAAGGATCAGGCAGAAATGAAGCATACACTGTCTGAAATAAAGAATATACAGAAACTCAACTGGAGATCAACGTACCCCAAGAATCAAACCAAAGATCTGAAATATGTGGAAACAAAAAACATCCAACCAGAAAAACAAAATGAAAAAAGAATCCAAAAATATGAAGATAGTGTAAGGAGCCTCTGGGACAACTTTAAGCGAAACAACATCCGAATTTTTGGGGTGCCAGAAGAAGGGAGAGAGCAAAATATTGAAAACCTATTAGAAGAAATAATGACAGAAAACTTTCCCTGCCTGGTGAAAGAAATAGATGTACAAGTCCAGGAAGCGCACAGAACCCCATACAAGAGGAATCCAAAGAGGACCACACCAAGACACATCATAATTAAAATGCCAAGGGCAAAAGACAAAGAGAGAATATTAAAAGCAGCAAGAGAAAAACAGTTAATTACCTACAAGGGAGTACCCATACGACTGTCAGCTGATTTCTCAACAGAAACTATGCAGGCCAGAAGGGAGTGGCAAGAAATATTCAAAGTGATGAACAGCAAGAACCTACCGCCAAGATTACTCTACCCAGCAAAGCTATCATTCAGAGTTGAAGGTCAGATAAAGAGCTTCACAGACAAGAAAAAGCTAAAGGAGTTCATCACCACCAAACCACGATTACATGAAATGCTGAAGGGTATTCTTTAAGGAGAGGAAGAAGAAGAAAAAGGTAAAGATAACAATTATGAACAACAAAATGACATCAAATACATACCTACCAACAAGTGAATCTAAAAATCAAGTGAATAAAAAATCTGAAGAACAGAATGGACTGGTGAATATAATAGAACCAGGGACATAGAAAGGGAGTGAACTGACGATTCTCAGGGGAAGCAGGTGTGAGGGGTGCGGGAAGAAATTGGACAAAAATCTTACTCCTATGGATGAAGACAGTGGCGGGGGTAAGGGCATGGGGTGGGGTGGGGAATCAGGTGGAGGGGAGCTATGGGGGAAAAAATAGAGGAACACCTGTAATAATCTGAACAATAAAGATTTATTAAAAATAAAAAAATAAATAAAATAAAATAAAATGCATAAACACACATATTAGAATGCAAATTTTTTCATTGCCTCGGCTCTAATATAACTCAGCACCACACTGAAGAGCCTGTCTTTGTGTAAAATTCTGATATTTTGTTCATCGTGGATTCTTCTGCATTCATTCTGATTTTTTAAAACTATTTTTTATCTCGGTTCTTGAGTTTGGGGTCACCCTTAAATTTTGCACCTGTGGCAAGTGCTCACTCACCTGGCCCTAGTCCCAGCACCATGTTACATAGCAGGGAGCTAGGAGAGCCCTCCACAGAGCTGCAGTGTGGAGCGGATGTGGGAGAGTCAGAGAAGGGCATTGGAAAGGCAACCATGGGCCAGATCACAGAGGGCTTCCTATGCTGTAACAAGGAGTTTATATTTGTCCTGTGGACACCAGGGAGCAACTGAAGTATTTTAGTTAAGAAAGTGACAGGGCCAGACTTGTGTCTTAGAAAGAGCTCTCTGGCTGTCAGCCCAGACTCAAAGAGACCCTCAAGAAGGCTGCTGCATTGGTCAGGCAAGAAGGGACAAAGCCTGACCTAGAGCACGGACAGTGTAGATGAAGGCTAAGGATCATGCAGTGGCTGACATATCCAGGGCTCCCAGGATTAAGCAGCAGGAAGCTGAGTCTGGGCCAATTCAGAGCTGGGAGCCTGCACTGAGGCTGGCTTGAGGGAAGCTGATATCCACCAGGGATCCCGATAGGTCATGGCGGCAGCAGAGTTAACCTGCACAGAAAGAATGGCTACTCATTCTGCAAAGCCTGGAGATTGTCTCCCTCGTTCCCTGTTGCCCAGAGTGGAGTTCAGTGAGAGAGAGCTGACAGACACCACCTGAAAACAAACGAGTAGTCTTGTGAATTGGCTGAGACCCTGACGGGGGCCAATTAGGAACCAGGGGTCATCAGACATAAGTAAATAGCAGACCCTTCATCTTCAATTTCCATCACCGGTGTCCAGTAACACATCTTATTTCTGAGGATCTCTGGGGACCCAAGGCCCCCTCCCCACTGCCTGACTTATGCAAAAGCCCACAATTTCACACTGAAACCCTATTAATAAATAATGCCAAAAGCAACACCCAAGGCATCTACCCATTTTTTTCAGCCTTCAATTAATCTGCTCCAAATGTTTTTCTTTGTTTTCCTCTTGGCTACATTTTTTACTCACCATCCACCTCACTTGCCCTGGAAGACAGAGGCTTTGCTAAGGTCTGCTTCAAATTCTTCCCCAGGAAACTCCATCTGAGGTCAGCTCCACAGTCATATGATGACAGTGACAATCCCTAGAGATCATCTTAAAGAGGGAGAGATAGACCACAAAAGTTCACACTGTGTGTATTCATTATAGGCAAAAACTGGAAACAGCCCAAATGTCCCTCAAAAGGTGAGCAGATAAACAAATTGTGATTTATTTATACACTGGAACATGGCTCAGCAACAAAATAGTACCAACTGCTGTTACATGCACAACAGGAATAAATCTCAAAAACATTATGTTTAGAGAAAGAACTCAATGCCAAAGATTACATAATGTATGATCTGACTTATGATCTCATGTTCAAAAACAGGCAAACTAACCTATGGTGACGGAGTTCAGAGGGAGATAGGATATTGACTGCTGAGGGACAGGAGGGAACTTTCTGGAGTGATACAAAGGTTCCACATATTGATTTGACTGGTACTCATAGTGGTGTACACATATTAAAAAATTCATCAGGATGTACGATTCAGATTTGTGCATTTTAGTATATATAAATTATGCCTGACTTCAAACATATAAAAAATAAATTAAATCATTTTAAAAAGAAGTAGTTGATGTGTGTTTGTGTGTGTGTTTAAATCTATGTAACAATGTTAAATGCAAGTGTTGGCTGAAACCTAACATTATAGATCAACACAGTCCAATGGAATTTTCTTCACTGGTGGAAATAATCTATATTTGCGCTGTCCACATGTGGCTATTGAGCACTTGAAATTAGCTAGTGTGACTGAAGAACTGAATTTCTTACTTTGTTTAATTTTAATCAATGTAAATAGCCACATGGAGTGAATGGCTACCACTTTGCAGCATAGATTTCATTTGGCTCAAATGAGATGTCAAACCAAGAAGTGTAGATTTCCTGCATGGAGCCAAGAGAGAAGACCTTTAGGAGGACCACTCCGGGAGTCTGATTAGTTCAGGAAGTAGGTAGATGCTTGGAGTGGAGGTGTAAGTTCTCTTCTCTGCCCTAATCATCTCTGTTTCCTCTGACATCAACTTTTCTATTTCCCTCATGCTATCATTTGATTAATTCAGATTACCCCAAAATACTTGGGGATCCTTGTTCAACCATTTACTTCTACAAATGAAGTGATTAGAAGCCTGACCAGGAGCTCAGAAGCCAAGGGTGATGCCACCACCCTATAGGCTTCATCCACATGAATGATCAGGGAGTCACATTTATTCAAGTCCCCTTCAAAATGCTAGCAGGCCATTTCTTTGGGACCCCAATTCACACTCACTGTCCTAATTCTTTCCAGATGCTGCATACAATTTCTTTACAAGTAATTTCTGGCCCTGACTGGTATGGCTCAGTGGATAGAGCATCGGGCCGTGGACTGAAAGGTCCCAGGTTCAATTCCAGTTGAGGCATGTACTTTGGTTGCGGGCTCGATCCCCAGTAAGGGGCGTGCAGGAAGCAGCTGATCAATGTTTCTCTCTCACCGATGTTTCTAACTCTCTATCCCTCTCTCTTTCTCTCTGACATTGAAATTGGGACTCAAACATTTTTTTGTTGTTGTTTTGTTATTATATGTTTATTTCTAGTCTGCAAAAGCAAAACTTTTTAAAGGAAAGAAATGGTGGGAAAAAGATACAGAGGCAAAGAAGCATTGAACAGACTGTCAAACTACATCGGGAAGACAGGGGAGGTTGGGTGAGGGGGGCTGTAAGAGACCAACCGAAAGACTTGTACGCATGCATATAAGCATAACCAATGGATACAAGACACTGGGGGGGGGGGGGGAGGGGGCGGGCAGGTGAAGGCATGTACTGGGGGGTAGGGGAGGTCGGGGGTAGGTCAATGGGGGGAAAAAAAGAAGACATGTGTACTACTATTTGTAATACTTAAAACAATAAAAAAATAAAAATAAAAGAAAGAAAGAGAGGGTTGTGAGCGGCAATGGTTTTTGTATAGATCTTCAATTATTTCTCCTGTTTTCAGCCTCACTCTCTCACATCTCAGGCCAGCCTAAAGTCTACCTGTCATTTCCAAAACCAAGGTCTTCTTTAGGCTCCATCTCATTCACTTCTCACCCATACCCCCTCTCTATGTGTTCTGTTTCAGGAGTTTCTCCACTCTGCTTCATCATCTAGAGTTTCTCTATGCACTTCCCACCTTCCAGAAATCTGTTAAAATATCTCAGCTACTGCTCCCCTCATTGTTCTCCTTCTTATGGAATTATAGTATTTATATTCTTCGATCATCATTTTAGTGGCAGGAGAGGGAATGCGATGGGGACTTGGTTCAGCATCTTGAACAGGAAGTCCTCCGGGAACATCTTTAAAGTCTCATGGTCTCAGGAAGCTTTCTGAGGTCCCTTCCTCGTTGTATGAGCATGCATTGCATTCCTCCTCTGGGCTGGAATGAGGGGAACAGGACCTTTAGGAATCAGGGTGGTGCAAAAGGAATGAGCAGCACAACTCAGTATTGGAAGGGATAGGAACTTCCACTTCTGCCCAAGAGGAACTATTAAAGGGACACAGAGGAACCACTTCCCAAAGCCACAGTAGAAAATAGGTAAGGGGGCCTCTGAACACTCCCCTGGTTAGAGGCTATTTAGAGTTCTGTGTAACCAGCCCACAAGGCTTATGGGGAAGTAATGGTCTGAGCACCCAGGAAGCCAGGCATCAGGGCACTGGAATGAAGAATTAAAGCCACAAGTAGAAGGAGCCCTACCATGCCTTGGGTGGGGCTTAGAATGGCCAGGTTGGTTATACAGAGAAGGGAGCACACTGGTCAAGGAACAGGGGCTGGCTCTTGCTCATGCTGAATGCATGTCTATTTCAGAAGGCAGAATGCTGTTTGAGGGACATAACACTATGCAACAGGTGGTGGTCTATGTTTGAAGGTAAAGAGCTCGTTATTTTTGCCACAGAGAAAAAGTTGGCTGTCCAGTGGAATATAACTAATCCCAGGTCAAATCATATCTGTGATGATCAGAAACAACCAAATAGGAAATTAAATACCAGAAAGAATTTGAGAATTACCCACTTGGAGCAAGGGCTTCTGTGTCCGTTCATACACACACTCAGGTCATTGTCCTCCTTTGTCAATATTATGGAGAGTTGCACAAGTGTAGGATAAATCATTTATATGAACATACAGTTTGAACTCAGGTGGATGCATGGTTCTGGAGTGAGCTTGGAGATAAAGTAATACATCATCGAGAGAGGAGGTTGTCAGGTTTAGAAGCCTTGTACTATGCAAGAGTGACATTCAAAATAGTTAACTATTGTGGCCCAGCCACCAACCATTCAGAACAAATGCTGACCTTAGCAACCCATCCAGGCAAATGGGTGCTGACTATCAGCCCCACGCATCTTCAGGTGCAGCCTAGATGAAGTGGAGTGGGCTCTGCTGGGCTGCACCACCTGGCTGCTTGCCTTGACTGGCACCTCCAGCCCATGTCGGTTACCACTTTGATCTGAATACCTGTGCTGGATGAGTTTCTGGGGAAATCTCCTGGGGGGCCCGGGCTCCCCTTGCATCTGCCACTTTATAATAAAGCGTTCTCCCTTTGGTCACCTGACTATCCCCAATTTAGTGAGATGCCTATAAGCCTTAAATTAAGAGTAGGTTAGCCCAGATGGGGTGGCTCAATGGTTGAGTGTCAACCTATGAACCAGGAGGTCAAGGTTCAATTCTCGGTCAGGGAGCATGCCTGGGTTTGCAAGCTTGATCCCCAGTGTGGGGTGTGCAGGAGGCAGCCGATCATTGATTCTCTCTCCATCATTGATGTTTCTATCTCCTCTCTGAAATAAAAAAATATATATACTAGAGGGCTGGAAGATGGCGACCAGCAGGAAGGTAGGGAGGGAGAGTGTGTGAGAGAGTGAGGGAGCCATAAAGGAGAGTGTAGACATGTGTGGTGTGTGTGTGTGTGTATGAGCTAGGGACAGTTAGATTCTGCAGGTCCTCCAAGGGGCTGCCAAACTGGGCAGTCTTAGACGGCGGAGCCCAGCACACAAAGCAGACACTCCTGGGCGGCCAGTGCGGGCACAGAGACCACACCATCTTGAGAAACAGAGCTGCTTGAGACTAGGATCCTGGCCTCAGCACCACCCAGTCATGTCTCAGACGCAAACCAGGACCCTGCAGCCATTGGGGACAGAGAACTGCAATCACAGCTTCAGACCAACAGATTTCCAGCAGATTTCTGTGAGTCAAAGAACCTATCCCCCTCCCCACAGGCTCGAGGATAGCGCCATAGTAACTGATGGACCAGCCCCTCGCTTAGGCCACAGCGCCCCTATGGGAATTTGAGCTTGGGAGCTCGCACATGGGCTGCAGTGCTGCTACACTCGAATCTGCTCCCCGCAAAGCAATCTGACGGAAGTCTGTTTTCTGCAACGCAGGCACGCCACAGTGCTACTGTGCAACCCAGTCCCCAATGGTGACCCGGACCCAGATTCTCCCGGCAAGAGGCATCACTGAACACCACTGACTTGACTCTGTTTCTTACTGTGTGAGCCTGGGATCCCTGACTTACAGAGCATTCACGCTAAGAGCCAGTGACTCCAATTCTTGGTGCATGCGCACAGGGGGACCCTGATTCTTAGCGAGAAGCCTCACGAGGCAACAGAGACTCTGATACCTGAATCTTGGTGCAGATACAGGAAAACTTTGACTCCTGGCACGCTCTAGGGGACTCATTTCGGCACACGCTAATAGCGGTGCAGGCAGAGTCCCTGATTCTAGGTGCACACACTGAACACTGGTAACACTGACCCTGGGTGAGTGAAGGCCATAACAGGAGATAAGGAAGGCCACTTCATAATACTAAAGGGATCAATACAACAGGATATAACCCTGATAAACATATATGCACCCAATGTAGGAGCACCCAAATACATAACAAAACTCCTGGAAGATACCAAGGGAGAAATCGACAACAATACGACCATAGTAGGGGACTTTAATACACCACTGATGTCATTGGATAAATCCTCTAGACAAAAAATCAGCAAAGACACAGCAATCCTAAATGACTCACTAGATCAGATGGACTTAACTGACATCTTCAGAAAATTTCACCCCAAAGCCACAAAATGTATGGTCTTCTCAAGTGCCCATGGGACATTTTCAAAAATAGACCACATATTGGGTCACAAGCAAAGTCTCCCCAAATTCAAGAAGATTGAAATCATGCCAAACATCTTCTCAGACCACCGTGCCATAAAATTAGAAATAAACTACAATAAAAACAACCCAAAAATCTCTAACACTTGGAAGCTGAATAGCATGCTATTAAATAATGATTGGGTTACCAATGAAATCAAAGAAGAAATTAAAAGCATCCTGGAAACTAATGACAATAAAAACACAACAATCCAAAATCTATGGGACACAATGAAAGCAGTCCTTAGAGGGAAGTTTATAGCTCTACAGGCTTACCTCAAAGAACAAGAAAAAATGGTAGTAAATCATCTAACAACAACTCAAAGAATTAGAAAAAGATCAACAAAAAAAGCCCAGAGTGAGCAAAAGGAAGGAGATAATAAAGATCAGAGCAGAAATAAATGACATAGAGACCAAAAAAAAAACAATACAAAAGATTAACAAAACCAAGAGCTGATTCTTTGAAAGGATAAACAAGATTGATGAACCTCTAGCCAGGCTCACCAAGAAGCAAAGAGAGAGGACTCAAATAAACAAAATTAGAAATGAGAGAGGTGAAATAACAACAGACACCACAGAAATACAAAGGATTGTTAAAAAATACTATGAACAACTCTATTCCAACAAACTAGACAACCTGGAGGAAATGGACATATTCCTAGGAAAATATAAACTTCCAAAACTCAATCAGGAAGAATCTAAACATCTCAATAGGCCAATAACTATGGAAGAAATTGAAGCAGTCATCAAAAAGCTTCCGGCAACCAAAAGCCTGGGGCCAGATGGCTTCACAGGGAAGTTACACCAAACATTCAAGGAAAAACTAAAACCTATCCTCCTCAGACTATTCCAAAAAATTAAACAGGAAGGAACACTTCCAAGCTCATTCTATGAAGCCAGCATCACCCTAATACCAAAACCAGATAAAGACAACACAATGAAAGAGAATTATAGGCCAATATCCCTCATGAACATAGATGCCAAAATCCTCAACAAAATTCTAGCAAATTGGATCCAGCAATACATCAGAAAGATCATACACCATGACCAAGTAGGATTTATCCCGGAGATACAAGGATGGTACAATATCCACAAATCAATAAACATGATACATCACATAAACAAATTGAGAGATAAAAATCACATAATCATATCAATTGATGCAGAAAAAACATTTGACAAAATGTAACACCCCTTCTTGATAAAAACTCTCAGCAAGGTAGGAATAGAAGGATCATACCTCAACATAATAAAAGCCATATGTGACAAACCTACAGCCAACATCATACTCAATGGACAAAAACTAAAACCATTTCCCCTAAGAACAGGAACAAGACAGGGATGCCCACTCTCACCATTCCTGTTCAACATAGTACTGGAAGCACTAGCCATTGTGATCAAACAAGAAGAAGAAATAAAAGGCATCCAAATTGGAAAAGAAGAAGTAAAGCTGTCCTTATTCACAGATGACATGATATTGTACATAGAAAACCCTAAAGACTCCATCAAAAAATTATTAGACTTAATAAATGAATACAGCAATGTAGCAGGATACAAAATTAACACCAAGAAATCTATGGCATTTCTTTACACCAATAGTGAACTTACAGAAAGAGGGATTAAAAGAACAATCCCATTTACCGTCACACCAAAAAAATTAAGATACCTAGGAATAGAGAGAATCCAAGATGGCGGCGTAGGTAAACACCTAAACTGCTGCCTCCCGCAAGAATTTCAAAAATACAACTAAAAGAAAAAACGTCTATCCCCCAGAACCATGGGAAAGCTGGCTGAGTGGAAGTTCTACAACTAGAAGGAAAGCGAAAAGAGCATTGAGACGTGCACGAGCGCTGAAAAGCTGAGGTACGGAGGCGCGTGATCCGGGCTGGCGGCGGGCGTTGCTTTTTTCAACCCGAAGGGAGACAAGCCCCCGATTACTCTGAAATCCAGTTTCTGGGGAGACGCGGGGGACTCAAACTCCTACGGGGAGAAGCTGGACTGTCTGCCAGTGAGGGTGGCTTGCTTGCAGAGCTGCGCACAGGAATAATTGTTTACTACACTGGGGCACAGGACTGCCGACAGGGACTCAGAGCCGGCTAACTAGCAGCCATTGCTGTTTGCCACGCCCTAGCCTAGTGACACCCTGAGACCCCGCCTTGTACAACCTACAAACCCACCCAAGCTCTAAGCAGCGGCTTTTGCATAAGAAAGCCCTGCCCTATCGCAGCTTAACCTAGCAAACTTGCAGCCTGGGTCAGACAGCTCCAAAACCTCCGAACCACAAGCAAAGAGGAGAAAACTGTAGCTCTCACTGTAGCTCCTGCTGGGTGGCCTCAGACAGTAGCTGACCTGCACCCCATTGGAGATCCAGAAGCCAGTGTACCTAGTGGTCAGTGTGAGACACCAGATTTCAACTCCTCACATCCATAAGTTACACATTCAAGAGGCAGGCTCAGTGAGCACCAAAGCCCCACTGAAACAAGTCCTGCCCCATAAGCGTGTCTTCAGCACAGCAGTTCTTCCATTATAGACACAGCGAGTGCTCACAGCTAATTGGCCTGGAGGTCAATTCCTCCCAGTGTACCAATGGCAATTAAGGCTTAACTACACCAAGACTTTGCACTCAGCCCACAAAGGGGTGTACCAAGAGCATCCACCTCATGTAATTGAGGAGGCTGAGCTACTGCCCCCTATAGATCACCTACCACACAAAGCTACTCCATCAACACAGGGAAGCAGCCAAAATGTGGAGACAAAGAAACATGTCACGAATGAAAGAAATGGAGGAAAGCAAACTACTGGATGACATAGAGTTCAGAACCACATGTATAAGGTTACTCAAGAATCTTCTTAAAACCACTGAGAAACTTGATGAGACCTTCAAGGAGCTTAATGAGAATGCCAAAAAAATGGAAAAGGATCAGTCAGAAATGAAGCATACACTGTCTGAAATAAAGAATATACAGAAACTCAACTGTAGATCAACGTACCCCAAGAATCAAACCAAAGATCTGAAATATGTGGAAACAAAAAACATCCAACCAGAAAAACAAAAAGAAAAAAGAATCCAAAAATATGAAGATAGTGTAAGGAGCCTCTGGGACAACTTCAAGGGAACCAACATCCGAATTTTTGGGGTGCCAGAAGAAGGGAGAGAGCAAAATATTGAAAACCTATTAGAAGAAAAAAATGACAGAAAACTTTCCCTATCTGGTGGAAGAAATAGACTTACAAGTTCAGGAAGCGCACAGAACCCCATACAAGAGGAATCCAAAGAGGACCACACAAAGACACATCATAATTAAAATGCCAAGGGCAAAAGACAAAGAGAGAATATTAAAAGCAGCAAGAGAAAAACAGTTAATTACCTACAAGGGAGTACCCATACGACTGTCAGCTGATTTCTCAACAGAAACTATGCAGGCCAGAAGGGAGTGGCAAGAAATATTCAAAGTGATGAACAGCAAGAACCTACAACCAAGATTACTCTACCCAGCAAAGCTATCATTCAGAATTGAAGGTCAGATAAAGAGCTTCACAGACAAGAAAAAGCTAAAGGAGTTCATCGCCACCAAACCAGGATTACATGAAATGCTGAAGGGTGTTCTTTAAGAAGAGGAAGAAGAAGAAAAAGGTAAAGGTAAAAATTATGAACAACAAAATGACATCAAATACATACCTACCAACAAGTGAATAAAAAATCTGAAGAACAGAATGGACTGGTGAATATAATAGAATCAGGGACATAGAAAGGGAGTGGACTGACGATTCTCAGGGGAAGCAAGTGTGAGGGGTGCGGGAAGAGATTGGACAAAAATCTTACTCCTATGGATGAAGACAGTGGCGGGGGGTAAGGGCATGGGGTGGGGTGGGGAATCAGGTGGAGGGGAGCTATGGGGGAAAAAAAGAGGAACACCTGTAATAATCTGAACAATAAAGATTTTTAAAAAAAAAAAAAAAAGATACCTAGGAATAAACTTAACTAAGGAGGTAAAAGACCTATATGCAGAAAACTATAGGACACTGAAAAAAGAGATAGAGGAACACTCAAACAGATGGAAGAACACACCGTGTTCATAGATTGGTGGAATCAACATCATCAAAATGTCCATACTACCCAAAGTAATCTATAGATTTAATGCACTTCCCATTAAAACACCAACAGCATATTTCACAGACCTTGAACGAACTTTCCAAAAATTCATCTGGAAAAATAAAAGAACCTGAATAGCTGCAGCAATCCTGAGAAAGAAGAACAAAGTAGGTGGGATCTCAATACCAGATATCAAGCTGTGTTACAAAGTCACTGTTCTTAAAACAGATTGGTACTGGCTCAAGAACAGACATATAGATCAATGGAATAGAATAGAGAACCCAGAAATTGACCCAAATCAATATGCTCAATTAATATTTGACAAAGGAGGCATGAACATACAATGGAATCAAGACAGTCTCTTCAACAAATGGTGTTGGGAAATTTGGATAGATACATGCAAAAAAAATTAAGCTAGATCACCAGCTTACACCATACACAAAAATAAACTCAAAATGGATATAAGACTTAAACATAAGACAGGAAACCATGAAAATACTAGAGAAATCCACAGGCAGCAAAATCTTAGACATATGCCAAAAGAACTTCTTCACTGATACTACTCCTAGGGCAATGGAAGCTAAAGAGAAAATAAACAAATGGGACTACATCAAAATAAAAAGCTTTTGCACAGCAAAGAAAACCATCAATAAAACAACAAGAAAGCCCACTGCATGGGAGAACATATTTGAAATGACAAGGGTTTATCTCCAACATATACAGAGAATTCATACAACTTAACAAAAAGAAGATAAAAAACCCAATCAAAAAAATGGCAACTGATCTAAATAGACACTTTTCGAAAGAAGACAGAAGGCAGGCTAAGAGACATATGAAAACATGCTCAGTCACTAATCATCAGAGAGATGAAAATCAAAACAACAATGAGATACCATCTCACACCTGTCAGAATGGCTATTATCAACAAATGACAAGTGCTGGCAAGGATGTGGAGAAAAAGGAACTCTTTTGCACTGCTGGTGGGAAAGTAGACTGGTGTAGCCACTGTATGGAACAGTATGGAATTTCCTCAAAAAACTAAAAAATGGAACTCCCATTTGACCCAGTGATCCCACTTCTAGGAATATATCCCAAGAAACTAGAAACACCAATCAGAAAGGATATATGCACCCCTGTGTTCATAGCAGCACAATTCACCATAGCTAAGGTTTGGAAACAGCCTAAGTGCCCCTCAGCAGATGAGTGGATTAAAAAACTGTGGTACATCTACACAATGGAATACTATGCTGCGGTAAAATAGAAGGATTTCTTGCCATTTGCAACAACATGGATGGAGATGGAAAGCATTATGCTAAGTGAAATAAGCCAGGCAGAGAAAGATAAATATCATATGATCTCACTCATTTGTGGAATATAATGAACAGCATGGAATGATGAACAAGAACAGATCCAGAGGCTGAGAAACGTCGATCAGAACATCATACCTCAAGTAAGGTAGGAGAGGGTGAGGGTAAGGTGGAGAGATCAACCAAGGGACTTATGTGCATGTATATGAACCTAATCAATGGACATAAACAACAAGGGGGTGGGGCATAAGTGGGGATGGGGAGTTATGAGGGAATAAGGACACATAGGTAAAAAATAAAAATAAAAATAAATTTTTTAAAATAAATAAAAATAAAATATTAAATCTAATCCATACTAGTGGTCACCATAACCTTAAGAGAAATTGTTTCATATGTCAAAAATTTTTGAATGAAATTCTCTGTAGCCTGAAAATTATTTTGGAAGGAAACAAAGAGAAGTTTCCTTCAAAAGTCATAAGGATTGTAACTGAAAGTCAATATATTTGGCCTCTTGACTAAAGTAAGTAGTGTTTTTGCCTCCCTGACAAAGTTCATATAAAGTTACAAAAAGAAAGTGACAGCCAGTTTTGAATTGGAATTGCCATGGCCTAGAGCAAAGAATATCCTTACATGATATTATTCTACAATGTCATTATAATTTTAGATATTTTACAACAGCATATTGTACAATTATCCCAAACAAACTTACAAACTAATTATTTGAATGTTTGGCAGCAATTAAAAAAAAAAGGACATGAAAGGATTTAATCCCTTTCAGAAGGAATTAAGGCACTGGGAAGGCACTTGAGCATCCTATATTGGCCCCTCTTGCCTTTTGTGCCAAGAGGGACCCTCTTCTCACAATCCAATTGCCCTCAGCTGTTGCCTGAGCTTTCTGTTCATGCTGAGCTTGAAGCCTCATGGTGGCTGGTACCATGGATCTATCTCTCGCCCAATCATGTGAATTGGGCCCTCACTGGAGAAGAAACCTGAGTTCCCTGAAATATGTGATCAGTGCTGGGACCCCGCCAGCAGGCTAGGGGATCCCAAGGCAGGTACTGGGCGTGGAGGCCACGGGGGCATAGGCTACCAAGGAGACAGAACTGAACCTCACATCACTCTGCTTGGTCCCAGAGGATGACTGGTTAGCCAGAGTTGGGTAAGATTCCTCAGGGAAGGAACAACCTAAGACAGGCACAGTCACAGAGGGGCCATCAGGAGAGAACTTGGGGGTCAACAGAGGTGGGGCACAGACCCTCAACCCACCCCCCAACCCTGAAGAGGCCTGAACCCTCACCCCTTCTGAGGGAGGTCTCCTGCCCCCATGGCTGCTTTGCTTCCCACACCCAGCTCAACTGGGACACAGGTGACACACAGAGACTTGGCCCAGCTCAGATCGGGACCCAGGTAACAGACAGAGTTGGCTGACAGCAGCTGCCCTATATCTAAATCCAGCCTAGCACCAGGAATGCTCAGGGCCTACTCAGGAATGCAAATAATCCTTTCCACTAATATTTACAGGGTAAACTAAGATTGTTGGTAGAGTATTAAATTTGTCAGTAAATAGTAATCAAGTTTTCAGATTAATTTAAGTAGGCTAATTGAAATAAGTGAATATTCAAGTAAATTTAAGTGTACTGGACAAAAAGCTGTTCCTAAAGAAATAACTAAAATTTCTATTGGTAGTTCATCTCATGGTAAAATTCCTGAACATGCAATGAACCTAAAGCAGCCATATTTTGAGGCAAAAAAATTAAAATTTAAAGTTATCAAGACTGCATTATAAAATTTGCAAAAGCATCCATTAATCAAAAAAAAGGGGGGGTGGGGATAGTAGGGTAATATCATGTAAGGAAAAATATCCTATAAGTAAATTACATCTAGGAAATTTTTACTTTACAAAATTAATTTTCATTTGTAATGCTAACAGCAAGACGGCCATGAAAAACACACATGGTGTCTAAATAAGACAAAGGAAAGTAGTTTGGGAAAAAATGAAAAGGATCCCAAATCAATTATGTAGAAAAGATTCCCTTATTAACTTGTGGTCGAGAATATGTTTGTATATTTTCAGAAAATAACTCTAAGACCATGTGGATTCCTGCAACAGAGAGGAATTGACAGGTGTGCTCCAACCACGAAGTCAAGAGGAGAAACAGTCCAGAGATGAAAGACGCTGACGATGCCTTGCCACGCTAGCAGTCAGCAGCTGTGTGTCACTGCAGGTTGCCTAGGACCAAACCAGAGAGGGTCGGACCTGCATTGCCACCATGTGCCCACCATCCAGATATCATTGCTGACATGTACACATAAGGAACTGTTTGACATTGAAATGGGGACTCAGAACTGTTGGATATTGAAATTGAGACTCAAACATCTTTTGTTATTATATGTTTATTTCTAGTCTGCAGAGGCAAGATTTTTTAAAGGAAAGAAATGGGGGGAAAGATAGATACAGAGGCAAAGAAGCATTGAACAGACTGTCCAACTACAGCAGGAAGGCAGGGGAATTTGGGGGGGGGGGGATGGGGCTGTAAGAGATCAACCAAAGGACTTGTAAGCATGCATATAAGCATAACCAATGGATACAAGACACTGGGCGGGGGGGTGGGGGAGGAGAAGCAGGTGAAGGCATGTACTGGGGGGTAGGGGAGGGGGGGGGAGGTCAATGGGGGGGGAAAAAAGGAGACATATGTACTACTATTTGTAATACTTCAAACAATAAAAAAAGAAAAACTGTGGTACATCTACACAATGGAATACTACGCTGCAGTAAAAAAGGAGTTCTTACCATTTGCAACAGCATGGATGGAATTGGAGAGCATTATGCTAAGTGAAATAAGCCAGTCAGAGAAAGATAAATACCACATGATCTCACTCATTTGTGGAATATAATGAGCAACATAAACTGATGAATAGGGACAGATCCAGAGACAGAGAAGCATTGATCAGACTGCCAAACCTCAGAGGGAAGGTAGGGGAGGGTGGAGAAAAGGAGGAGAGATCAACCAAAGGACTTATATGCATGAATATAAGCCTAACCAATGGACACAAACACCAGGGGGGTGAGGGCATGAGTCGGGGGGGGGGGGGGGTTGGAGGGTTAATGGTGGGATGAGGACACATATGTAATACCTTAATCAAGAAAGAAATTTTTTAGAAAAGAAAAAAACTAGTCAAAAAGAAAAAATATATACTAAAACACACACACACAAAAAAACAGGCTGGTGCAGCATTATAAGGGCACACCCATCTAATTTTAGATCCAGTGCTCTATTGGAAGTGAAAGAAAATGTTTTAGTAACAGAAGTTTAAAAGATTGGTGGATTACTTGTGCATGAGCAACCCAGCCTCTGAATGCCCGACTATCCTTGATAAAAGCCATGACTATATAGCCTCATACCTCCAGAGTTGCAATCAGAAACCAGTAACAGAAACTGGAAATAACACTTTCTTTCTCTCTCATGTAAAACAAGGCTCAAGACAGGCAGTAGAAAGTGTTCCGTGGTAATCAGCAGCAGGAATCTTCAACCTTTCTGCACCATCACCCTTAGAACACGGCCTCCATGCTCAAGACCACTCATGACCCAAGACGACTCCAAGAGCTTTAGCCATTGTGTCTGCATTCCAGGCAGACATCAGACAAAAAGGGACGGGAGAGGAAAGAGTGGCATGCCATTATCTGTCCCTATGTTAAAGCACTTTTTCAGCATAAGACACATGAGAGCACAGGATGTGTGTGCATGTGGGTGCACATGGTATTTCACTTGTGTTTCCAACCCATTGGGCACCTGTAGCTGTAAGAAAGCTTAGTCCTTTCATTAGGCCCATTGTCACATGGACTAGAATTGGGGTTCTGCTGTGAAGAAGAAATATAAGGATGAATATTGGAGAGGTTAGTATTCCTTGACTCCTGGGGCCATCTGATAGGAGATCCTTCCCAATACCAGCCACCACTGTTGCACCAGCTAAGGCTGCCCAGAAGACCCGCCCACCTTCCCCTGAGCACACAAGGCAGACCCAGTTCCTCAGGGCCCACAGGCTGCCAGGAAGAAGCCTCCTCCTCGGGGGAGTGATGAAAAGCTGTAGCCCTTTCCTGCCTTTGGACCTGAATCTTCCCTTCTCCTCTTCACTGGGTGGCAGAAGGTGGCACAAGTAGTAAAGCTTGGGAATCTAAGCTCCCTATGGAAAGGGAGAAGAAACTGCTACTCTTAGCTTCACCTTTAAAAGGGAAATTAGCCTTGAATAAAACTAAGAAGACCTCAGGGGGATAACAACAACCAGGGGTTGGGAGAGGATCAACACTAGGTGTCCAGACAGATGGTCAGGTATCTCTCTTGGGATTTACACAGGGGAAGGGGAACCGAGTGTCCAAGTGGAGGTTTAGATATCCATCTCAGTGAATCTGGGGATGATGAATCAGGGGTGGCTCCTGCCTTTAAAGCAACTGCATCACAAGGAATTTGTGTTGAAACCCAAGTGAGAATGTTAGGAAAGAGGTGGAGGAATGGGGGTCAGATGAGGGAGGCATCTTTCTACTTTGTGGACCCAGAGAAGCCCAAAACTTTTCTAGCATGGGGAGACTGGATGGGAAGATGGACAGCATCCTTTGAGATGTTAGCACAGGTGAGCAAAAGCTAGAAGGGACCTTGCTGGCCTGGTGCTTAGACTCTGTCCTGCCCTCTCCCTCTTTCTCCTCTTTCCCCCTCAGCCCTGAATTTCTTTCTTGCTTTCTAAGGAGGTTGGGAGGCTTCCTCCAGGCTGGTATGTCAGTCCCAGAGCGATTGTTCTGCAGCAAGGACTTGTTGGTGCCCACTATCACAGCCCAGCCCACCCCTGGAGTCTGTCTGCACATCACAGACACTCAGTGCAATCTTTGGACAAAGTATTGGGTGGAAAAAAAACAATTGAAAGGGGTCACCAGGAGCAGCCATTTGCTTTTGAGGGATATTCTCCATCCAGGGCAGCACAGATCTACAAAATGGACTTGTTTCAGGTCCACCCAGGACTATGTTCTCAAAGGGGAAAGCGACCCATATGTTTGCTCAGTAAAACAAATGATCTGGGTGCCAATTACTTAGAAACAAGCCTCTAATGTGAACAATCAGAAGAGAGGAAAAATCGATGCACTTCTTCTCCTTGTGTAGAAATGGAAAACAAGCTTCATTTTACTCCAGCCCCAGGGAGAGAAAAGCAAATTAATGGTGCTACCTCTCTGCCCAGGGCCTGGCTCGGGAAAGTGTTTGAGACCCCCAAGTGAATACTGTGTGCACACACATGCACACCCACATACACACGCATCCTGTATACAGAGGTGTATGTGCCTTATGCATGCACATACATCATAGCATGCCTGCACATGTGCATACACATGCACAAACATAAGGATATCTGTCTGCCCACATGCACATATAAAAATGCTATATGTGTCCATCCACACAGGCACAGGTGAATATTCACATGCACATGTAAGCGCCTGAACACGGGTACATGCACCCAGTCAGTCACTTAGACACTTACCTTCAGACCCTATAACATGTCACTCCTGTAGAGTTAAATTACAGTGCTGTGTTGGGCTGTGGTCAACTAATAAAGGGATAGATGAACGTGTGCAGTCCTCCCTGATACCATCTGGATTCTACACCCCTGTTTGGTCACCCAAGGGGCCTCTCTCACTCAGAGACATTTAGACTTTTGAAAAGACATATGCACTTAGGAAACCAGTTTTGCCCCTACACAGAAATCACATATTCAGAGATACTCTATTGGTTTCCTATTGCTGCTGTAACAAATACCACAAACTTTGTGACTTAAAACAACACACATTTATTCTCTTAGAGTCCTGGGGGTCAGAAGTCCAAAATGAGTCTAGTGGGCTAAATTCGAGAGGCCAGCAGAGCTGCATTCCTTCAGGGGGCTCTAGAGGAGAATTTGCTCCTTGGCCTTTCCCAGCTTCTAGATGCTGCATGTACTCCTTGGCTCGTGTCCCTTCCCTCCTCTTCAAAGCTGCAGCGTAGCATCTTCCAATTTCTCTCTGATTCTGACTCTTTTCCTTCATCTTCGATTTATAAGACTCTTTATAATTACACTGGGGCCCACCCAGATAGCCCAGGATCATCTCCCCACTTCAGTCAGCTGATTTTCAACCTAAGCCCACCTGCAAACTTAGTTCTCCTTTGCCATGTAACAACATATTCACAGGTTGGGGTGTTGGAACATTGACATCTTTGAGAGCCTATTATCTTTGAGGGGCTACTATTCTGCTTATCATACCCATACTCTTCTTTATATATTCATAGTAAAGAGAGAGAACAGTTTTCTGATTTAAAACATGGGGTTGGGGTCTGATCCACCAATGAATTTCAATCCTGGCTCTGCCTCTGATAGCTGTGTGATCCTGGGCATGTTTCAAGACATCTCTAAGCTTCAGTTTCATCACCTGCAAAATGGGAATAATAGCATCTACTGTATTAAGTATGTCCTTTTATCCTGATGCTTTGACATCTGGGCCTTGCTGACACTGAATAGACTGCTCTTCCCAAGATCAGCAAATTCCTAGAGATAGTGAAGGACTTGTCCTCAAAGTCTTTTATATGCAAATTAACCAATCCAGAGCCAATAGGCTCCACCACCTCCTCCCTATTGGGCTCTCATACTCAGGGCTAATATTTTCCGGCCCTAATTACCCCAGGACCGGGTACCAGAACTAAAGGACAGCCCCCACACCCCAGAGCCCACTGAAATTAGTCAAAGTAGCCAATCCTAAACGTGCTTATTCTGTCTTGTCTTATGTAGCATGGAAACAACAGTAAAGGCTCCTGCCACATTTTCCTCTCACTCCCTCTGCTTCCTGGCTGCCCCTGGCACTTCCCATGTGGTCCTGTGTGGCTTGGCATGGCGTGATCCTCCCTCTTCAGAACTGTAACAACAGGAACAAGACAGGGATGCCCACTCTCACCACTCCTGTTCGACATAGTACTGGAAGTATTAGCCATTGCAATTAGACAAGAAGAAGAAATAAAAGGCATCCAAATTGGAAAAGAAGAAGTAAAGCTGTCCTTATTTGCAGATGACATGGTATTGTACATAAAAAACCTGAAAGACTCCATAAAAAAACTAATAGACTTAATAAATGAATTCGGCAATGTAGCAGGATACAAAATTAACACCAAGAAATCTATGGCATTTCTATACACCAATAGTGAACTTTCAGAAAGAGAGACTAAAAGAGCAATCCCATTTACCATCACACCAAAAAAATTAAGATACCTAGGAATAAACTTAACTAAGGAGGTAAAAGACCTATATGCGGAAAACTACAGGACACTGAAAAAAGAGATAGAGGAAGACATAAACAGATGGAAGAACATACCATGTTCATGGATTGGTAGAATCAACATCATTAAAATGTCCATACTACCCAAAGCAATCTATAGATTCAATGCACTCCCCATTAAAATACCAACGGCATATTTCACAGACCTAGAAAGAACTCTCCAATAATTCATCTGGAATAAAAAAAGACCCCAAATAGCTGCAGCAATCCTGAGAAAGAAGAATAAGGTAGGAGGGATTTCAATACCAGATTTTAAGCTGTATTACAAAGCCACTGTTCTCAAAACAGCCTGGTACTGGCACAAGAACAGACATATAGATCAATGGAATAGAATAGAGAACCCAGAAATCGACCCAAACCACTATGCTCAATTAATATTTGACAAAGGAGGCATGAACATACAATGGAGTCCAGACAGTCTCTTCAATAAATGGTGTTTGGAATATTGGACAGATACATGCAAAAAAATGAAACTAGACCACCAACTTACATCATACACAAAAATAAACTCAAAATGGATCAAGGACTTAAACATACAACAATAAACCATAAAAATACTAGAGGAATCCACAGGCAGAAAAATCTCTGACATATGCCGAAGCAATGTCTTCACTGATACTGCTCCTAGGGCAAAGGAAACTAAAGAGAAAATAAACAAATGGGACTACATCAAAATAAAAGGTTTTGCACAGCAAAGGAGACCATCAGTAAAACAACAAGAATGCCCACTGCATGGAAGAACATATGTGCCAATGATATCAATGATAAGGGTTTAATCTCCAACATTTACAGGGAACTCATGCAGCTTAACAAAAAGAAAATAAACAACCCAATTAAAAAATGGGCAACTGATCTAAATAGACACTTTTCCAAAGAAGACAGAAGGAAGGCCAAGAGACATATGAAAACCTGCTCAAAGGCACTAATCATCAGAGAGATCCAAATCAAAACAACAATGAGGTACCATCTCACACCTGTCAGAATGCCTATTGTCAACAAATCAACAAATGACAAGTGCTGGCGAGGATGTGGAGAAAAAGGAACCCTCGTGCACTGCTGGTGGGAATGCAGGCTGGTGCAGTCACTGTTGAGAACAGTATGGAGTTTCCTCAAAAAACTAAAAATGGAACTCCCATTTGACCCAGTGATCCCACCTCTAGGAATATATCCCAAGAAACTAGAAACACCAATCAGAAAGGATATATGCACCCCTATGTTCATAGCAGCACAATTCACCATAGCTAAGATTTGGAAACAGCCTAAGTGCCCCTCAGCAGATGAGTGGATTAAAAAACTGTGGTACATCTACACAATGGAATACTACGCTGCGGTAAAATAGAAGGATTTCTTGCCATTTGCAACAACATGGATGGAGATGGAGAGCATTATGCAAAGTGAAATAAGCCAGGCAGAGA